>CM066031.1:381023367-381427928 GCA_033557465.1 Ichthyophis bannanicus
GCTTATTTAGTGATCTCATGATGAGAATTTATATTATATTTCCTTATGCTAGTGTTGATTTGCTGTTGGTATTGCTTAGAGCTTTGACAGAGAAACTCCTTGAGGGTACTCTTGAGCCTTTGTATGTCTGGCATTTTCTTTACGTTCTCCTGAAGGATTTTTTCAAAATCAGTTAATCTCCGCTTTAAGTACTGCATGGTGCTGAGTGGTTTCTCTGGTTATTGTTCAGTGTGTTTTTTGAATTGGAGTAGTATTGCAGCTTCTATTAGGGGTGATAACCAGTTATTTATTGTATCACCAAGGTTTATTGTAAGTGCCTAGTACGTTTTGGAAGTGACCATACTTCATGAAAGCTGTCTGAGTTCGTTAAGTATTTTGTGAAGTTTTTGTTGAATGGTCCGGTGTCCAAGTCTATGTTCTTTTGGTGTTTTTTCACTTTACTTCCATGTGTTTTGGTGGGAATGCTGATTAATCAGACTTCATGGGAACAAGTTGAGTTGGAGTTATGGTAGGTTGCAATTCTGACCATGGTACTGGTGATGAGGGTGGTGGGGGTGGGTGGAGATTTTGGTTTAATAGTATTTTTGGAACGAACATGAGGTTGAGTGTTGCCTTCTTTGTTGTGGGTTGATCCATTAATGATTTGGGTGTATTGTAGATCTTCCATATCCTGCTGGAATGCCTGTGCATCTTTACTTGGTATGGATAGGATGTTGAAGTCCCCTAGTAGTATTAGGGGTTTTTTTTCCTGATGTTTGCACACTTGTTCTAGTATGAGTGCACCCTTGTACTAGTATGAATGTTTGTATCTGTGCTGTTTCAAGCTCTATATATTAGACAAATGGATATGTTGTGTTTGAGACTTCATGTTGCATCCGTTTGTGAGTGTGTGAGTACAGTGTTTGGAACCTTAATAGTCTTTTTGAGATTCTGAGTACTACACCCCTCGGCTTGGGTGGATCTTGTGCAGTTGTGTGTGGTGTATGAGTGAAATTCAATTTGGTTGATGATGACTTGGTCTGTGTTGGTTAGCCATGTTTCCGTTATACACTTAGAGGGTCAATTCGAGGCATGAATAGGCGGACTTCTATCCCTACTATTTGGGCCCCCTTCTGATCCTGATTAACTTCCCCACATATTGTATGGAGAGAATTAGATGGGGGTGGGAAAGGGGCAGAGCGGGGGCAGTGTTAGGGCAGGGCAGTGGGCAGTCGGTGGCCCCGGACATACAGGGCCGATTCCAGTGTCAGCCCTGTACATCCTGATTTGGCGGACCAGGGATTGCAGCTTTGAATGGAGCTGCAGTGCCATGGCAACCAGATGCCATGGTGCCACGGCTCCATTCAGAAGCCCTGACTGAGCTATCCGGGCAAGGCCTGTACATGCAGGCCTACCTGAATTGGGATCCCAGCCAAAAGTACAGGCCTGGATGCAATTCTGATCCCACAGGGCTAGACGTACCCTGCTTGATCAGAATCCCAGCTAATTCTGTACGTCCGATTCCCGACCGGGCACACAGAGGACTGGGACATCCACGACTGAATCAGTCCCATAATGTCAATGTTATTTTCTCAATGTAATCATTGATGACACGAAATTTGTTCCTAATGGAACCTGAGTTGATGAGAGCGCATTTCAGTGTCATGTGAAGTTGTTTATTTGTAAGCTGGTTATGTATTGTTGGTGATAGTGCAATCTTTATAAGTCTATTTTGTCTCCTGTATGTCTGTTTTTGTTGTTTCTGTTTTGTGTATTCACTTATAGATCTCTGGATTATTGGTATGGGTTGTTGCATTAGGTCCTGTGGACCTTCCACTTGCATGAATAAGCAGTGTATTTAGGAGGATAGTTTGTTAGGAAAAAGGTCATGATAGCAATTCTGGTATTCATGGTTAATCTTTTGTGTCCATTTGTGATTATAATAGTCTTGGTATTAGCATAGCAGTGTTGCAAATCCCTTGGATTGTACTTACAGAGTTTTAGTTGAGATGGTGGCACTGAGATGGTGTTTGTGAGGGGGCGATAAGGCTAGCGATTTCAGTACATTATGCTCCTTTCTATGTCAGAGGTCCAGATGGTTGGCAGTGTTTGTTTGTCCTCAGATATTGAGGTTAGAGTAGTTGCTGTTTTGGTCCCCGCCTAAGGGCCACACCAAAGGGCCCTCTGGCGTGGGTCTATCAGGTGTGGGTGTGCCTGAATGCACTGCAATTATGAGTGCAGGCTAGAGAGGGGAGACTACAAGAGAGAGAAACTGGTGAAGGTAGTGTGCTGGGGCTAAGAGAGAGAGAGAGAGAGAGAGAAAGACTGGGTGATGGCTGGGTGTGAGAACTATGTGAGAAAGAAAAAGAGACTGTGTGAAGGCAGAGTGAGGGGGGCTTTAAGAAAGACTTTTTTTGCTTCAATTATTACCAGGCCATGGTGATATGTGAAGCAAAAAAAAGGAGATTGCTTCAAGTACAGCTATAAAGGTCACCATTAAGCTGTGGTGGGAAGGAGAAGAGGAAAAGAGCCATTGACTTCTGTTGGCCACTGTGCTATGGCACAGTAAGGGACTGATTTATTGAGTTTTCTTTTCCCCTAGAAAATGAGAAAACAATAAATCAGGCCCTTAAAAAAAGGAGCTGTGATACACCTTTTGGAGGGAGGAGGAGCGCTGCAACTAAGGTCTCGGGGGTTGGCTCCTTAATTTTTAATCTGACTCCTAGAGTCCAAGAAAATTTGTCAAGGGATGATTCTACATAGGGCACACAGAGAGTTACACAAGTGAAATGTACTTAAGTCCCTATTCTGGAAGGGCTTACATGCATGAATGGGCACTTACAGGTGAGCTTTAGGCAGTCACTGTTCTGTAGGGCGTGCACATAAGTCCCATAATGTATATGTTAAGTTGGGGTGTGCATGGGGGCTGAGCCTGAGCAAAGCATAGGTGGGGCCTACATCTACATGTGTAAGTTATAGAATATTATGATTTACGTTTGCCACTGATCTAGGTTCAGACAGTTATATCTGCTCTAGACACAACTAGGCACAGGTGAGTTTGCAAAACCCTATTTCTGTAAAGTAAAAGATGCATGTGCTTTACTTTATAGAATTGGCTCCAAATATGCATATGGCAACACACTTTGCCTGCACATGAGATTATAGAATTACCCTTCACAGGTGCTGTTATTACTTGCATCCATCATGTGTTTTCGCACAGTGCTGCAGACATCTGGCATGTGTTATACAAATCATGATAATAATAATGGCACCTAATCTAAAAAGCCCCTAACCCGAAGCAAAATTAGGGGTATGTTTACTAAAACCCCGGTAAAGTGCGGGCGGGCCCCGGTAAGTGCGGGTGCCATATAAGGAGGAGGGCGTTTCCGTCCTGAAAAAGACAAGCCGGAATTTACATATGCGCTAAGGGGTGCGCGGCGGCACCCATGTGCGCCCCGCACCTTAGCGCATGAGATAGCTGCTTGGGAGGCATAAGTGGCGCGCTGAAGTGCAGGAAGAAAAGCAGAGCCACAGCACAATGGTTACGATACTGACCAACAGTGCAGAGTTCAGGGTTCAATCCCCCACAGTGTCCAATGAAGACAGCTGGCTGAGGCATTAATTTATGAGGCACAGAAGAAATACTGGGCATCATTAAGGCGGCGCGCTAATGTTTTTGGCGGCATATTAATACTGGGTGGCAAAAGGCGGCGCGCTGATGTTTAAGGAGGCATTATATTATTGGGCGGTATAAGTGGCGCGCTGATGTGCATGAAGAAAAGCAGAGCCACAGCACAATGGTTAAGGCAATTACCAATGGTACAGGGATCAGGGGTTCAATCCCCCACAGTACCCAATGGAGGACAGCTGGCTGAGGCATTTAGATGATGGGCGGTATAAGGCGGCATGCTGATGGGCATAAGGCAGTGCGCTAATGTTTTAGGAGGCTTCTTAATACTGGGCGGCATACAAGGCGGCGCGCTGAGGTGCAATCACAGGAACAGAGCCACAACACAATGGTTAAGACACTGACCAATGGTGCAGGGATCAGGGGTTCAATCCCCCAAAGTGCCCAATGAACAAGGCTGGCTGAGGCAGAACATATTAAGGGGAAGATTGCTTAAAGAGGCATTTTATTCATATTTTAATTATCACTACTAGCAAACGCACTCCCAAAGCATGTTAACATAAGGTGCCCTATAAGGCACATTTTAAAGTGCACTGTCAGCCAAGGCACCCTAGAATGTTGCTTATAGGGCGCTTTAGAGTGTGCCGTATGAGGTACCGCAAGGTCAGTGTACTGTTTTTTATGGCAGCACTGTGCAGTTTAAGGAATGAAAAGCATAAGTAGGTGCGCTGACAGGCAAGGAGGAGCAGCAGTGGAGCACAATGGTTAAGGCACTGACTGCTGATACAGGGGTCATGAGTTTGCTCCCCAGTGTGCCTAATACGTAAGGCTGGCTGTGGCATCAGCTTTGCATTGTACATATTTTGTCCTGCAGCACTTTAATTTTATGTTATTAATTGCTGCCAGCAAACACGCCCTCACGTGCCGTAATGGAAGGTGCCGTATAAGGCACCCTATAAGGCACCCCATAGGGCACATTAGAAATTGCATTGTCTGCCACAGCACCCTAAAATGTCCTCTATAGGGCACCCTATAGGTTGCGTCACAGGATATTGTATAGTGCACCTTATATGGACGTGAACCATAAGGTGCCCTATAGGGCGCCCTATAAAGCACCCTCAGAGGCACCTTATGGGTACAGTACACTGAGGGTGTTTTTGCTGGCATCAAAATATGTACATTAAAAAAAATGCATTGGACAACCCTATCAAATAACCCCACTGTGGGTTTGAACCCATGATCTCTGGCTTCAGAGGCAGTGAAGTAACCATTGGGCTACAACTGCTAGCAAGCCCCTGACTGGCTGCAGAGAGCATGCATGTCACCACACAGACAGTCTGCTGTGGTCACCAGGATAGGGTTAGCCCACCCATAACCATGATGCACTGCACATGCAAATCAGCTGTCCACAGATTAACACAAGATGGGCAATGCACCCCCACAGCACCTCGGCCCGGTAGAGGGAAGTGACATGTGCACCCACACACCACCTCAGCCTGGTAGGGGGTACTGACCGTGTGTTTTACTGGCACAGAGTAGCTACACACCGTCACATTGTGCGGGTACTGTGCTCACCCTGAGGGTGCAATGAGGAGCCCAGGACCAGGTCCACAACACCTTCCATGGCTGAATGAGGCCATGCTAGAGGTCCAAAGCAGTGTTAATGTGTGAGATAGGTAGTTCCTGCGCAAACACCTTGGATGTCTCTGTATAACTCAGTCAGGTGTAGCCCCCATGGGCCACGTACCCCCCCCCCAGGGCTGAGGTTGGCAAACAGGGTCTCCCATCAATAGATCCACATTCTACCTCCCTGCAAAGGTGGCAGTAGAGAGGACCATCCACCCCAATCCTGCTGAGGAGCACACACCCCACAGGGCAGTCAATGCAGCTCTATACACATCCATAACACAATAGCAGACAGATATTAGGCCTGGATATGGTGAGCTGCACCCCACCACCATCTGATATTCTCCTGCAGCAAGTCATCAGCCACTGCACCCTACTCCATCACAACACATACCAGCTGCAAACAGTGTGCTAGTTAGTCCACAGTGCACATTCCCAGTGGAGAGGCATGCACCCAGAACTGGGATGTCAGCATACACAGCAAGCAGATAAATCAGTGATTGGGCCCCAAAAAGAAACCCATATCTATCACATGAGAGAAATACTATCTAGCACTATGGGGGTGCCTAGCCATGCTGTGGTCACTGCACAGTCAGGGTGAGAGTGATCTCTCAGCAGGACATACTGAGGTCACCCTGTCTGTGTAGGTGGTGGCCGGGCACTAAAATGTCCCAGTCAGTGCCCTATGCCCTGTGAAGATGCACCCTGGCCAGGCCACCCTGTCCGGCCTATACCCATGGTACCTTGCTCCTCATTATGCACATTGGCAGCCCAATACTGGCAACATTGCTGGCAGTGTGTGCTGTGGAAGGTGTTTGCAGCCACCACACACTGGATAGGCAGACAGACACCCCCACACCTATGCCAGCATTGTGCTACTATAGAGGAGTCCAGCAGCCATACCTACCACACCAGTCCTGGGCACAGTACAGGCATGGATATGGTACGCACTACTGTTGGGATTCACTCCCCAGGGTGGTAAACACTGTCAGAGACCAGACCTGCAGCGCACACCGCAGACATCACAATGATTGTTATGGTGGAGATCAATGAGCAAAATGTGCTTAACGTAGGAATTGATATCTGCCAGTTATCATGGGAACGTTTGATAGCTGTGTACCATATACCCAGGTTGTAGGGTGGGCAGTGCTAAGGTATGCAACTGCTAGTATTGGGAGATACAGGCAGGGCCCAATGTCCTGCCTCTCCATGAGGCATTGGCCAATGGGGCCTGTGGGGGTGTGTGTGGGTGTGTCTGGCCCTGTTGGCTGCTGCTTTACGGCAGAGTGTCCCAACTCCATCCTGGTGTTCCAACCACTGTTCGGGTTTTCATGCTGTCCCTCATAGATATGCATGAGCTACATCAGCATACCATGGGGGTAGTGCATAGATATGCAGCACAGGCATCTTTATTAGAGGCAGCATGGATCCTGAATGGTGTGGGGCCCTCCAGGACTGCATTTGGGAGACTCTGCTCTAGGTAATGCGACTGTTTATGGTGTCTGTGTTTGGTGTGGTAAAATGTAGGCGTATGAACCATGCTTATGTTCTCTGCAATAAAGGAGTGTCTTTACTATCACTGTTTAGTGGTGGGTAAAACTATGGGGAGTGGGTTGGCAGTAGCCCCAGCTGGGATTTGAACCTGTGACCCTCTGGTTTTATAGGCACTGGCTGTGTCTGCTGCACCACACTGTGACCACAAAGACAGTGCAGTCCCTGGAGATAGGACAACTGGCCGCACGAGTCAGACACCCTGCTCTGCACAATTTTACTGTGGGCTGATTTACCTTGTATGGGGACAAACGTGCAAATAACCCTAAAAAATAACCTCAAAAAAAGGGGAAAAAAACCAACACCAAGCAGGGCAACAGTGATAGCAATGGCCAACATAAAAAAACACTCCCAGGAAAGCTCAAAAAGCGTAGACCCTTCCAAAAATCATTACTTTTTTTTGGAGCTTTCCTGTGAGGGTTTTTTATGGTTTCCCATTAATATCACTGTTGTCCAGCTTGATTATAATTTATTTGGAATTTTTTGCGGTCATTTTCCATTTATATTTGCTATTTTGTTCTGTGCACATGTATCACACTGCTCACGTTTTTCAGGTTTCCCCGGTTTTGCTGTACATTGCTGACGGAAATGTTTCTCTTCCCTTTAAATCGGCTCTAACGCGAGGATTTCACTCGCGGTATTTTTTTGCCCAAAATTCAGCCCCGCTCCTGTGCGGGGAGCCTCTCCCCTCCCACTCTCCACCCATTGACCCCGTCCCCCCCCCCCGCGGGAGCCGTCCTCCGCCCTCGAAATGCCTTTCCACGCCTCTATCGCACATCAGCGCGCCCCGCTCTTGTGCGGGCGGAGCGCACATGTGCAGGGGCACCAAAACGCACTATTAGCGTACGCTAAGGTACCTTAGCGCACGCTCAGGTGCGCCCCGCACATTTGCGCGTTTTAGTAAACATACCCCTTAGTGTCATTTTTTAAATTTTATTTGTATTGCATTATTTTTAACATCAGCATGAAGAACACATTATACCAATACAGAAGAGAGTTAATAAATCAACCAGTAACCAAAACTCTTCATAGGATCCCCCATCTTCCAATAGAGACCTGAAAAGAAACAGCAAATGGGGATTCCAAGATCCTTACATACGAAGAAGTACATGAAACAGAGAAAAAGAAAGCAAGCTGGAATGGACACCTACCCAATTCCTTAGAGGGTAGTATTCAAGCACCAGCTAACCATATAAATGCCGGCTAGAGCCCTATTCGGATTATACCTTTGAAGATTCTTCTGATTGCCTCTGTACTATATGGATAGTGCCATAGTGGTCTGCAGGTGGAGGTGGAGTGGAGTTCGAGGTTACCCAGTTAGCACTGACCTTATGAGGTCCCCTAACCAGTTAACTAGCTGCATAAAGTTAGGCCAGAAAAAGGGAGGCCTAAGTTTGAGGTTTACTATGGATAGCAGGCTGAATATTGCTGGCATCCCGATAGTGACCCCAGTCTCCAACAAATCCAGATATTCACTGCCAACCACTGTCTTGTTCCTGGTGCTGAATATATGATTTAATTTAGCTGTGGCAGCTGGTGTTTAGAAAAAATGCTGACTGCTGCAGCTGAATACTGACCCCTTAATGGACCTCTTAACCCCATAATCACCAACTGGGACTTCAGCCACCTTCTGCTCTCCTATTATGTAGAAAAAATGTGAAGGCTCAAAAACTACGTAAGCATTGTCCCCCAGTTTCACCACAGATTTACACTGATTGCATAGTCTATGATTCCCCCAAAGAGCCAGAACGTCCTGCCATGTAGACAAGAATTGCTTGGTACAGGGTACAGGTAAATGGAGCTACACTGTGAGGAGAAGGAGGTTACCAGTGGTGTGCCACAGGGATCTGTCATTGGTCCCATTCTTTTTAACATCTTTGTTAGTGATATTGCAGAAGGGCTGCTGGGCTGCCTCTTTGCAGATGATATCAAAATCTGCAATAGATACCCAGGAAGGAGTAGATAATATGAGGAGGGATCTAGTTAAGCTTGAAAAATGGTCAAGAATTTGGCAGCTGAGATTTAATGCTAAAAAATGCAAGGTCATGCATTTAGGCTGCAAAAATCCAAGGGAGTGGTACAGTATAGGGGGTGAAGTACTTCTGTCCTTGAAAGAAGAGTGGGACCCGGACGTGATTTTTTATGATGATCTTAAAGTGGCTAAACAGGTAGAAAAGGCGATGGCAAAAGCTAGAAGGATGCTTGGGTGCATAGCAAGAAAGCACAGTTACTTACCTGTAACAGGTGATCTCTGGAAACAGCAGGAATAAGTCTTCACATATGGGTACGTCGGTACCGACGGAGCCCACGCGGGAACACTCCCCAGCGTCCAATCAGAACGCTTTTGGGAGCATCCCACCACACCTGCGTGCTGCCTTCCCGCCTTTCCCAACTGCCTCTCCTCAGTTAAGTTTTAAAGCTGAGACAAAGAGAGAGAGAGAGGAAAGATAGAGATAGAGAAATACAACTCCTAGGGGAGGTGGGTGGGTTGTGAAGACTTATTCCTGCTGTTCCCAGAGATCACCTGTTACAGGTAAGTAACTGTGCTATCTCCAGGAACAAGCAGGAATGAGTCTTCACATATGGGGACTCCCAAGCTAAGATGCCAGGAGGGAGTCCTAGCATGTTGCGAATCTAAGATGAGCCATGCTTTCCCTCAGAACCTCAGGCATCCTGGGGATGTTGGGTAGGAATTGAAATAAAAAGAGAGATGCTGTGAAACAGCTAGACTAAACCAGGACTTCCGGATGGGAGTCTAGGTGTAGGTGATCATAAAAAGTAAAAATTGGAGAGCAATATTCCAATATGGACCTCACCTGGTGGTATTGTAAAAGGTTTATTGAGTTTCACATGGATCTGTTAGTAAGAACCAGTAGAAAACCCTCAAGGAGTACCTCACTGTGAAGTAGAGGTAATCAAACTGTAGAAGGACAGGTGAAGGTTAGAACCGTCAAGGGTGAGAGTAGCCCCAGGGAAAAACTGGGTGGTGTAATGAGGAAGGACTTCAGCAGAAAACGCAGAAGGCTGTATCAGACAAGGCTTAAAGTCTTTTGGTTCGAGAAAAGCACAATCCTAGGACTAAAAGGAGATACGTTTGACCAATTTGGACGGACAAATAGAAAAATAGTCCTTGTAGGAGAAAAGGGGTATTGAAGACCCCTGTATCCGATGAGAATAAGGACAGATGTCTGAGGCGTTATAGCCTCTGATTAACTGAAGATCAGTAACATCTTTCCTAATTGATGTTAGGTAGGAAAGATAATGATACATGGAGAGCTTCAGAGGTACCTAAACCTGAAGGGTTATGGTAAGAAATTTGTTAATTACCACAGAGATTGGTTGTATATGTAGAACCCTATGCATGCTGGCACAGTATTGATATGAGTAGTGCCCAGCTGTCAGAGTCATATAGGAATATATGTATATATGAACCTAGACAGATAGAGAGATAAGCATCTAGGTACATATCTACCTATGATGATATGTGTTAACATATATATATATATATATATATATATATATATTGTGACATAGTGGGTCCTTCCAGCCTGTCAGAAAGAGCTAAAAAGCAGGAAACAGGAGCAGTGCTGAGGCATAAACAAAAGCACATGGCCAATAGTGGCCATGGAAACCAAGCACAAAGAAAAGAAATACACCCGTGCTGCCAATTAGATAGGGAGTCACGAGCTAATTCAGAACACCTGTTAGGGGGTGGAGTTAAGCACTACCCTAGAATTCAGACTCATAAAGGGGTCCCAGTAGAGGAAATGGTAGGAGTGGAGGAAGGTATCGAAGGAGTCGAGGAAGGTTTGGAAGGTATCGAGGAGAACGGAGCAAGCAAGGTTATCCCAGGGAGGAGAAGGACAGAGTCTCCGTGGAAGGGAGGAACCAAGCTTCCAGTCAGAGAGAGGGCAGAGTCTCCAAGAGAAAGATACAACAGAAGCAGATCAGGTTATCTGCAGTATCCTGAGGATTCCAGAAAGGATAGAAAGCCAGGAAGGCAGTTTAAACCTTCTGTGCACAGGTCAGGTTTGGAACCTACAGCCATTCCCACGTCTCAGAGTAAACCTTTGTCAGCCAGGTTTAGAGGTAAGCCTAAAGGCTGGGGTTTTAATAATCACTGTGATTTTATCTACCCGGAGGGTTGGGGCTGTGAGGAAAATGACTGTGATGAGAATGCTTGTTTAAAACAGTACCTGATTCAAGAGTATAGCCAGAAGCCTAAAGCAGTGAGGAAAGGCGTAGCACAAGATTTAACGTTGCAAACATTTCCTGCCTCACAAGAGGAATTAATGGAGACAGAGCCAGAGTTTGTAAATACTCCGGAGGAATTGATGGACTGTACAATTACATTATCTAATGATATATTATCCCTGCGTTGAATTAATGCTTTGAAGAGAAATACAGAATTGTTGGGATTTAAAAGTACAAAGCTGTGAAGAAAACAGAACTGTTTACCTTGATTGCTGGAAGCCATGTTTTTGTGCTAAAGTAAGCTGTTTGAGTTTGAAAGTTTTATTTTGTCCTTCTGCCAGAAGCACTTGGTTTTTGTACCTTATTTTCCTTGTTGAAATCCACCCCGGGAGGGGAATAAATCCTTATTGCTTTGATCACTTTTGAGTCACACTACCCTTTATTGGACGGTAAAAGAGAACCACATTTCCCACAAGGCTTTGCCTCAGGAAATAGTGGAATACCTGTTCAAGAAGGAAACAAACCCCTTAAGCCCTACATGCCTTCGCTGGGGGCATTAATAGGGGGTCACAAATGGCGTAGTAGTTTGGATTTTCACCTGGATTAAAGGACACCTGGAGGGACAAGAGTCCAGCAGCAAGGAGCTGATATCCGGGAGCAGCAGAATCCTGTGCTCGGCTGACAGACGGTCAGAAGGGGAGCTACTCTTTCTCAGTGCCTGACTCTGCACTGGGCCCAGGTAATTGTGGCTAGGCATAAGTGTAGAGGGATAAACCGGAGGAAGAGGTAGTGCACAGAACTAGTGCACAGCATTGAAAAAAAAAAAAAAGAAGGGGGAACATTTTTTTTTCCAGGCCGCACTTGGTGTTTTCTTTTGTGTGTTTTCGCAAGTACCTGACACCCACGATGGAGCCTCAGGAGATGCTAAGATGGATGTCTCTACAGTGGGACAAACAACTGGAGATGACCCGATGCGTGCAGGAACAAACAATGGCAGCCATCCATGAGCAGCAGAGACCCATTAGAGAGCTCATGGAACAACTAGTGAAGAAGCAGCAGGAGCCAGCAAAGGACTTACCACTGTATACCCAAGGGGTAGGACTACCTGGTAGTGGTGCACTTATGCTGGGACAGGTTAGCGCCTACGGATAATTTGGACGACTATATAGACGCATTTGAGCGTATCGCAGAAGCCATAAAACTGCCTAAGGAGCAGTGGGCCATAAAGTTTGCAATGTCCTTATCAGGCGAAGCGTTATCTGCATATAAGTCGATGCCTGCTGCCTTGACAGTAGATTATGATGCGATTAAGAATGTGGTGAGAGATAGGTTAGGGCTGACCCCTTTATTCTACCGACGCAGGTTTAGGGAGGCAAAATTGAAGCCTGGAGAAACCCCTAAAGCCCTGTATTATAGAATAAAAGGCTTAGCCTGGAAGTGGATTAAACCAGAACATAGGACTGTAGAGTCTGTAATGGATGATGTAATTCTGGAACAGTATTTAGAAGCTGTGCCACCAGAGATAAAAACCTTTCTCATGTTGCAAAATTGTAGAACCACTGAGGAAGCAGCCAGCATGACAGAACGATATTTTGAGACTGAATTTGCAAAAACCTCTAAATTAGGCGTTCTGGGTGCAACAAGGGCTGGTAAAATGGATAGGAATGCACGAAGTAAAATACCTGGTGAAAATGTGGTTTTTCCTGGTGGTCAAGGGAAATGTTTTAAGTGTGGGAACTTTGGGCATTTCCAAAAATACTGTGTTTTACGTACTGCATTAGTGTCTGGCAATGGGAAGAAAATCCAGGCAGGGTTTTTAATTCCCATGCATGTAGAGGGTATAGAGGCCCGAGCGCTACTTGACTCTGGTGCTGACCAGAGTATGGTGTCCCAACAGCTCTGGGAAGCCATACAAGCCCAGTCAGCACCAGGTCAAGCAGTAGGGCAAGTGAGAGTACAATGCGTACACGGGTCGGCCTCCTATTACCCTGTATATGATCTTACCATAGAAGGGTTAGGAGCGCAAAAGAAAGTGAAGGTGGCAGTAGTCCCACAGTTATTATATGATATCATTTAGGAAATGATTGGCCCCTATTTTGCCAGGGGTTAGGGAAGGGTATAGAGGAAAGAACAGGCTATGTCTCTACCCGGTCCCAGGCCAAAACCCCTCAGGTTGAAATGGACCCTGAAGAGGAAGTAGCAGGACCATCCCGAGATAGGGAGGATTTCCCTGAATCAGAAAGGGAGAGTGAAGAGGAAGTGACAGGCCCATTGCCCGCACAGACTGACCTTTTTGACACCCCATCTAAGAAGATGAAAAAAGGAAAGGCAAAGAAAAGACAGGAAAGGCAACACAGAACCCAGGGAAGGGCTGGATTGGAAGCCGGGGAGGGGTTACCCTGGGTACCAGCAGAATTAGTGAGAAAATTCCCTTCCTTCCCAGGGGAGCAGAAAGCGGACCCTGCTTTGAAACGAGCCTTTGCCTATGCACAAGAAGAAAGGAATACTCTGCCCCGATTTCTTTTAGACAAGGATATTTTGTACAGGGAGAGTAGCAATCCATTTACAGGGGAGGTAAGAAAGCAGCTGGTGGTACCGACCACGTTCAAGGCCATAGTGATGAGGCTAGCCCATGATCACCCAATAGGAGCCCACAAGGGAATTCAGGGGACATTGGACCAGGTCCTGGCACGTTTTTACTGGCCAGGGGTCTACAAGGAAACTTCCCGCTACTGTGAAGCGTGTCCCACCTGCCAGCGGGTTACTGCCTCGAAACCGAGAGCAGTGCCTATGATACCCACACCTGCCATATCCACACCTATCCGTCGAATGGCAATGGATATTATAGGGCCACTCGTTAGGACTCCCCGGGGTTTTCAGTACGTATTGGTGATTGTTGACCAGGCTACACGTTTTCCATGGGCCGTACCTCTTAGGAGTACCTCTGCCAGAACAATAGCCCTGGAACCTATCAAGTTGTTCTGTGAGGTTGGCTTCCCTCAGGAGGTGCTCACTGACCAAGGGATCAACTTTCTCTCTAAATACTTAGCTACTGTGTGGGATGCCTTTGGCATACACCATGTGCGGACGGCTGCATATCACCCCCAGTCCAATGGGATGGTTGAAAGAACCAATCAGACCATCAAGCAAATGCTTAGGCGGGGACTGGAGGGTCAGATGACCGAATGGGATATGTTATTATCCTTTGTACTATACGCATGTAGGGAACGCGTAGAGGGGTGTCCCTAGGGGCGTAGCCATATGAATTACTATTTGGTAGAGCCCCTAGAGGAGTGTTTGACATACTACGCGAACATTGGGTAGAACCCGATAAGGAGGAGACGGAAGTACCCCAGTTCCTTAGAGACCTGTGGAGTCATTTGGAAAGAACTGCTAAAATCTCTTTGGAAAACTTACAGGCTAGCCAGAAGAGGCAGAAAAAATACTATGACAGAGGAACGAAACCTTGCCAGTTGGCGGTGGGGGATAAAGTGGTTATCATGGTTGCCGAGGTAGGACCCAAATTCGAGTCGAGATGGAAGGGGCCCTGCACTGTAGTGGAGAGGGTAGGTCCCGTCTCATACCTCATAGAAAATAGCAGGGGCCGTCGCCAGACCTACCATATTAATGTTTTAAAACCCTGGAAGGAAAGGGTAACGACGGTAAGGTTGGCCATTACAGAGAACCACAGGAACCCAGTAAGAAAGATTACGTGCTGTCCGTCACAGGTTCCGGCAGCCCGTAATATTTTAAAGGGGGGGATCTGTGACATAGTGGGTCCTTCCAGCCCGTCAGAAAGAGCTAAAAAGCAGGAAACAGGAGCAGTGCTGAGGCATAAACAAAAGCACATGGCTAATGGTGGCCATGGAAACCAAGCACAAAGGAAAGAAATACACCCGTGCTGCCAATTAGATAGGGAGTCATGAGCTAATTCAGAACACCTGTTAGGGGGTGGAGTTAAGCACTACCCTAGAATTCAGACTCATAAAGGAGTCCCAGTAGAGGAAATGGTAGGAGTGGAGGAAGGTATCGAAGGAGTCGAGGAAGGTTTGGAAGGTATCGAGGAGAACGGAGCAAGCAAGGTTATCCCAGGGAGGAGAAGGACAGAGTCTCCGTGGAAGGGAGGAACCAAGTTTCCAGTCAGAGAGAGGGCAGAGTCTCCAAGAGAAAGATACAACAGAAGCAGATCAGGTTATCTGCAGTATCCTGAGGATTCCAGAAAGGAGAGAAAGCCAGGAAGGCAGTTTAAACCTTCTGTGCACAAGTCAGGTTTGGAACCTACAGCCATTCCCACGTCTCAGAGTAAACCTTTGTCAGCCAGGTTTAGAGGTAAGCCTAAAGGCTGGGGTTTTAATAATCACTTTGATTTTATCTACCCGGAGGGTTGGGGCTATAAGGAAAATGACTGTGAAGAGAATGCTTGTTTAAAACAGTATCTGATTCAAGAGTATAGCCAGAAGCCTAAAGCAGTGAGGAAAGGCGTGGCACAAGATTTAACGTTGCAAACATTTCCTGCCTCACAAGAGGAATTAATGGAGACAGAGCCAGAGTTTGTAAATACTCCGGAGGAATTGATGGACTGTACAATTACATTATCTAATGATATATTATCCCTGCGTTGAATTAATGCTTTGAAGAGAAATACAGAATTGTTGGGATTTAAAAGTACAAAGCTGTGAAGAAAACAGAACTGTTTACCTTGATTGCTGGAAGCCATGTTTTTGTGCTGAAGTAAGCTGTTTGAGTTTGAAAGTTTTATTTTGTCCTTCTGCCAGAAGCACCTGGTTTTTGTACCTTATTTTCCTTGTTGAAATCCACCCTGGGAGGGGAATAAATCCTTATTGGTTTGATCACTTTTGAGTCACACTACCCTTTATTGGACGGTAAAAGAGAACCACATTTCCCACAAGGCTTTGCCTCAGGAAATAGTGGAATACCTGTTTAAGAAGGAAACAAACCCCTTAAGCCCTACATGCCTTCGCTGGGGGCATTAATAGGGGGTTACAATATGTGGATACATATATAGAGATATACATGGGCATAAATACAGATAGATACATATATCTATATCTATATATCTATATATAGATATAGATATAATATATCTGCATATAGACATATACATGTCTCCAGACATGTAGGTAGAAACATGCCTATATAACTATACCCACATAGGAGTATGTAGAGAGAGAAAGGTGCATCTAATAACAAGAAGGGTAATTCCTGCTTGAAGAGATGCAAGGAAACCTTTCTCCCTGGTTATGATTGACAGAGTCAGGGGAATGCTGTCTTTAACAAGGAGCAGTCTAGATTCATTTAGGAATTCTAGCCCTTGAATAATCAGGATGGTTTACGTGAAAAAAGTGCAGATGATATCTTCAGTCTGCAGGCAGCAAGTCCAGGTTCTTTTCGAACTCTAGTATGGTAACTGGACAGTTTAGACGGTGTTTGCACTTTAGGTGGTTTTGAGAGTTTTTGTGTTTGGGTTTGTGTTAAACTGGAAAAGGAAACCATATAAGGACGAGCTGCAAGAAAAAGAAAAATATCCCTGATGAAGGAGTAAAGTGGAGATGTGGACGAAGCCAGGGAATTGAGGAACTCTTAGGGGTATGTTTACTAAACTGCGTTAGTGCAATTCGCGTTAGGAGCCGCGGTAGTGAAAGAAACCCCAAATAAGGACATGGGCGGTACATCGTCACCACTACCGCGCGTTAGAAAAATTAACGAGCGTTACCGGGCGCCGTGCCGCGTTACTGCGGTTAATCGTAAGAAGACGTACAGACACAAAGCACTGAAACAGAGCTGTAGCACAATGGTTACGGTACTGACCGCTGTTACAGGCAGCATGGGTTCGAGTCCCCAGTGTGCCTAACGCAGAAGGCTGTCCCAGGCATCACCCTGTACATTACAGAGGGAAAGAGGAGACATGTTTTTCGTTACGCTGAGTATTGGTGTCAGAAAAACACCCTCGGAGTGTGCCTAGCCACGTACATTGGTGCGTGCGAGGTTGCGTGCATTGGTACGTGCGTAGCCGCGCACGTACAATCGCGCGTGGGTACGTGTGTTTTTACCAGTGTGGGCATCTTATTTTACAGACTCTGTAGGGTGTCTTGCACCTATGCATTATGCTAGCAGATGTACGTGTGATGGCCTATGGTTTATCAGAGCCTGTGAGCAGGTGCTGGGGTTTCACAGGGTTGGATTGTGCCAGTCACACCCATGATGCACTGCACATGCAAATCAGCTCTCCACAGATACACACCATGGGGAATGCACCCCCACAGCACCTCGGCCTGGTAGGGGGGACTGACCATGTGCACCCCCACAGCACCTCGGCCTGGTAGGGTGTACTGACCGTGTGTTGTACTGGCACAGAGTAGCTACACACCGTCACATTGTGCGGGTACTGTGCTCACCCTGAGGGTGCAGTGAGGCGCCCAGCACCAGGTCCAAAGCAGTGTTAATGTGTGAGATAGGTAGGTTCTGCAGGACCACCTTGGACATTTCTGTCTGTTTCAGTCAGGTGTAGCCCCCATGCACCACCACTCCCCTCCCCCAGGGCTGAGGGTGGCAAGCAGGGTCTCCCATCAAAAGATCCACAGTCTGCCTCCCTGCAAAGGTGGCAGTAGAGGGGGACATTAACCCTAGTCCTGCTGAGGAACAGACACCCCACAGGGCAGTCAATGCAGCTCTGTACACAGCCATAACACAATAGAAGACAGACATTAGGCTGCACCCCACCACTATCTGATATTCCCCTGGTGCATGCAATCAGCCACTCCATCACAACACCTACCAGCTGCAAACAGTCTGCTAGTGCCCAGTGGAGATGCCTGCACCCAGAACTGGGATGTCAGCATACACAGCAAGCAGATACATCAGTGACTGGGCCACAAAAAGAAACCCATATTTATCACATGTGAGAAATACTAGATAGCACTATGGGAGTGCCTAGCCATGCTGTGGTCACTGCACAGTCAGGGTGAGAGTGATCTCTCAGCAGGATATACTGAGGTCACCTTGTCTGTGTAGGTGGTGGCCGGGCACTGCAATGTGTCTGTCACTGCCCTGTGCAGATGCACCCTGGCCAGGCCACCCTGTCCGGCCTATACCCATGGTACCTTGCTCCTCATTATGCACATTGGCAGCCCAATACTGGCAACATTGCTGGCAGTGTGGGCTGTGGAAGGTGTTTGCAGCCTCCACACACTGGATAGACAGACAGCCACCCCCACACCTATGCCAGCATTGTGCTACTATAGAGGTGGTCAGCAGCCATACCCACCACACCAGTCCTGGGCATAGTACAGGCATGGATATGATACATAAGACTGTTGGGGGGTCACTCCCCAGGGTGGTGAACACTGTCAGAGACCAGACCTGCAGCACACACCGCAGACATCAGAATGATTGTTATGGTGGAGCTCAATGAGCAAAATGTGCTTAACATAGGAATTGATATCTGACAGTTATCATAGGAAACGTTTGATAGCTGTGTACCATATACCCAGGTGTAGGGTGGCATTGCTAAGGTATACAACTGCTAGTGTTGGGAGATACAGGCAGGGCCCAATGTCTTGCCTCTCCAGGTGGCATTGGCCAATGGGGCCTGTGGGTGGGTGTGTGTCCCTGTTGGCTGCTGCTTTATGGCAGAGTTCCCCAACTCCAGTCCTGGTGTTCCAAACACTGTTCAGGTTTTCATGCTGTCCCTCATAAATATGCATGAGCTACATCTGCATACCATGGGGGTGGTGCATAGCTATGCAGCACAGGCATCTTTATTAGAGGCAGCATGAAACCGGAATGGTGTGGGGCCCTCCAGGACTGCATTTGCGGGACTCTGCTTTAGGTAATGTGCCTGTTTCTGGTGTCTGTGTTTGGTGTGGTAAAATATAGGCCATGCGTATGTTCTCTGCAATAAAGGAGTGTCTTTACTATCACTGTTTAGTGGTGGGTAAAACTATGGGGACTGGGTTGGCAGGAGCCCCAGCTGGGATTTGAACCTGTGACCCTCTGGTCTTACAGGCACTGGCTGTGTCTGTTGCACCACATTGTGGCCATAGAGACAGTGTAGTCCCTGGAGTTAGTTAAACCGGCCTGACAAGTCAGAAACCCTGCTCTGCAACAGGTTTACTGTTGCCTAATTTACCTTGTATGCAGACAAAGGTGCACATAAACCTCAGAAAAGACCTCACAAAAGGGGCACACACCCATAACCAAGCTGGGCAACAATGATATCATTGGGAAACATTACACCACACGCCCAGGACAGCTCCATTACAATGTAATGCTCTTTGAAAGGGTCTGCGGAGCGTAGACCCTTCCACACATCATTTCTTTTTATTTTGGTGCTTTCCAGGGAATGTTGTTCCTTGTTGCCCATTGCTATCACTGTTGCCCAGCTGAATTATGCTTTTTAAAATGCTTTTTGTAGTCATTTCTAACGTTTTATGTGAAATTTTGTTCTGTGCACATGTATCACACTGCTCACGTTTTGTGGGTTTCCCCGGTTTTTCTGTACATTGCTGACGGAAATGGTTTCTATTCCCTTTAAATGCCTTTAACGACAGGTTTTCATTCGCGTTGGAATTGAGCTCTGAAATTCAGCGCGTTAGTATGAGGGGAGCCTCTCCCCGCCCACTCTTCGCCCATTGACCCCTTCTCTCTGCCCACTCTCCACCTTCTGCGCTGTTTTAACGCGCCACGGAGCTTTACGATCGTTAACTACGGTTAACGCGCGTAGTATGACGTTAACGGTCGTTAGCGCGTCGGTACGCGCGTTATACGGCACTTACAACCGTTAACGTCGTATAACGCGCGTTAGTCACGTTTACCGCACTTTAGTAAACATCCCCCTTAGATTTTCATGTGATGTAAGGCATGTGTCCTTTGTTTTAAAGGGAGACCTTACGGGAGATGGTAAAAACCTACCAGTCATGAGGGGGCATGACTGGATGAGCCCTTCCTAACCATCTGGGATTATCTGCTAGGAAGATGCAAATGCTCTCTAGGAAGGGCCCTTAGTGCAGAGCTACTGTGTAGAGTTGCAGAGAGCATGTTGCAAGTTGGTTAGAAGAAAAAACTGGCTGTTTAAAAGCCAGTATGTAACTTGAACTATTCTGCCAATGCCAAGGGAATTGAAGATGGCGAGGAATAGAAATGAAGCCGATAGGCCTGTAGTAATAGAGTTTCCAAAAACAAAGGTCTATAACCTGTTTTGGACTTACTACTAAGGCCAGAAAGGATTGCTAATGGAGGACAAACCTTGGGTACTTGGTAAATAGAACCAGTGGGTAATGTCACCAGGTGCCCCCAGTGGCCAGTGGCTATAAGGGCATCCGGCACATTTATTATTTTTAAGGAGCAATGTGACTTTAAGGGCCTAGTGCATTTTGGTCCTTGTAGTTCTAGCTCCTTGAGAGCACAAATGATCCAAGCCAAGAGTGTAGGGTAACAAGGCTTTATTTCCCCTGTAACGCAATGATTCACTAAGACAAGTAGAAAATAAAGACAGTCCTTTCTTTATCAAAAGGGGTTC
The DNA here is from genome assembly GCA_033557465.1 of Ichthyophis bannanicus. Taxonomy (NCBI): domain Eukaryota; kingdom Metazoa; phylum Chordata; class Amphibia; order Gymnophiona; family Ichthyophiidae; genus Ichthyophis; species Ichthyophis bannanicus. Next base: position 381,043,884 of record CM066031.1, read on the forward strand.
CACCAATATTCAAGCAGTTATAGGCTTCACAGTTGAATGCAAGGCTTCACAGTTGAATGCAAGTCCTAGCTGAGGCTTCTTTTAGTTCAAAGTAATTTAAACAATTCAGCAAACAAACGGTTGTAAGGGTCACCATTTGTTGCACAGTTCTTTTCTATCTACAATTCTAGCAAGGATTCAATACTAGTTGCAGAACAGAAATTACAGTCCATGGATTCCTCCTGAGGCATGGGAATAATATTTTCACATTCAATTTCCATAGACTCTGTGTCACTGGCTTCTTCCTTTGAATAGCAGTTTTCACTCCCTGTTACAAACTTACAGGGTCTATCTTGCTTCCAATAAAACTTTCCTGTTAAGCTGTGAGGTATTGTCTTAAAAAGCTCTGCTTTGCTTCCCCTCCCCTTATAGGGAATAGCTGCTTTAACAGGGTTTCTATTAGCAAGACTTTCCTTTAGAATTAAAGATTCAGAATACCTTGGCTTCCTGGAATTGCCACACCTAGAGTTCTCCTTCTGACGTACTTCTCTTGGGAGATAGGCTTTTCTGTGCAGTGCTTTGCTTTCATGGAATTCAGGAAAACATGGTAAGGATTCCCACTCACTGTGGTTTTCTGAAAAGGTATCTTCATAAAAGGAACCTCTCTTCCTTGTTCCTTTTAATCCAGATCCAACAAGTTACTTGGGCTGGGAGAATCACTCCTACCAGACAAACTGTTTCTTCTGGCAGCTTTTCTCTGGACTCCGTCCCTCTGTGCTCTGCCCCTCTGGACTCTATCCGTCTGAGTAAACTTCCTCTGGATTCTGTCCCTCTGGGCTGGCTCTGTGTGGAATCTCTCCTGCTCCACGTTCTTCTTGTCCTGCACGTCCTGCAGGTTTTCCACCTTCCTTTCCTCTTCCCTCTTCTCTTTCTGTCTTGCTGCTCTCTGTTTCTCCTTATAAAAGGTGATTTGGTTTGAACGTCCCGGGCTTGGCCTCAGGTGCAACTGATTGCCACTAATGCAATCAGTGTCTGAGCACGTTGCTTCAGCCTCTGTGGGATTACTCTTGCCCCCTCTGGCTGTACTGCGATGCAACTGCACTCTCTGCACATTCTCAGCTCTCTGCAAAACAGGGTTTTTTCCTAAGGCTGCATCTTCCATGGCTCCAGCCTCATGACATATTCCCCGTCTTAAAATATTACAGGCTGAGTGTTCATCTTCACTACAGCTCGTAATCCTAGACATTGCATCTGCGTTATAGTACAGCTTTCCTGCCCTGTGTTCTACCTTGTATTCATATGGCTGCAAGGCCATGTACCATCTGGTGAGGCGACTATTCTCGTTTCTCATGTGGCTCAACCATTTAAGCGGAGTGTGATCTGTAAGGAGAATAAACTTTCTTCCCGTTAGGTAGAATTTTAAAGACCCTACAGCCCATTTTATGGCGAGACACTCCCGTTCGATGGTTGAGTATTTCTTTTCCGCTTGAGACAACTTCCTGCTGAGGAATAGAATAGGATGTTCAGCACCCTCCTGTACCTGCGAAAGGACGGCTCCTAAGCCGATTTCTGACACATCCGTCTGAAGCAGGAACTGTTGGCAGAAATCCACATCTTGTAATATTGGCGCCCTGCACAACTTTTCTTTTAGCTTCTGGAAGGCTTCATCTGCCTCTGATGTCCAGTGGAGCGCAGTTGGGGCATTCTTCCTCAACATTTCGGTGAATAGCGCACTTTCCTCTGCGAAGTGGGGAATAAAGCACCTGTAGTACCCAATAAGGCCCAAAAAGCTTCGCAGTTGCTTTTTGTTTTGGGGAATGGGAAAATTACGTACACTCTCCACTTTATTCAATAAGGGACGTACTGTGCCTCGGCCTACAATATGCCTTAAATATTTAACTTCCGAGGCAGCAAACATGCACTTTTCGGGATTTAGGGTTAAACCCGCCTGTCGCATAGCTGTTAGCACCGCTCTTACCTGGAGCAGGTGTTGATCCCAGGTGGCGCTGTGGATGACTACATCATCCATATAGGCGGTGGCATAATTTTGATGAGGACGCAAAACGATGTCCATCAATCTCTGGCAAGTGGCCGCAGCCCCGTGTAAGCCAAAGGGCATACGCTGAAACTGAAACATCCCGATAGGAGTGCTGAAGGCTGTTTTGGGGCGCGCTTCTCTGGTTAGAGGCACTTGCCAATATCCTTTGGTCATGTCCAAGGTCGTTAGGAACTTAGCCTGCCCCAACCTGTCCAACAGCTCTTCTATTCGGGGCATGGGATATGCATCGAAGGTGGATATCTCATTAACCTGATGGAAATTGATACAGAATCACATGGTTCCGTAAGGTTTGGGCACCAAAACGACCGGACTATTCCACGGACATCTGGACTCTTCAATGACCCCCATACGCATCATGTCCTGCACTTGTGATATGACCTCTTGTCTCTTTGCCTCTGGTAAGCGATAAGGTCTTTGTCTAATAATTCTCCCGGGGGTTGTAATTATTTCGTGAGCAACTAAACTCGTTTCCCCTGGAAGGGGTGTCAGTACATCCTTGAACTCCCTCAACAGGCTGGACAGTTGCTGCCGCTGTATTGTAGAGAGCTCCTCGCTGATGCGTGGCTCAGGATGGGTTTTGCAGTCAGACAAGATTGGGCCCAGGTCTTCATCCAGTGGCTCTTTAGTTACTGCTACAAAACTTTTCATCTCACCTTGACCGGTGGAGCCGAACCCCCCGACCCCTCGGCTCATGGGAGTTACCATCGCTACTTCCTCCAAGATCGGGAAACCAACCCATTCGCAAATTAGTTGGGCAATACGGTCCCCTGTTTTCACCTCAAAGTCCTCATCGGCGAAATTAAATAGGAGGACCTTTATGACGCCCCTGTAGTCTAGGTCGATCACCCCAGCCCCTACATCAATGAAATGCTTGGCGGCCAGGCCGGAGCGAGGCGCAATTCTCCCGTAGCATCCTGGTGGCAGTTCCAGTTGAAGCCCGGTGTTAATTAGGTCTCTGCCGCGTCTGGGAACAACTTTACTTTCCACGCTATACAAGTCGTATCCAGCGGCCTGCGCCGATGCTCGACAGGGACTACGAGCTTGCTGGGAGGTCTTACAGAACTTTAAAGCAAACTTCTTTACCTGCTCCTCCGGTACTTTAACTTTGGGTCCTTTAGTTTTTCCCAAGAGGGGACCAGGAACTAGCTTCCCTTTAGAGAGAGTGCCTGTAGACGCAAAAGCTTCTCGGGGTGTTAAGCCTTCTTCTAAGCCTCTTTTAAACTGGGGCCAGTCTTGGACTAAGACTAACTCCTGAGGTAACCTGGGTACAACAGCAACCAACATTTTTTTCATTATTCCCAAACCTCTTACAATCAGGTTGTATACAGGGTAAAATGTGGCATCCCCATGAACACATTTTATTTTCACCTTGCCCTCTGGTTGATCTGGTGCGGATTCTGCTCACTCTTTAATCACGGACCAAAGCTTGCGAGAGATCATCGTTTGATCCACACCAGAGTCAAGAAGAGCTTTGGCCGGAACCCCTTGTACAGTCACGTCCAACACCAAACCTTCACATGGTGTTTTCCTGTTCTCACCTATGAGAGCAGTACGTGCTTGGCACTCACTTCTTACGTGACCTGTTTTTCCACAGGTAAAACATCTTTTATCACCACTCTTTGATACAGCATTATCACATTTTACCTCATGAGTCTTACAATGTGAGAGACTTCCTGAGGACTGCTTGAACGCACCCACTGCCTTCCTTGAGACCTCCTCAGTATTTTGGGTGGCCAATTCCATCTCCAAATATCTTTCTGTCAAAACAATGGCCTCCGCAGTGGTGCGACAGTTCTGCAGGATTAGAAAGCTCTGCACATTGTTGGGCACTGCAGACATGAATTGCTCTAGGACTATTTCATCCATAAGTGTTTCAACAGTTCTACCATCAGGCCTTAGCCACTTTCCAGCTAAGCTTCTCAGCCTGTGTCCCAATGCCTTTGGGGTCTCACCCCTCTTAAGGTGTGCGGCCCGCAGCATGCGATTATATACGAGGGGAGTCAGGCCTAAGTGCTCCCGAATGGCCTTCACCACCTCGGTATAATCACCTGTTAGCGAAGTGGGCATTGCCCTATAGGCTGACAGCGCCTCCCCGGTGAGAGAAGCTGCCAGTCTATTAGGCCACTGTTCTTTCGGCCATCTCACCGAACTTGCTATTCTCTCGAAGGAGTCAAGAAAGTCATCGATGTCATCGGTAACTGCTAACTTCCCTAAGGTCAAAGAATCATAGGCCCCTGGTCCTACCGGCCAGCTGCCTAGTCCAGAACTCTGTCCCAGATGACTGGAGGCTTCCTCTTGCACCTTTTGTTGCTGTGCTGCCCAAGCCTCCATCAGCTGCAGGACGGGCTTCTGTTGCTCCTGCACAGCCAGGATGGCTTGCTGCTGTGTTTTACAAGCTAGTTCTCTTTGCTTGTCAAACTGCATTGCCATCCAAGCAAGTATTTCTTTCTGCTTCATGTTGATGGGATTCCCTAGAGAAAAAGAGAGAAGAGAAACAAAACCAAGTGTGGTCCAATAACACACTCAGCCCCCCTTTTCCTCCTTTTTTTTTTTCAAACCAGCATCCACACAAATCTGCCCCTCTACCTTTTACCTGGTAGCAGAGCAGATTCCAGCATCCAGAAAAGGATGCAGCAGTTCTACGGCATAGGCCTCTATGACTGCTGACAGCAAACTCACGACCTCCTCTCCTGGTTTCCTCCTTCCAGTCCGACATTTTCGTCCTCCGGTCCGGGTTTTCCTCTTCCGGTCCGACTTTTACTCAGCTCCGGTCCGTGTTTTCCTCGATTCCAGTCTGGGTTTTCCTCAGCTCCGGTCTGGGTATTCCTCGGCTCTGGTCCGGGTTTTACTCAGCTTAGTACTGGTGGTTTCTTTCTTTCTTGTATGTCTTAGGGCGTTATCCCAGTACCCAACAACTACGCCATTATGTCACCAGGTGCCCCCAGTGGCCAGTGGCTATAAGGGCATCCGGCGCATTTATTATTTTTAAGGAGCAATGTGACTTTAAGTGCCTAGTGCATTTTGGTCCTTGTAGTTCTAGCTCCTTGAGAGCACAAATGATCCAAGCCAAGAGTGTAGGGTAACAAGGCTTTATTTCCCCTGTAACACAATGATTCACTAAGACAAGTAGAAAATAAAGACAGTCCTTTCTTTATCAAAAGGGGTTCCACCAATATTCAAGCAGATAACTGTTATAGGCTTCACAGTTGAATGCAAGTCCTAGCTGAGGCTTCTTTTAGTTCAAAGTAATTTAAACAATTCAGCAAACAAACGGTTATAAGGTTCACCATTTGTTGCACAGTTCTTTTCTATCTACAATTCTAGCAAGGATTCAATACTAGTTGCAGAACAGAAATTATAGTCCATGGATTCCTCCTGAGGCATGGGAATAATATTTTCACATTCAATTTCCATAGACTCTGCGTCACTGGCTTCTTCCTTTGAATAGCAGTTTTCACTCCCTGTTACAAACTTACAGGGTCTATCTTGCTTCCAATAAAACTTTCCTGTTAAGCTGTGAGGTATTGTCTTAAAAAGCTCTGCTTTGCTTCCCCTCCCCTTATAGGGAATAGCTGCTTTAACAGGGTTTCTATTAGCAAGGCTTTCCTTTAGAATTAAAGATTCAGAATACCTTGGCTTCCTGGAATTGCCACACCTAGAGCTCTCCTTCTGATGTACTTCTCTTGGGAGATAGGCTTTTCTGTGCAGTGCTTTGCTTTCATGGAATTCAGGAAAACCTGGTAAGGATTCCCACTCACTGTAGTTTTCTGAAAAGGTATCTTCATAAAAGGAACCTCTCTTCCTTGTTCCTTGTAATCCAGATCCAACAAAGTTACTTGGGCTGGGAGAGTCACTCCTACCAGACAAACTGGCAGCTTTTCTCTGGACTCCATCCCTCTGTGCTCTGCCCCTCTGGACTCTATCCGTCTGAGTAAACTTCCTCTGGATTCTGTCCCTCTGGGCTGGCTCTGCGTGGAATCTCTCCTGCTCCACGTTCTTCTTGTCCTGCACGTCCTGCAGGTTCTCCACCTTCCTTTCCTCTTCCCTCTTCTCTTTCTGTCTTGCTGCTCTCTGTTTCTCCTTATAAAGGGAGTTTTGGTTTGAACGTCCCGGGCTTGGCCTCAGGTGCAACTGATTGCCACTAATGCAATCAGTGTCTGAGCACGTTGCTTCAGCCTCTGTGGGATTATTCTTGCCCCCTCTGGCTGTTCTGCGATGCAACTGCACTCTCTGCACATTCTCAGCTCTCTGCAAAACAGGGTTTTTTCCTAAGGCTACATCTTCCATGGCTCCAGCCTCATGACAGTAACCACTAGGAAGTCCTGCCATTGCAGCTATTACCAAGGCAGCAGAAAAGAATGAACAGACATAAGGAGGAGTGGCAAGACTCCCTTACTGACTGATAAGCTGACCCAAGTAAGATTGAAAATGGGGGGACAACTCTGAAAAGGAAACCCCTTACTGGAATAGGTAGAAACCTACAGGGATTTTAGAAAAACCCGTCCAGCTAAATGGTACCACTCTTACAGACAAAATGTTTCAGTAAGAGGGTAGGTAAAGACAGAGTTGAAGGAGACTTACGATATGGTAAGTCCCTGGAAAGGTATGATGATACATGCTGGAACAGGAAACTATCTTATTGATAGTTGTTACGCCTCTTTTCCCTCCCAGGAGGAAGAGAAAAACCCCTGTTACTTATAAGCATGATCATCCTGAGAGCTCATAGAACAAAAAGAATGGATGTCTGTTGAGAAGAGATCCATGTCTAGAGTTTAGGATGGAAACAGTGTAGATGCTTCTATTAAGAAGAAGCAGACTACAGGCTCTAAACCCCAAACAGAAAAGAAAGATGTAATGATAATATATCAGAAGCCCTGCGGATGCTGGGTTTTCTGAAGCTGTTGAGGTTGTGGTTTCCTTAGCCTAGTTGGATGTTTCCCTTGTCTGGGAACATCTGTATGATGGGTAGAAGATGAATAAAACTTTCTCCCCTTAAGGGAACAAAGTTTGTTAGTAGATTTCCTACAAACTGGGATAGAGGAAGGCATAGACAAGCCTCTGAAAGCAATAGTGTCAGTACATAAGAACATAAGATATGCCATACTGGGTCAGACCAAGGTCCATCAAGCCCAGTATTCAGTTTCCAACAGTGGCCAATCTAGGTCATATGTACCTAGCAGTTTCCCCAAGGGACACAGGTTCCACAATGCTTGTATTGGTTCAAGCATTGATATCCTGGGTCCCTTCTTAATAATGGTTTATGGACCTTTCCTCCAGGAACTTGTCCAAACCTTTTTTAAACCCAGCTACATTAACAGCCTTTACTACATCCTCTGATAACAAATTCCAGAGTTTGATTACACATTAACTGAGCAGCTTGGAGTAAAGCCTCCTTGTTAAAGAGATTCTCTCCAGTACAAGGAATATTTCCCAGTCTATCTTGTACCCATTTGTCCAAGTCTGAAGCTTGGAGCCAGGCTCTACGTCGTGCCCCTATGGCTATAGCAGAGGTTCTGCTAACAGACTCAAAAGAGTCCAGGGAAGCATGAGTAAGGAACCTAGAAATATTTTGAGCATGATTGACTAATATAGAAAAATCTTCTCTTTTAGGCTCTTGAAGAAAAAGGGTCAAAAGTAGTAAATTCTTTGTGACCTCCTCAAGAGATAATCCCATATAGAAAATATATGAGAGAATTCTTGCTGAAAACATAGATGCCTGGAAGGTTTGGCGTCCAAAGGCATCTAAAGTCTAAGCCTCACGACCTGGCGGATAAGAAGAGTGCGTCTTAGTACTCTTAACACACCTTATTGCTGATTCTACAACAATAGAATCATGAGGGAGCTGAGGCTTTTGAAAACCTGGAGAAGGGGGCATCATGTATAGAAGATCAGTGGCCCTAGCAGGTGGGAATACCGTTAAAGGAGCTTCCTACGTTCTAAATAGGAGATCCTGCAAGGTCTGATGCAAAGGAAACATAATGACTTCCTTTGGATTGCAGGGGATCTGCAGAGGTTCTGGATCCCCTGGTGCAGGATATTGACCAGGTATAGAAATGGCAAGTAACTTTGCCATATCAAGCAGGAATGCTTGAAAAGAAGTCTCCCCAGAGGGGAGTCCTCTAGAAAGAGGAGTAAGAACTAGATCTGTTGAAGAACTAGCTCTAGCACCGACCGGTTCATTCAGATTCTCTAGAATAGAAGATCTGAAGGGGTGGAACATCGAATTGTCCTTGAAGGATAGTTGTCGGTACCGCTGGAAGCCAGTACCGCAACCCTTCGGTAGTAAATCGTCCATGCTAGGGATCGATTCCAAACTCGGTATGGAAGGAAGCGAGCCGGTTGAAACGAGCATGGGAGGTACCGACACCGATGTTGATGCCGATACTGGTACCGAGACCGGTACCGTCGTTGATACCGATACATGAAGATCAGTCTGTGATAGCTGTATCAGTACCGAAGTAACCGAACGTTGCAGACCTTGATCATCGGTAGAATGTCTTCATTACCATTTGAAGTTGGTACCGAGATGAGTCGGTACCCAGTCATCCAGACTAGAGATCAATTCCAGACTCGGCATCGAAGGAAGCGAGTCTATCGATGCATATCTGGAGGGTACCGATGTCGATACCGGTACCGGTACTGGTACCGGTACCGGGGTCAATACCGATACTGGAAGATTGGTCAGCAGCGGCTCAGTCGGCCCCGAAGGAACCGAGAGCGCTAGACTGCGATCTTTGGTGAGGAATGTTTCATCCAACACCATTGCCAATTCCGGGGTATCGGTACCATACCAAGCGGATGCCGTCACCAAGCATGGCTCAGGTATGTTCATAGAGGTGAGAACTCCAGAAACAACCTGAAACCCCATAAATGGCTTGGAGGCCGAAGACTCCCACCGGGGTTTTAATGCCAAGGTGTTCTCGAGGGCAATGCCAGAGGCATCTCTATGCTGAGCATGAGATCTACCACTCGAGGCCTGGCTAGTCTTTACAGACTGTTTTTGGGTTACCTGATCCTGTGAAGAAGAAGCGTTGGCTGGTACCGTGAAGTTTAATGGAGATCGCGTATCAAGACATGCTCGATGCTGAAGACTTCTTCTGGATATACTGCTGCAGAAGGAACACTCCAGCGGATGGTGGTCAGGACCCAAACAGGGTAGACACAAATTATGAGTGTCTACAATTAATTTAGTACCGTCACAGTTTAAACATTTCTTAGGGTTAGTGGCTGGTATTTCCATGAAGGAGAGTGAGTAGGCCTAGCAGGCTGAAAAAACCGTCAGGCACTAACAGGGAAAAATATTCCTCAGAAAGGAAATTTTGTAAGAAAAAAGAAGAAAGAAACACCGGCGGTACCGGTGGTGTCGAGGAAGGCAGACGCGACCACAAGAAAACAAAAAAATAAAAGAAGAATTTTCTGCGGTGACAGGAGTACGTCCTGCTGGCTCCGCGGAAAAACGAAAACTGAGGAGAGGCAGTTGGGAAAGGCGGGAAGGCAGCACGCAGGCATGGTGGGATGCTCCCAAAAGCGTTCTGATTGGATGCTGGGGAGCGTTCCCGCGCGGGCTCCGTCGGTACCGACATACCCATATGTGAAGACTCATTTCTGCTTGTTCCTGGAGATCAATGGCTAGCAGAAAAAAGGAAGTGAAAGTGTCCATGTATAAGTCTCTGATGCGACCTCATTTGGAGTATTGTGTTCAATTCTGGAGACCTCACCTTCAAAAGGATATAAACAGGATGGAGTTGGTGCAGAGGGTGGCTACTAAAATGGTTAATGGTCTTCGTTATAAAGCATATGAGGACAGATTTAAAGATCTTAATATATATACACGTCAGAGGAAAAGTGGGCTAGAGGAGATATGATAGAGATATTTAAATACCTTTGTGGTATAAATGCACAAGAGGAGAGCCTCTTTTGAATGAAAGCACACTCTATTACAAGAGGACATAGGATGAGAGTGAAAGGGGATAGACTCAGGAGTAAAATGCAGAAATATTTCTTTGTGGACAGAATGGTAGATGCCTGGAACAGTCTCCCAATGGTCTTTTTCTGCCATTATGTTTCTATGTTTCAATATTTCCTACACTTGGGTTTTCTTTGAAAAATCCAAATCACTTTCCCCATAAACAAAATTAGTGTTATTGAGTACATTTTCATTTATGCTAAAATTGAATGTGTCTACATATGCAAAACATTAAAATAGATAGTAATAAGCTAGTAGTTAACCAAGGGATAGGCATTATCCAGGCCCTTGCCTCGAAATGAAACATCCTTCTCAATGCCTGAATGGAAATCTCCCTCTCCTGATGCCATAAACTGTGGATCTTTATCCATCTTACATCCAACATGAGTTTCTTTCCCTTTTTCCCTGAGACAAATCATCCTTCCAAATGGCAGAATGACTTAGTTCTATCTTCTACTTGCTTCAGTGACATCTTCTAAATGATGCAGGTAGAATGTCCCCACTGGTATAGCATTGCTATATACCAGTACCCAGGGCTGGCCCACCAACCAGGCAAATGAGGCGGTCGCCTAGGATAATAGCTTTTAGATGGCGGCAAAGAGCAAGACATTCAAACTAAACAAAAGATTCTGACATCCAAGAGGGACATAAGGCTTAATTTTTGCCTAAGGTGCCCATACCTTGAATCGACTTTAGGGCCGGTCCTGCCAGTACCCCCCTGACCAGGATGATGAAATAGACTGTAAAATCTCAGAAAAGAATGGCCAGGCTAATAAACTGAAAATACAATAATAATGGGAGCTTTTGATTACACCAATATTGATTCAGTGAATGTCTCCTTAGGTCATGCTAGTGAGGTTAAGCTTCTAGATACCTGACTACTGCATGGTCCTGGAACTAATTACATGGGGATCTACTTTAGATCTAGACAGAGGAGAGCATGACATAGCGATGGTGATGAAGCTGTTTTGTAAGAGTGGTCATAATGCAATTAAATACAATATTATTACTAGAGGAAGAATAAGAAATAAAACTATTGGGGAAGTACATAACTTGCAGTATAAAGGAAGATCAAATAAATTTGATACTGTCATTGGAAGATGATCTCTGTGGCCCAGCACTAATGTCATCAGGCCATAATACGACTGAGATTTAAACAGTGCTGCTAAGAAGAGCAATACAGCACTTCCTGGTCCCTCTGAAGTTTGCAATTAGCACTTTACATTTTAAATTTCTTCTGTTACATGCTGGGACGGTGAGCTCTGTGCCCGAGCACTTACGTCATCAGACCACAATACAATAGAGAGTTTTACCAGTGCCACAGAAGGATGCTGCTCTTGGACTGAGAGCGCAGCTATGGGCAACAGTGACATTTTCGTGAAAACTGAACTGGAGATCCATGCGATATTGGGAAAATTTAATGCGCATGAAAGGATCTTGGTTCCTTTCTGACGGATGATTTTTTTAATTTTTTCGCACCCCTGGATTTTCACTGGTTTTATTTTAGATTTGCTCTTTCTTTATATTTACTATGGGTTTTCTGATAAATTGCAGGAGAATGTCACCGAAATTATTCCTTAGTCTGATTATCTTTTATATTTTTTATTAAAATTTAAAGTCAAGATACAGTCTGAGGATATTTCTGGAATTAGCGTTTTCTCCAAAGGGAGAATTAATTGTGAGCAGTTTTTTTTAAATTGCCCTAAAATGAAATTATAAGTGAGAGTAGTGGTCCTGATATGTTAGTGGAGAAGTGTAATGCTTTGCTGATTACTTCTTCAGATGAAGAAGCCCCTACATGAAAAATATGTTACTAATTATAGGCATTATTTTGCACTAAGGCACTTTACTAAACTCAGGTCCACGCTTACTAAGGTGGTCATTTTAGAAGCTTTATCCGCAATTTGGACGTTCAAAAACGGGCACGCGGACATACAAATCATGAAGACCTCTCAGGAGCCATTTTACAAACAATGTTTAAAGATGTCCCTAGCTCAGGGATGTTCAAATAAGCAGAGATTGTGGTGGAGCATGTCCGAGATGGGGCAATGGACTTCAATGTCTCAGCTCTATTTCAAAAACATCAGGGACATCTGTGACCTCGACCAAGTTTAGACCTGCTCCAGGCATGAATAGGCATCAGGAAAGTGCTCATTTGGGCCATAAAACATTTGGAGAATGTAGAGACGATGACACTAGCATTTAGTAAACATGGTTAGAGGGGATAGGGGGTCAGGTGGAATTAAGATGTAATATCCATGTTCATTTGTTTATTGAAAAATCTAATAAAAATAAAAAATACAAAAATCTCCCCCCATGGTACTTAATGCAGAAAAAGGGCCATTAGGAAGGTAGAAAGATTATGGCACAAGAATTGAGATGCTGATGTGAAACTTGAATATCAACGGTTGCTTAAGATTTACCAGTGAGGAAGAGCAAAGAAAGGATATGTCAAGTAGGATCAATAAAGTTCTTCACATCCCTAAGCAGCTTTTTGGGTTGGTAAGATCTATGACCTCAAAGTCAATGGAACCCTACTCTAAAATCTGTTCTATGGCCACTATTCTGGCCCAGTTTTGGGGGGAAGAAAGTTGTTAGGCTGAGGGGGTCTGTTAAGAATGATTCTAACATGATAATCTGTTGATTTACCTAATGTTGAAACTCATTGGGAGATGTTTAGAGCAGTCACTGGCGATGAAGTGGCCAAGGTAATTTCAAGTTTAAAAGTGAAAGCTAATGCATTAAGAGCCATGTCCCTTTGGCTATTGTCTCAGAAAAAAAGAGTTAATTGTGCCTTTGATAACATTGTGAACATATCTTTGAAAACTGGGGTCTTACCCCAAAGTTTTAAGAAAACACTGCTTTTTCTTTTATAGAAGGAAGCAGGGTTTTATATTTCAGATTGCATTAATTACTGTCATAAGAACATAAGATATGCCATACTGGGTCAGACCACGGTCCATCAAGCCCAGTATCCTGTTTCCAGCAGTGGCCAATCTAGGTCATACGTACCTAGCAGTATCCCCAAAAGACACAGGTTCCACAATGCTTGTATTATCCAGTTCCTAATCTTCCTACTTTGAGTAAGATCATTGAAAAGTGTGTTTTATGTCAATTGTTGGATTATCTTGAAGACAGTTTCTTGAAACGTATCAAAGTAGTTTTTGACAAGGACATAGTACAGAGACTCTTTTAGTATCTTTCTGAATTTTGTCCCTGTATTTAACATTGTGGATCACAATTTATTTATTTATTTTATTCTCTTACATACCATGCTATTCTGCATCAGTGTGGTTTACATTGAACAAACTGAAATTACATTGAACAGGGCATTATAACTTGGAGATAACTATTTTACAGGGAACATGGGCTATGGAGGGTTAAGTGGCTTCCCAAGACCACAAGGAGCACCTGTGGGACTAGAAACCCCAGTCCTTCCGGCCCAAGGTTGCTGTCCTCTAGTGGGATTTGAACCCCTGACCTTCCAGCCTGAAGTACCTTGCCCCAACCACTAGGCCACTCCTCCACTCCAATGTGCTGGTAGCCTGGTTGTAGGAACTTGGGTTTCACGAATTAGTGTTAAAATGGTTTTAGTCCTTTTTTGTGTGTGTGTAGGCAGGTTCAGAGGATTAGGAAGGAGGAAACTACTTCTGATTGGTCTCACATTCAGTTTAAGGTTACTTATGGTTCAGTTATCAGCTACTTCATTTACGATTCATCTTTTTCCATTTGCTTTATTGCTTTGATCACAGGAATATAACTTCCAGATTTATGCTGATGATATACAGGTTGATATACAGGATGATTCCAGTTGTAAATCTGTCTGATGTTTCTGTGCACTTGAATGAATATTTTTCTTTGATTAGATCTTGGATGGCACAGAACATTCAAAATACTGATAGTACTGAAATTTTATGGATTAACCACTTTGAATTGCCAAAGAATATTTGTACTATACAGATTGATAGAACTATGATCCCAGTGTTTTTGGAAGCTAGGAGCTCTTAACTACAGAATAATTTAAGCATATATTAGAGAGGAGGTTGTAAACTCATTTTTAAGTTGCAAATGGTTAGGAGACTTATGTACTACAACTCTCTTTCTGATTTTTGTACTGTCTTACAATCATTAATATTTAGTAGGTTGGGTTATTGCAATATACTTTTATGTGACCTTCCTGAGTCATCTCCTAAGGCTTTGTAGGTAATTCAAAATTCTGCTGCCAGACTGTTGTCTATCTGTGGAGTAGCCTAGGGGTTAGAGTACTGGCTTGGGAACCCTCTAAGTGGTGTTTAATTCTTACTAACACTCCTTGTGGCCTTCGGCAAGTCTATTGCCTCAGAAAAATCCAAGTTATCAATATCCCTGTTATGTTTCTATAAGGGGACTCTTGTAGTGAGTGATATGGAAGGGCAGACTAGATAGGCCATGTGGTCTTTTTCTGCCGTTATGTTTTTCTGTTAGAATGAATTTTACAAATTTTATCTGAATTAAACTGATTGCCAGTTTCTCAATATATTATTTTGAAGATCTGTAGTTTGATTCAATAAGCACAAAATGATGAGAGTTCTAGTTATTTAAGTGAAGTTTTAATCCTATATATAGGATGGCTGAGGGGTCCTACAGGAGGAAGAGGTAGAACAACTGATAGTTCCCTGGCTCATAACGACTTATTATGAGGATACCTATGGCTGGAGAAAACAAGACAGCATGTTCTAGCCCGATTTTTCTGGATCGGGGTCCATAAACAGGTGCAATTATATTGCCAGTCATACCCCCACCTGCCAACTTCACAACCCCATTAGGTTCGATCTGCCCTTCTAGTGCCTATGCCTATTATTGAAACCCAATTCAAAATAGTGGCCATGGCCCTGGTAGGTGCTTTGGAGCGAAGTACCCAAGGTAACAAGTATATTTTAATCATACTGGACTATGCTACCCGCTACCCAGAGGCCACTGCTCTAAAGAATATAGTGACTACTATGATCGCAGATGGCCTCTGGGAAGTATTCTTGTGAATGGAAATACCCAATGAGATCCTCACAGATCAAGGAACACCATTTGTATCCAAGGTGATGAAGCAAGTGTATGCCTTAGTGAAGGTAAAGATGTTGCGAGCATCAATATATCACCCACAGATGGATGGCCTCTTTGAGCGATTCAATAGAACAATGAACAGATGTCAATCAAGTTCATGCAGGAGGATGGGAAGAATTGGGATATTCATCTACCCTATTTTTTATATTTTTATTTTATATTTATAAATTTTAACAATATATCAAGCAACGCTGCTTGTACAGCAAAGATACAAACTTGCAAAGGAAAATATAAGAAACATGATCAGAAGCAAATTTGCAAGGGTATCAAGAGTCCTCAGTGAAGGGGAAGCAGCATAGATAAACACACTGAGGGCAGGAGATCCCCCCAGTGGTCTCAAAGGAAAAGAAAAATAAACCACAAAACAAGAGAAGGCAGAGGTCTGAGAACATCTTATAAATAAATGAGGAACCGCTCAAGAGGTAGAACAATGTGAGTGCTAATGAAGGAGGACAAATCTTCAGGCTGAAAGAAAACATATTTTTGCAATTGGAAAACTACAATACATTTACAAGGAAATCTTAGCACAAAAGAAGCTCCCATCTGAATCACCCCAGGACGTAACAATAAAAAAGATTTACGTCTTTTCTGAGTTTCTCTGGCAACATCAGGGAAAATCAATATTTTCTTGCCCATAAACAAGTTAGCTCTCTTTTTATAATACGCCTTGAGGATCCACTCTCTATCCAATGGAAGGGCAAATGATACTAACAAGGTGGAAACAGACAGTTCATCTTCCTTGGGAGATTGAAGTAGAGCAGAGACATTGAGAAAATCCATTTCTAAAGTCCCAACAGCCATTGTCCCATCTTTTCTACCCACAGGCAAGAAATAAGCTTTTGATACTGGGGGTAGCAGGTCAGACGGTACCGATAGTGACTCTTGCAGATATTTCTTAAAGAGGTCCAAGGGAGCTAATGCAGGAACCACCGGAAAATTCAAAAGGCGAATACTGGAAGACCTGACAGCATTTTCCAATGACTCTAGCTTCACTCTTAAAGCCATATTATCTTTAACCAAGGATAGAGATACATCAGAAACCTGCACGAGCTTCTGGTCAGAAACTTCCACTTTCCCTTTTATCTCCACCATATCATTATCAAGTTTAGAGACAGTTTCCACAAGTTTAGAAATCCGAGAAGTGGATAGAGCCAACTGCTGACTTACTACCTGGGAAGGTTGAGCTATTGCCTCCCATATATTGTCAGAGTCACCGAGGCAGGACGCAATAAAGTAAAGGCAAAAGAAGATTCAGACGTTGACACCCCAAATGAAGCCTTCACTCCACCAGCACCACTCAATCCACGAGCGGAATCAGCAACCTCCACAGATTGAATTTCTCCTGAGCCTGCAGCCACGCTCTCAATGGGCTGCCCACCGGAATCTGCCTCCGACATGCTCCGCTCCAGAATCGCAGCCGCTGCCTCATCAGGAAGGGTTACAGTTCCGCTTGCAGGAGGAGTTACCAGAAAGCCAGGAACAGCAGGAGGAGCATGCCCATTAGGGGAGAAGGACATATCCAAGGCGGAAGATGCCATGAACTCCTCAACTGGCGCTACCAAGCCTGCTCGAATCTTCCCGATTTGATTCTCAGTGAGCCTTCCACACTGGCAGGCACAGGCTCTGCAGGAAAAGCTCTAGGCTTGCCTTTGCATTTAGGCATTATGGCTCAATTCCTCACTGCCACCATCTTGGAAATTAGCCACTCCCATACCCTATTTGATTTTTGCCATCCATGAGATACCTCAGAGTTCCACGGGATTTTCGGCAGAAAGAGTTCAACAGCCATATTATGCAGTGGTTCTCAGATCTCCAACTCTACCAGTTCTAGGTCCACCATAGAGTTGGTCGGACTCACCTGAATGCAGACTTTCTTTCCTGGATGAGGGACCCAAGTGAGGCAGGCACTCAATGGGGTATGGTGGAGCTGAGAGGGAGGGTGTGTGAGGGCGACTATAGTGTTACCTGTCCCTCTCCAGAGGGATTATCAACAGACGCATTTAAGAGACGCCTAAATATTTTTCCTAGGAACCACCACCCAGGAAAAAGATTTAGGCGTCATTGTGGATACCATGTTAAAACCCTCGGCCCAGTGTGCAGTGGCGGCCAAGAGAGCAAATAGAATGCTAGGTATGATATGGAAAGGAATGGAAAATAAAACAAAAGATATTATAATGCCTCTATATCGTTCCATGGTGAGACCGCACCTTGAATATTGTGTGCAATTCTGGTCGCCGTATCTTAAAAAGGATATAGCGTTATTAGAAAAGGTTCAGAGAAGAGCCACCAAAATGGTAAAGGGGATGGAAGGATACTCCTATGAAGAAAGGCTAAAAAGGTTAGGGCTCTTTAACCTGGAAAAGAGACGGCTGAGGGGAGATATGATAGAAGTCTATAAATTAATGAACGGAGTGGAACAGGTAAATGTAGATCGATTGTTTACCTTATCAGAATATAGAAAGACTAGGGTAAATGCAATGAAGCTACAGGGTAAACTATTTAAGACTAATAAAAGAAAATATTTTTTCACTCAACGTGTAATCAAACTCTGGAATTTGTTACCAGAGGATGTAGTAAAGGCTGTTAGTGTAGCTGGGTTTAAAAAAGGTTTGGACAAGTTCCTGGAGGAAAGGTCCATAAACCATTATTAAGAAGTGACCGAAGATATCAATGCTTGACCCAGTACAAGCATTGTGGAACATGTGTCTCTTGGGGAAGCTGCTAGGTACATATGACCTAGATTGGCCACTGTTGGAAACAGAATACTGGGCTTGATGGACCTTGGTCTGACCCAGTATGGCATATCTTATGTTCTTATGAGAGCCTGCAGGTCAGAGTTCAGGACTGGGAGAGGGTGGCTCACGGGAAGAGGTGAAAAACCCAGCAGGCTGCAGGATGGAGAGAGGCCCATGGAGCCAAGAGTTCGTTTAAGGCAATCTATAAAAAGTGAGGAACTTTAACTGGGCTGGAGGAAGGGCTGGGAGACTAGCTCTGTGAAGGTTTAACAGACTGGATCTAAACCACATTTTATTTTTCCTGAACTGCTGTCTGTTTGGTGTTTTAACAGAAAACCTCTTCCCACCACACACCACATGCCACACTACCACAACATGTAAGCAAAAACATTGTCTACATTCAGATTTATACTTGCGCCCTGGTACATTTAAGTATTTTAAAAGTGTTCCTTTTGGCCAATCCTTTACTGTTTTTTTATATTTATTTCCCCCTCCAAATTAAAATGAAGTAAAGAGAGTCCTCTGTAGTTAATTAGCAACATTTACAAGTCTAAGGGGTATGTTTAATAAACCGTCTTAATGTGCGCTCTGTGACGTTTACCTTATCGCGCGATAATGGCGCTTTATCAGGCACAGAGGTACCTTAGCGCACGATAACGCGCGCAGCGGCGCAAACGAGCGCTGAAGGCGGAGAAAGGCTCCCAGAGGGCGGAGAGAAGGGGTCAATGGGTGGAGAGTGGGAGGGGAGAGGCTCCCCGCACACTAACGCTGTGAAATCCGAGGCTGAAAACTAACGCCAGTGAAACCCTGGCGTTAGCGCTGATTTAAAGGGAAGAGAAACCATTTCTGTCATCAATGTACAGCAAAACCAGGGAAACCAACAAAAAGGGAGCAGTGTGATACATGTGCACAGAACAAAAGGGCAAATAAACAGTGAAAATGAACAGGAGAAAATGGAAAAATAAAATAACCAAGCTGAGCAATAGTGATCTCAATGGGAAACATCAAAAAACACTCCCAAGAAAGCACCAAAAAAAGGATATGAATTCTGGAAGGGTCCATGCTCCGTCCCCATACAAGGTGAATGAGCCCACAGTGAAATTGCGCTGTGCAGGGTTTTCCTCTCCATCGGCCAGGTTTCCTATGGTGTGCACATGTGCGGCAACAGCAGGGCGGGCATGTCAGAACGGCCAACTGGACAGATGCTTGAAAATGGGATACAGAGGGCTGCAGGCGGCACATGCTGTGGTGCAGCTGGGGCACAGTGTGGACTAGGCAGATGACTAGGTGGCACCTAGGAATGCTGAAACTGTACAGCAGCCAGACAGCAACTGATGAGGGCCCAACATGGGCACGAGTGTGTTTATCACAGTGTCACAGGGGATAGTACCCAGCAGGTACCTCCAAGGGCACAGAACATTGGCAGGCGGTGTTGGGGGCGGAAGCATGGACATCTATGCAGGCACACCTACCCCAGAACACGCACCATAGGCATCCGCCTACATGCACACTGGATGGCCTGAGACTGCGCACCACCAGCACCACCAGCAGAAGGGCATGTCAGCATGGTGGCAGAGGAGTACTGGTGGTGGAGGGGGCAGTGGCACCTGCCCAGAGCAGACTGTGGCCTAGCCCTGTGTAGGTGGGTGCCATGCACTGCAACAGACAGGTCCTGTCTGACAAACAGTCATGGTATCCCCAGGGAACGCACTGTCTTTCTGGCAACATGGTGGTGCAGTGCACACAGCCAGGGTGTTCAGAAGCAGAAGATCACAGGTTCAAGTCCCAGCTGTGGTTCCTGCCAACCCAGCCCCCATATTTTACCCACTACTACAATGTGCTAACACAGACAGAACCTGTAGTGCAGATGATGTAGACATACCCAAAACACCTACATTTTACCCTACAGAGCACAGACACCATAAACATGCGCATTACCTAGAGCAGAGTCTCCTAAATGCAGTCCTGGAGGGCCAAACACCATTCAGGTTCCATGCTGCCTCTAATAAATGTGGCTGTGATGCATTGCTATGCACTGCCCCCATGGTATGCAGATGTATCTCATGCATATTCATTAAGGACAGCATGAAAACCCAAACAGTGTTTGGCCCTCCAGGACTGGAGTTGGGAACCTCTGCCCTAGAGCAGCGGCCAACAGGGGCAGACACACCCGCACCCACAGGCTCCATTATCCCAAGCCTCCTGGAGAGGCAGGATGTTGGGCCTTGCATGCATCTCCCCATACTAGCACTTGCATACCTTAGCAATGCCACCCTAAACATGGGAAAACTGTACACAGCTATCAAAAGGTTGCTATGATAACTGGCAGATAGCAATTCCTACGTTAAGCACAATTGGCTGATTGAGCTGCATCATAGCAACCTTTCTGATGTCTGTGGAGTGTGCCTCAGGTCTGGTGTCTGACAGAGTGACCCCAACAGTATTGCGTACCATAGCCATGCCTGCACTGTGCCCGGGACTGGTGTGGTGGCCAGGGCTGCCAAACACCTCTATAGTTGCACAATGCTGGCATAGGTGTGTGGAGTGTGTGTTTGTCTATCCAGTGTGTGGTGGCTGCCAACACCCTCCACAGCCCACACTGCTAGCACTGTTGCCAGTATTGGCCTGCCAATGCACATAATGAGGAGCAAGGTACTGTGGGAATTGCCTGGATAGTGTGGTCTAGCCTGGCCGCATCTGCACAGGGCATAGGGCAATGGCTCGGACATTGTAGTGCCTGGCCATCACCTGCACGGACAGCGTGGCCACAGCATGTTCTGCTGGGAGGTCACTCTCACCCTGACTGAGCAGTGACCATGGCATGGCTAGGTTCCCCCATAGTGCTATATAGCATTTTTCTCATGTGATATTTATGGGTTGTTTTTGGGACCCAATCACTGACATCCCAGTTCTGGGTACATGCATCTCTTCCAGGACTATGGACTAGCTAGCAGACTGTCTGCAGCTAGTATGTTTATGTTTATTACATTTGATATACCGCTTAGGCCAAAAGGCATTAAAGCGGTTTACAATACTATATCATTTGAGGAAATAGGAAAAGAACGCCATTATAAGATAGGACAGAATAGAAGACAGAAACAGGTAAACAGATAAGAGGAGGAGAAGAATAGAGACAGCAAGTTACCACGAATGCAGGCACCATGATCCAGTCCATGATATCAATGTGAATCGCCACGGTCCAACGCCTATGTGTCTTGCTGGAACACCTTGCAGGGTGCAGTGGCTTGAGGCTTGCTGCTGGAGAATGTCAGATAGTGGTGGGGGGCAGCTGAGCATTTCCAGGCCTACTGTCTGTCTGCTATTGCTTTATGGATGTGTATAGCTCTTGCCTGTCTTGTAGGGTGTCCGTTCCCCAGCAGGACTGGGTTTGATGGTCCCCTCTACTTCTACCATTGCAGGGAGGTAGAATGTGGATCTATGGGTGGGTGATCCTATTTCCCACCCTGACCCCCAGAGGGTGGGTTGTGTGGTGGTACATAATCTGCCTATGGGTCCAAGCACACCCACTCTCTCCCTTCCTTCACCTACATCATGTAACCATGGCACCTACGCAGGATATGCACTATTCCGGGTGCATCATAGCCCATAAGGGCTAGACATGACTGAGAAATACAAAAGGACACAGATGTAACCTAGGTGTGTCTGCAGGAACGACCTATCACACACAGTAGCACTGATGGGGACCTGCAGCATGGCATATTTCAGCCATGAAAAGTGCTGTGGACCTGGTGCTGGGCGCCCCACCTCACCCTCAGGGTGAGCACAGTACCCGCACAATGTGACGGTCTGTGGCTACTCTGCGCCAGTACCACACATGGTCAGTTCCCCCTACCAGGCCGAGGTGCTGTGGGGGTGCATACCCCATCTTGTGCCCATCTGTCGACTGATGATTTGCATGTGCAGTGCATCATGGGTACGGGTGGGTTAACCCTATCCTGGTCACCACAGCAGACAGTTTGTGTGGTGACGTTCAGTTCTTCTGCAGCCAGCCAGGGGTTTGTAAGCAGCTATAGAGCTGTAGCCCACTGGTTACTTCACTGCCTGTGAAGCCAGAGGTAATGGCATTGTCATTGTCTATTTTTAATGTACATTAGTGCTGCCAGCAAAAACACCCTCAGAGTACTGTAACCTTAAGGTGCCTCATAAGGCGCCCCATAAGGCACCTTATAGGGCGCTTTATAAGGCACCTTATAGGGCACCTTATAAGGCGCCCTATCAAGCGCCTTATAAGGTGCCTTATAAGGTGTCCTATAGGGGACATTATAGGGTGCCTTGGCGGACAGTGCACTTTATAATGTGCCCTATGGCGTGCGTTATGGGGTGCCTTATGCGGCACCTTAGGTTATGCCACTGTGAGGGTGTGTTTGCTGGCAGCACTAATTAAAATAAAAGTAAAATGCCTCAAAAATCACTACCTAAAAGTAAAGGGTGATGCCTCAGCCAGCCTTATGCATTATGCACACTGGGGGATCAAACTCATGACCCCTGTATCATCAGTCAGTGAATTAACCATTGTGCTACACCTCTGTTTCTATGTTTGCATGTCTGGGCACCTACTTAAGATTACCGCGTGTTAACGCACTTAGCGGCGCTTCGCCCGATAATGTGCGCAGCAGTGCGCGTTATCGCGCGATAATCCCATTTTGCTATTTTAAGACTGAAACGCCCACTCCTTTTATGGCAGCCTGCACACTATCGCCGGGCGCACGTTAAGACGGTTTAGTAAACATACCCCTAAGTTTGTAAAATGGCTCAGATAGATGTGTAAGTGCCGACATTTACACATATCTTCTGCTTTTCCCTCCATGTCTATTTGGGAAAAGGCTCCTTCCACTGCAGAGGATATAAATGCCTGTATGTTCCTACACTTCCGTTTGTGTAGTTTAGAATTGGATCCACCTTTAGCAGAGCCATTTCTAAAATACCATCAGAAATGAGTACATCCCGACTTTGATGTCTCAATTCCGATCTCCATGTATCATCTAAAATGTGCTTTTAAATGTATATTCAGGTATATCCAAAAGTTTGTCTACTAAATGTATATTCAGCACCTGCCACTATCTAGATAGCAGAGCTGAATATATATATTTTATTTAACTGCAATGGCGCATTAAAAATAAATGGTACCCATGTCAGCTGAACATTGACCCACAATAAATTATAAGGCATAACACCAGAAGCATCATTAAAAGATAAAGATGACCCAAAAGTTCAACAATACAACATCATTTCTTCTCTTACTCTGAAATAAGAAGCAACTGTCTGTGTTTTCATGTTGGTGGTCTCTCTTGGATGATGCATTGTATCTCCAAATTCACCCTACATGAATCAGAAAGATAAAGTCATTTCTCTTCTATCGCTGTAGTAGTTGACAGCGTGATATCTACAGGCAGGGCCTGTAAACACTCGTAATAGAAACACTTGTCTCAAAGTATTTAGAATTCTGATTTATCATAATAAAACCCACACTGCTGCACTGACAGATAGTACTTTACCATATTTTCGTTAGAGAACTACAGAATTCTGTTAACAACTGTAAAGTATATCATGAGAAAAGGTATATAGTTTATCACAGCTGCATGGTACTTTGTGATGTTCTAGTTCCACTATAACATGAGCTATTTAGAAGAACACAACTACCAAGTCCACACTACAATTAATACTGTATCTATCTGTCAGAAACGTTTTATCTTGAACCCACTTTACCATAACAGAAGGCAGAAAGAAGGGAAAAATTAACTCTAGCTCACAGAAGAAATATGATTTGCACAGTGTGTAAGTGCAACCTCCTCCAACACCCTCAGGACCAACACATCCGCAAATCCACACATGAAGCAACCCAAGAATGACTGGTATTCCAACCCTCCGAAACCTAAAAAGGCAACTCTGCAAACATGAAAAACTGGCGAAAAACAAAACAAGAAAAAGACAAGATACAATATCTACAGTTGATGAAGGAATACTATAGCGAAACAGATAAAGTAAAATGAGAACACCACATTAAACTACTAAACTCTGCAATCAACTGACCAAGAGACTTTTCTCCACTGTGAAACAGCTGACAAAAACACCATCTACCAAAAGACAAATAGAAAATACAATAATGACTCTAAATACAACAACCTCCGCTCTGGATCCATGCCCAACATCATGGATAAAAGCAACCAAAAAAGAACTCAGCAGAGTACTCACCAAATTCACACAAGTGATACTTCAACAAGGCACCATGCCTACAAGTCTAAAAACCTCACCCATACACCCAACACTGAAAAACCCCACCCCTGGACACCTCAGACCCAGCAAACAGAATAAGCAGGCAAAGAAGAAACCCTTGGAGGACAAAACTTTATTGATTGGTCAGCCCAACACATATTTTGGCCACTGAGGCCTTCATCAGGGGACTATGACAACTACAACATGAAAACATAAAAGGATTAACTGTAATCATAAACAAATGGGAAATAATAACAATAGAAACAATAAAAAAACAATAAAAACATAATGTAATATAAACTAAATAATAGATTAAAAACAGCCCTATTAATGGTCAAAAAATATGTGCACATGTAATAATAAATAAACATAATTACATAAAATCATATACAGATATATACAGCTGCTGAAAGGGAGACATATCATGAAGCAAGGTCAATAAAACTGTTGAACTCTCCAATAGATGTATAAACAATTAGCAACTAGACAGTAATTGTTATAGGCACTAGATAACAACTAGGAGATAGAACAAGAAACTTATTATTAGACCATAGTGAAAACAATGGAAAAATGCAAAAATAGACAAATTACTCAAAAATAATCGGAGAGGAGGTGGGAACAGGGAAGGTGAGAACAATGTGTAAGAAACAGCAAGCGCTAATGGTGGCCTGATCGGAGGAAGGGAAAGCATAACAATTAATCAAAAGGAGAACCATAATGAAGGAGATAGATTCAAAATAATTAGAGATTAAAAGCATGACTGTGAACAGCTATATATTGAAGAGACAACCAACAAAGATAAACATATGAGAGGTGGCACTACATCTTTAAAAACTTAGATGCTGCATACAGTCCGCAGTGGGTAGCTCAAAGTGAATCTTAAAATAATAAATAAGTAGTAAAAAAGAAAAAAAGATGCATAAAAATCAACATTGTGCTAAAAAGATTAATTAAAAACAACATTGTGCTGCAGAGATAATTTAAAAAGGGGGTGGGATGGTGGGAAAGGAAGGGAGGGAAGAGAAAGGGGGAAGGGGGAGGGGGAGGGGGAGGGGAGGGGGAGGAGGAGTGCGAGGATTGTTGTGTATCTCTCCAAGCGTCATTTGATAATTCCGGCTTAAGAACACTGCGGTACATTGTTCTCACCTTCCCTGATCTCTCCTCCTCTAATTATTTTTGAGTTGTTTGGCTGTCTATTTTTTCATTTTTCCATTGTTTTCACTATGATCTAATAATAAGTTTGTCGTTCTGTCTCCTAGTTGTTATCTAGTGCCTATAACAACTACTGTCTATGCTGATTGTTTATTCATCCATTGGTAAATTCAACAGTTTTATTGACTTTGCTTCATGATATGTCTCACTATTGGCAACTGTATACATCTGTATATAATTTTATGTAATTATGTTTATTTATTATTATTTATTATTATATGTACACATTTTTTAACCATTAATAGGGCCGTTTTTAATTATCTATTATTTAGTTTATATTACATTATGTTTTTATTGTTTTTTTATTGTTTCTATTGCTATTATTGCCCGTTTGTTTATGATTACAGTTAATCCTTTTATGTTTTTATGTTGTAGTGGTCATAGTCTCCTGAGGAGGGTCTCAGTGACTGAAACACGTGTTGAGCTGACTAATCAATAAAGTTTTGTCCTCCAAGGGTTTCTTCTTTGCCTGCTTCTTCTGTGTGCTGTTTGACTGCAAGTGGGGTGTTTTCCTTGTCACCTCAGACCCAGTTTCATACAGACCCATTGCAAGCCTGCCCTTCCCAGCAAATGTCATAGAGAAACTGCGAAACCATATTGACAGACACAATCTCCTAGACCCCCAGCAACATGGCTTTCGACCACAGCACAGAGTGAAAATGTTATTAATCATCTTAATAAACACACTAACGCAAGGAATGCGATGAACCAATCAAGGCTTCCTGTTAATCTTCCTCGACATTTCATCAGCCTTCAACAACGTAAACTACCAAATATTGCTGCAATGCCTCCACATGATTGGAAAAGCAGGGAACTGTCCACAAATGGTTCACATCCTACCTCACCGATAGATATTAAAAGATGAGGATCGAAAACAACTCCTCTATCCCATACAAGCAAACCCAAGGAGTCCCACAAGGATCCATCCTTTCTGCTATGCTGTTCAACATCTACCTACAGTCACTCTACACAATCATAAGAATCCACAACCGTTTATGACGCTGATGACATTATGATATACGGACCAATTGACACAGACCAACCCACACCAGCAGCCCACCAAGAATGCTTCAACCAAGTGACAAAATGGCTAAATGACAACAATCTACAAATAAACTTCAACAAGACAGATGCCCTCTACATAACAAGAAACACTGCTTTCATTCCCCCCCCCCCCAATGATAACGCTGAACAACATCACAATCAAAACCAAAACTTAGGTTAAATACCTCGCGACCACCCTCGACCAACACTTAACCTTCAAAGCACATATAGACAACATTACCCAATCTACTTCAAAGCAAAGACACTCCAGCGCCTCCGACCACTCCTCGAACCAGATGACTTCTGTACTGTACTGCAAGCATCAATGATACCCCATCTCAACTACTGTAATGCCATCTTCTAAGGACTGCCACAATCCATACTCCTATCTCTCTAGACAGCTCTCCACTCAACGGCCGGAATCCTACAAGCAGCAAAAAGAAAAGAACACATCACCCTAATACTCAAACAGCTTCACTGGCTCCTGCTACAAAGCTGGATAACATACAAAACCATCTTGATAACTCATAAAGCAATCCACTCAGATCCCCCCACACACCTCCAAATTCTTATTCAGCCTTCCCATCCACACAGATCTAGACAAACCTCGACAATGAACACCCTCATCATCCCCCACATCAGAACCAAATCAAACCAGCAGGCATTCAAAAGAGCTTTCCAACTCTATGCACTCTCCATTTGGAACAGACTATCAGACCAACTCAGGAACATCATGGATCTCAAGACATTCCACAAACAATTAAAGACACACCTGTTTACTGAACACTTCAACACAAGTGAATAACCCCCCCCCCCCCCAAGAAGAACAATGCACAATCACCTACCACTACTGCTGTATTAGTCAAAACTATATATAGTTAAGAACCAGAAGCTCTTTAATTGCATGTTGTACATAGTTTGATACCACTGTTTCAATGTCTGTTACTATTGTTCCATGTAAACAGCCTTGACCCGGAGAAAGACGGTATAAAAATACAGCTAAATAAATAAAACAGTGTAAAGATATCTATCTGGCTAGAGACAAAAGAAAACAGGAAGGAATGAAATGCTGATTAAGGGGTTAGAGTATTTTCTTTAGGTAAGCAAAATGCCTTGATCTGTTGTAGCTTTAGGGGCATGTTTACTAAACTGCGGTAACATTACAGACTGTGCGTTATGTAACATTAACGATCATTAGGTAACGTTAATGCGTGGTATGTAACGTTAACGCGTGTTAAAGTTACCTAACGATCGTTAACATTCCCGGCCGCGGTAAACACTGCAGAGGGTGGAGAGAGGGAGGGGGAAGGGGTCAAAGGGCGGAGAGTGGGCGGGGAGAGGCTCCCTTCACACTAATGAGCTGAACTGAAGAGCTGAATCCTACCGCAAATGAAAACCTGCCGTTAGATGCACATTTGCAGGAGAGAGAAACCATTTCAGTGTCAGCAATGTACAGCATAGCCAGGGAGCCCAAGAATTGTGATAGTAGTGCTCCATTTCCAGCACCAGCATAGTGCCCAAGTATGAAAGGCCACTATGGCGATGGTGCAAGTGGGGCATAGGGGGTTGCAGGCGGGACATGTAGCGGGGGCAGCTGGGGCACAGGGTGGACTAGGCTGGCGCCTAGGTGGCACATAAGAACATAGAAACCGGAAATCAGCATGACAGCAGCTGACAAAGGCCAAACACAATCCACCTACATCTACCTGGTCCACCCGAGCTAACAGTTGCCAGGGCAGACAGGGACAGACTATTGGTAGGCGGTGATGGGGGGGATGCGAGGATGCTCATTTATTTTATTTTTATTTATTTATTTCTAGCTTTTCTATACCGCGCTATTGGACATCAGCACGGTTTATAGTTAACAATTTTACACAAGGCGGGGAAGTGCCTTATGCTTACATCAAACAGGACATAGTAACTGGGATTCATAACATTGAACTATTTACATCTGAACAATGACAGCTTACTAGTGTCGCTTTTACATTCTTAAAGCTGTTGGGTGGTTGTGTTTGTGCAAGGTGTAGGGGAACAGTTGGATTGCGAATAGTATGATAGGAATAAATGGAGTTTTATGGCTTTCCTGAATTGTGAGAGATCATTGATTGATCTGATGTTGGATGGGAGATTATTCTAACACCTTGGAGCGTAGAAAGAGAATGCCCTGTTTCTGGTTGTTTGCGTGCATTTCATCACTTCGATCGGGGTTACCAGTGTGTTAGCGCCTATTGACCTTCTTGACTTATTATCAGGGGTATGGGTAATGAGTGCCGTGATGGACGAGGGGGATATCTTATTGATGGCTTTAAATTTATTTTATTTATTTAGCAAGCATTTGTAGCCCGCTCCTTCCAGCGATCAGAAGCGGGTAGGATTACTATTGTGAAACTGCCGAATCAAGGCAGGTACAAATTTTGTTTACATACAGATTGTCAGAAAAGCACATCATACAGAGTTAACACTTCTTAGCTATGGGGGAGTTCATTTACATATATACATAAATACATATATACAGGATAAGCTTTTTGGCCACAGTGGTCAGGGGCTGCTCCATCTGTGGATTTAGTTCAGGTTGAAATGAGATTGGAAAATGTGCGTTTTGAGTTTCTTTCTGAAGTCTAGAAGGTCATTGCTAGCTCGTAGTTCTGGTGGGAGTTGGTTCCACAGTGTTGGTGCCACATATGAGAAAGCCCTGTGGCTGGTGTTAGCTTTGGCAGATCTTATATCTGTTGGAGTGTGAAGGATGTTGGAATTGTGGGTTCTTCTGTTTCGGGTAGGAGGTTGCGATCTTACTAGGTTGTTGAGGAAGGAAGGTGCTAAGTTGTGGATGAGTTTGAAGGTGGTTGTTAGTATTTTGTATTTTGTTCGAGCTGTTATGGGTAGCCAGTGTAATTGAATTAGCACTGGTGTGATGTGGTCACTTAGATTTTTCTTCATTATGACCCTGGCAGCTACATTTTGTGCCATTTGTAATATGTTTAGGTTTTTTTTTAGGTAAACCTTGTAGGATGGCGTTGCAGTAGTCAAAATGTGGCATGATGAGTGCTTGGGCCACTGTTCTGAAGTCTTGGGGATCAATAATATTCCGAATGGGTTGGAGCACTCTAAGCTTGTGGAAAACTGCTCTGTTGGTCTTTCGGAGGTGTTTTTCCATCTTTAGGTCACAGTCAAATGTGACTCCTAGATACTTTATTTCTTTTTTTGTTTGGTAAGTGTTGTTACATAGGGGCTTGTTTACAAAGCTGCGGTAGCGGTTTGCGATCGTAATCGGAGCCGCGGCCCCATTGATTTCAATGGGGCCGCGGCTGCGATCGCGATCGCGAACCACTACCGCGGCTTTGTAAACAAGCCCCATAGTGTTATTGATGTGGGTGGGTCAAAATTCGGTTCTTTGGAGATATACATTACTTCGGTTTTTTTGTGATTAATTGACATACTACTTTGTTGCAACCAGTCTTGCATCTCTCTGATACATGTCTCTAGTGGGTTGTAGTCTGGGTTTTAGTGTCTAGTTGTGAGTATAGCATGATATCATCGGCATAGATGTGGTAATTAATTTCGTGTCGTGAGAAAATTTTGCATAGTGGCTGCATATATATGTTAAACAGAAGTGCTGAGAGAGCAGAGCCTTGGGGGATTCCCTGCGTTTGGGAGAAAGATTCTGCTGTTTCTCCGTTGAATTGAACCTGTTGTGTTCGATTTGAGATGTAGGATGAGAACCATTTTAGTGGTGTTCCTGTTATTCCTATTGATTTTATCCTATTTATGAGGGTCCCATGATTGACTGTATCAAAGGCAGCGGAGATGTCAATGAATACAAGAATGTACATTTTCTTTTTGTTTTCAAGGCCCTTTAGGAGGTTGTTAAGTAGGACTAGTAACAGGGTTTCAACTCCATGATGTTGCCTGAAGCCATATTGCTGGTCATCAAGAGGAGCATTGTCAGTCAGATGGTCTTGGAGCTGTAGAAGGACCGTTTTTCTATGATCTTTGCCAGGAATGAGATACTTGATATGGGACGGTAGGACGCTGGGTCTTCTCCGTTGAGTGTAGTGTTTTTTAGGATCGGTCTAATGACTGATTTCTTTAATTCTGAGGGCATGATTCCTTGTTGTAGGGATAGGTTAACTATGTGTGCTATGTGAGGTGCTATGTCTTGTTTCACTGCCTTGATCCAGGATGCAGGACAGGGGTCTAGTGGGGAGGTGGTGCTTTTTAGGCTTGTGACAATGGTTGTGATTTGCTGGGTTCCTATTTTGTGGAAGTGCTCCCATAACTGGTTTTGCGTCGTGTTATTCTCACTTCTGATTTGTGGTGTTGGTGGGGGGGTGGAGGACTAGGGGCCGTAAGTTTGTCGCGTAGTGGTTTGCCAGTGTTTGGACCTTGATGGAGTTGTTGAGGTTGGCATTTTGGTCAGTTTTGGTTAGTGATTTGACTAGTTCAAATAACTCTCGCGGGCGATTGATCGCCTTGTTTAGGATGTTGGTGTGATGTAATTTTTTTGCATTGTTCACGTCGTCTTTGTACTTTGCGAGATGGGCCATGTATTTAGTTTTGAGATCGGAGGATTTGGTTTGTCTCCATTTTCTCTCTATTTTACGGAGCTCCCTTTTTGATTTTATTAGAGTTCCTGTGTACCAGGGTTCCGAGTTGATCTTATGTGGGTTTGTTGTGTGTTTCAATGTTGGGTTAGATGTATTTTGGATGTGTGTGTTCCATCTGTTAGTTAGTTCGTCGAGGTCTGTGGAATCTAGGTTTATGTGGGATGCAATGGTGCTTATGAGGTGTTCTTCGTTGAGTTTGCTGAATTTCCTAATGGGGTTGGTCATTCTCATCTCCTTTGAGTTTTTGGGTTGGCACTGTAGTTTAAGTTTACAGTTGATTTGGTGGTGGTCTGACCATGGTACTTGAGTTATGTTTATTATAGGTGGTTCATTGCTTTGTTGTGGATTTCTGGGTATGAAAATCATATCTAGGATGTTGCCTCTATCGTGTGTGGGGTTGCTTACTATTTGTTGGAAACCCAATTGGTCGATGCAATGAGTAGTGCCTTGTAGGTGATTCTGCCTTCTATTGGTAGCCAGTGAAGGTCCTTTAAAGTAGGGGTGATATGGTCTCTCCTTCAGACTCCGCAGAGGACACGTGCCGCAGCATTCATTGCAAGCTGCAACTGGTTTAGGGAACTCTTGGGGATACCATGCCACATGCCCCAGACCCCGCTCCTTAGTTGACCACCTACCCACACAGTGGATGGCCTGGGACTGCGCACTACCAGCACCGACAGCATGGCTGCGTGGATGGTGTCTTCGAGAGCGTTTTGGTTTCCTAGACCATGGGATGCTGTTCCAAGGGTTGCAGAGCAGAGATGGCATCCATCTGTCCAAGAAAGGTCAACACATCTTTGGTAGTAGACAGGCTAATCTACTGAAGAGGGCTTTAAACTAGATTCGTTGGGGATGGGTGAAGAAAGCCCCCAGGTAAGTGAAAGCCCCCAGGTAGGTGATCCATTAAATACCTTTATGGAAATGGGTAACACGGGTAACACATGGAAAGCAGTGTGTATTAATGCCCGTAGCATGGGAAATAAGATCCCTGAAGTTGAAGCTTTGGTGGGAGTGGCTGACTTGGATTTAGTGGCAGTTACAGAAACATGGTTCACAGAAAACCATGACTGGGATGTAACTATACCTGGCTATACTTTATTCAGAAAGGACAGGGTAGGAAGAAGGGGAGGAGGAGTGGCACTATATGTAAAAACTACTATTAAAGCTTTGGAATTACAGAGCTTAAAAGGGAGAGAGGAGGCATTGTGGGTTAAACTAGAAAGAGGGAAAGAGAAATCTATTTGCATTGGTGTGCTATACAGACCTCCCTCACAAGAGGAAGAGGTGGACAGAGAGTTAATTGAAGACATACGCAGCATTGCTAGGAAAGGGGAAGTGCTACTGCTAGGACATTTCAATATGCCAGATGTTGATTGGCACATTCCTGCTGCAGTATCATCTAGAAGTAAGGAGATCCTGGATTCTCTACAGGGAGAACTATTCAGGCAATTGGTAACAGACCCTACACGTGAAGGGGCCATACTGGACTTGGTGCTTACCAATGGTGAGAGTGTTTCTGATGTTGTAGTGGGAGATCATTTTGAATCCAGTGACCACCAGATGGTGTGGTTCAGTATTAGGACTAGGGCTGTTAGAATCCATTCCAAGGCGAAGATCTTAGACTTTAGGAAGACTAACTTTGCGAAGATGGGCCAATACCTCAGGGAGTCGTTAGTGGGATGGGAACAGCTGGGGGATGTAGAAAAACAGTGGGCAAAACTGAAAGGGGGTATTTTAAAGGCAACCAACCTTTTTGTTAAAATGGTAAATAAAGGCAAAAGGAACAGGAGACCGCTATGGTTTTCGAAGGAAGTAGCTGAAAAAGTGAAGAAAAAGAGGGAGGCCTTCATGAAATACAAGAGATCACAGAGAGAGGAAGACAGGCATCTGTATTTGGAAAAACTTAGAGAAGCTAGCAAAGTAGTCAAGAAGGCAAAGATTCAAAAGGAGGAGGAAATAGCCAATGCAATAAAATGGGGGGATAAGACATTTTTCAGATATATTAGTGAGAAGAGGAAGGGCAAAAGTGGTATTGTCAGACTCAAGGGTGCAGGGGGGGAATATGTAGAAGCTGATAAGGATAAAGCGGAATTGCTTAACAAATATTTTTGTTCTGTGTTCACAGATGTAGAACCAGGAGCAGGACCTCAGAAAACACCCACAAATAAGAACAGAAGCGAGGGACATCTTGAACAATTTTCAGAAGACTGTGTTCGTGAGAAACTAGCTCAACTTAAAGTAGACAAAGCGATGGGATCGGATGGGATACACCCTAGAATACTGAGGGAACTTGGGGACGTTCTAGCACCTCCACTGACTGACCTTTTCAATGCCTCGTTGGAGTCGGGAGTGGTGCCAAAGGACTGGAGAGAGGCTCATGTGGTGCCTTTACACAAAAGCGGAAGTAAGGATGTGGTTGAAAACTACAGGCCAGTTAGTTTAACTTCAGTGGTGAGTAAATTATTGGAAACGCTGCTGAAAGAGAAAATAGTGAGGTTTCTGGAGTCCGGCGGATTACAGGATCCGAGGCAGCATGGATTCACCAGAGGCAGGTCTTGTCAGACAAATCTGATCGATTTCTTTGACTGGGTGACCAGGGAGTTGGACCGAGGGAGAGCTCTAGATGTGGTGTATTTAGATTTCAGTAAAGCCTTTGACACTGTTCCTCACAGGCGACTTATAAACAAACTGAGCACTCTAGGGATGGACCCTAAAGTTACTGCTTGGGTTAGAAATTGGTTGGGTGGGAGGCGACAAAGAGTACAAGTAAATGGAGCTCACTCTGAGGAGAAGGATGTTACCAGTGGTGTACCCCAGGGATCTGTCCTTGGTCCGATTCTTTTTAACATCTTTGTTAGTGATATAGCGGAAGGGCTGTCGGGTAAGGTTTGCCTCTTTGCGGATGATACCAAAATCTGTAATAGAGTAGACACCCAGGAAGGTGTAGATAACATGAGGAGGGATCTAGCTAAGCTTGAAGAATGGTCTAGAATTTGGCAGCTGGGATTTAATGTTAAAAAATGTAAGGTCATGCATTTGGGCTGCAGTAATCCAAGGGAGCAGTACAGTATACGAGGTGAAGTACTTTTGTCCACTAAAGAAGAGCGGGACCTAGGAGTGGTTGTGTCTGATGATCTTAAAGTAGCTAAACAGGTAGAAAAGGCGACGGCAAAAGCTAGAAGGATGCTTGGGTGCATACGGAGAGGAATGGCTAGCAGAAAAAAGGAGGTGATAATACCTCTGTATAAGTCTTTGGTGCGATCTCATTTGGAGTATGGTGTGCAATTCTGGAGACCGCACCTTCAAAAGGATGTGAACAGGATGGAGTCGGTGCAGAGGGTTGCTACTAAAATGATTAATGGGCTTCATTATAAAGCATATGAGGACAGACTTAAGGATCTTAATATGTACACCTTAGAGGAAAGGCGGGATAGAGGTGATATGATTGAGATGTTTAAATACCTCTGTGGCATAAATGTTCAGGGAGAGAGCCTCTTTCAATTGAAAGCAAGTTCTGGGACATGGGATGAGGGTGAAGGGAGATAGATTCAGGAGTGATATGCGGAAATATTTCTTTACGGAAAGAGTAGTGGATCCGTGGAATAGTCTCCAAGTGGAGGTGGTAGAGATGAGGACAGTAACTGAATTCAAAAAAGCATGTGACCAACACAGAGGATCTCTAAAGGTAGAAAGTGGACTGTTGTAGTTGTTGTTATGGAAGGACAGACTAGATGGGCCTTGTGGTCTTTTTCTGTCATCATGTTTCTATGTTTCTATATGGTTATGTCAGCATGGGCATGGGGTATGTGTGCCCGTGCTGGAGGGGGATAGTGGAACCTGCCTGCAGTGGACCTAGGCCATGCCCTGTACCAGTACATGGCTGAGGAAATGTACAGGTAGCCCCAGGGACCCCCCCCCCCACATGCATCTGTGGAAACAGTGTGGTGCAGTACACCCAGCCAGTGTGTCCAGAAGCAGAGGGTCACAGCTTCAAGCCCCAGCTGTGGTTCCTGCAGAGCATGTCCCTATGTTTTACCCTACAATGCAGATATAACAGCAACATGTGCAAAGCCTAAAGCAGCGACAAACAGGGGTACAAACATCCACTCATACAGGCTCCACAATCCAAAGATGCATGGAGAGTCAGGCTGTTGGCCCCAGCATTGAGCTGCAGTTATCACTAGAGCACTACAATCACCTCCTGCACAGTTTAGCAATGTCGGCACTGTGATCAGGACCAGTGTGGCGGGCAGGGTTGCCAACTACCCCTATCTTTGCACAATGCTGCAATAGGAGTGTGTGTGTGTATGTCTATCCATTGTTTTGTGGCTGCCCACACCTCACCGGGCCCACAATGTCCCACTGTTACCGGTGTTAGCCTGTCTATGTGCATAATGAGGAGCAAGGTGTTGTGGGTATGGCCCGGACAGGGCGGATTGCCCAGGATGCATCTTAAGAGGGTATGGGGCTATGGCTGGGACACTGTAGTGCCCAACCACCACCTGCATGGACAGGGTGGCCACAGCATGGCATGCTGGGAGGGCACTCACTCTGACCGAGCAGTGACCATGGCATGTCTACGTTCCCACATAATGCTCTATGTTATTTGTCTCTAGTGATACTTTTTTGTTCCCATTGTTGTGTCTGCAATCACTGAGATACCTGCTTGCACAATAGGTTCTTTGTGAGCATGCACTATGGTCTGGCTAGTGGACTGTCTACGGTTAGACTGTGCATGGTGAGAACACCTATACGGTGCTGTTCTCTGGTGACTGGCAGACAGTGGTGTGAGGCAGTTGGGGTTTTCCAGAGCTAACCCCATCTTTTCTTCTGGTCTGCCACTGCCCCAGCCACAGGTATGGCTCTGGCTCACCAACCCTGGAGGGTTGTTATATACCAGCAGGATGGAGGTTGCTTTAAGGGGGCTTGGGCACCTGCCCTTACCTAGAAAAAGGGTGATGTGAGTCCTTTGGGGTATGTAGTGTATAACACTTTGACCTATAAAG
Organism: Ichthyophis bannanicus; assembly: GCA_033557465.1. NCBI lineage: Eukaryota > Metazoa > Chordata > Amphibia > Gymnophiona > Ichthyophiidae > Ichthyophis > Ichthyophis bannanicus. The sequence goes on from CM066031.1 coordinate 381,079,820, forward strand.
GCACTACTAGACAAACTTCATGCAAGTCTGGAAACCCCTCTGCCCTGATAACAGGTGCCCATGTCAACCAGACCCTAACACGAGGTACACACTAATCTGGGTGGTGTCTGGTCCCAGAGGGCCACATGCGACTGCAGGATAAAGATGGACACCAAATTACCTTCAGCTGCACTGCAAGGAACACCTGTCACACACTGGTAGTGATGGGGATGTACAGCAGGGCCTATCTCTAGCACCACATGTACTGTGGACCTAATCCTGGGCACTCATCCTATCCCTCAGGGAGAACACAGAACCTGCACAATGGCATGGTCTGTAGCTACTCTGTGCCAGTATCACGTACTGTCAGTTCATCTTTCCAAGCTGAGGTACCGGAGAAGTGCAGACCCTATTTGCTGATCAGCTGTAGACAGCTATTCAGCATGTGCATTGCATCATGGGTACTGATGGGGTTACCCTATCCTGGAACTCAGAGCAGACAGTTTGTGCGGTGACCTGCAGTCCTTCTGTACCCAGCCATTGCTGTGACATATACCACGGAGGTATAGCCTACTGGCTACTACAATGCCATTCTTGGCAGTGTTCATGGGTTCAATTCCTCATTGTTCCCTTCTCTCATGCCTGTTCTACTCAGATAGTGTGCATGCCTGTAATAGTCATATTTTTGCAGATTTGTGCTGCCAGCCCATAATACCCTTGCCACAATTGCCAACATTCCCTCGGTCTGTCTATCTGCGTCTGTCAGCTGTGTAGAGTCCTGTCTGCCTGTGCGGGCTGTCAGTCCATGTCCTGCACTACTACCCTTTCCTGCATTGCGCCTCTTTATGCTTGCCTCACCTGTGCCTGATCTACATGGCACTACCACTCCTTTGTCCACCCATCATTGTAACTATCCTTCCACCTCCGCATCCTCTGGGGGACACGTATTTCCATCGTTTGCCACCAACTGTCTTTCCAGTACTTTACATTGCCAACACTCTTTGCTGTGGTACAGTTGCCTCCACCATGTTTGTCATCAGTACTGGCAGCCACATGGGATGCCCACAGAAATGGCAGGTCCAGCGGCTCCCAGCTCTCCCTCCTTCACTCACCTGTTAATTGCCTTTCCTGAGTGCTCTATCTAATGTTAGGGCTACATCTATCTCTGTTCCTCACAGGTCATGCATGTCATCCTGCAGCACCTTGCAGCCCTTAGGCCTGTGATAAGGAAGCTTATCATAGCTCAGGAAGGAGCTATAGAAAAGGTGAAGTGATTCTGAACAAGCAACCTGTCAGTTCTGGTAGAATTAAGAAAACATAATTTTCCCATAAAAGACTACCAGTCCCAGAATGCACCAGGTTTCCAACAGCCATTAGAGGAGCTGAAGTGGGGAAATGTGTGTTCAATCAGGAGGGCTATGAGGTAATCCCTAAGCACTCATCTCAAAGGGCAGGGCCTGATTCAGCACAGCTGCGCTGTATTAGGGAGGAGCACTCATCCAAGCAGAATAAGAGTAGAGTTTATTCTACAGATGACCATCTTCATGATCACCTGGGATATCCTGAGAATCAGCTTGAGTTTGATCATCAGTTTCATCTGAAGGATCATCAGAAGCAGAAGCCAAACCGGATGGACAGAGAGGGAAAGAGACCCTTTGGAAGAAGGAAGAGAAAAGCCTTTGAGAGGTCTAGAAGAGTCCAAAGCAGTACGTATACTGGGAGGTATTCCAAGGGCCAGCATACACCATTGGACTGGGGAAAGCCAGAGGAATGGTGCTGCAGAGCTAGGAATCACCAGAGGCTACCTGTGAGGGAGACGGCTGCACGTGGAAGGGACCCTAAGACCTGTGCCAGAAGGTATGTGAAGAGAGATCCAGTGTCCAGGGATCTGGATTGGAAGGCTGGACATAAGAACTGGACTACATACTGGCCAGGCTATATAGAGAGGAACTCTAGCAGCAATGGAAGCTCAGGTATGAACACTGATCTATGCCCTAGCTATAACCTTGAAAGACAGCAGGGAAACAAGTATTCTCCTGAAAATGCTCCATTGAGAGATTCATCTGTGCCAATCCATGATATTGAACCCATGCTTGTTGAACAAGGGGGAATAATAGCAGATGAGGATCCTATTTATATGGACTGCTCTCTATCTAAACTCCGTTGGTAACTTTCTGTTATAAAGTACAGCAACCATCACAAAGAAATACAAATTTGTTCTTTAATCTACTCAGAAAAGCTCCTGAAGCAGGATTTGACCCACACAGTGGAAGGCAAGCCAGCTAAGGGGTTTCAGCTGGTAACTGTTAGCAATTAAGCCTTACCTAATTGCTTGTGAGCTAGGAGAGAATCACTTCTGTATCTATGTGGGAAGTAATCAGAAGTTAACCTAAAAAGAACAGTTTGTTTCTTGCTTTGTGACTTTTCATTTGTTGTTTTCCTGATTTTAACTTTGTTTTTCCAAGTTAACACTGAAAGCAAGTAACCTAATTTATGTGCTACCAAGCATATCTGTGTTGGGAGAAATAACCCCATAAATAAATATCTTATTGGCTTTACCCAAGAGCACAACTAAATTATTGTCAGCAGCTGTGTCTGGTGTGAATGAACTACATTGCCCACAATACCTTGCAAATCATATAGAAATATGCACTTGCCAAGAGTGTGAAGATTCTCACCCAGGCAGCCGTCTGACAGGCCACACTAACCTAGGGCACCATAACCTTGTTAGGCCATCTTAACCTATGGCTCCGTAACCCAGGGTGCCTTCTAAGGTGCCTTGTCCAGGGATTCCTAGTACGGCGCTTAGCCTAAGGAGCCCTACTGTATAGGGCACCTTACAAAGCGCTTTATGAGGCACCTTACAAGGCACCTTACAAGATGCCTTGTAATGTGCTTTGTAAGGGGCCTTATAAGGTGCCTTGTAAGGTGCCTTATGAGGCGCCTTGTAGTGCACGTTAGTTTGTAACATGCGTTAGTTGATACGGCTTGCTGTAATGATGCACCACCCACGCCTTTTTATGGTCATCTGTACCTTTACCGCGGAACCTAACGCGAATGACATTACCGCAGTTTAGTAAACATACCCCTTAGGGGTATGTTTACTGAGGCGCGGTAATGTAGCACTGGTAACGTTAATGAGCGTTAACGTTACCAAATGTAACGTTAACATGCATTAATGTTACAAGATGTAATGTTAACGCGCATTAACGCCAGCGGTAACTCACCAAGAGGGCGGAGAGAAGGAATCAATGGGCAGGGAGTGGGCGGGGAGAGGCTCCTTCTACACTAACGCTGCAACATTAACACTGGGTCAATAATGCTAGTGAAACCCTGTTGGTAAATGCCAAGTTGCAGGAGAGAGAAACCATTCCAGTGTCAGCATGTACAGCACAGGCAGGGAGCCCAAGAAAAGTGATAGTAGTACTCCATTTACAGTAACAGCATAGTGCCCAAGTATGAAAGGCCACTATGGTGATGATGCAAATGGGGCATAGGGGGCCGCAGGTGGGACATGCAGTGGGGGCAGCTGGGGCACAGGGTGGACTAGGCCATCGCTCAGGTAGCACATAGGCACACAGAAACTGGTAGCAGCAAGACAGCATCTGACCAAGGTCAAACATGCCCAGTAGTCTGTGTAGCACAGTGTCCCATCCAGGAGACATTACCCAGCAGGTACCCCAAGGGTCACACAGGTGCCACAATGCCTGTAAGAGGGCATGCAGTGCATATCTGGGGACCACTCTAACAAGGGTCCATAGACCCTCCCCAGGATGCGTCCCAAACAGTTTGTGAACCCAGCTAAATGAACACCCTTTACTGCAGCCCCTAGTAAGGCATTGCAGGGTGTGACCACACGTTGGCTGAAACATATATACACGGTGATGAGGGATGTGTGGATATCCATTTATGTCCTCCCTACCCCAGACCCCGCACCCTAGGCATCCGCCTACCTGCACACTGGATGGCCTGGAACTGCGCACCACCACCACCGACAGCATATGGGCATGTCAGCATTACAGGGGGGGGGTGTTGGTGCTGGATGGGCCTGTGGCACCTGCCTGCAGTGGACCTAGGCCATGCCCTGTTCTAGTACATAGAGTGCAGTGCAACAGAAAAGGTCTGTCTGAGGAAACCTAAAGGCAGCCCCAGGGACTGCTGTGTTTTTGTGGCAACAGTGTGGTGCAGTACACACAGCCAGTGTGTCCTGGAGCAGAGGATCACAGGTTCAGGTCCCAGTTGTGGATCCTGCACAGTTGTGGATCCTGCAGAGCATGTCTGTATGTTTTTTACCCCACAATGCAGATACAACATCAAAATGCGCAATCTCCAAAGCAGCGGCCAACAGGGGTACAAACACCCACTCACACAGGCTCAACTATCCAAAGCTTCATGGAGAGACATGCTGTTGGCCCCAGCATGGAGCTGCAATTATCACCAGAGCATTACCACCACCTCCTGCACAGTTGAGCAATGTCAGCACTGTGATCAGGACCAGTGTAGCGGCCAGGGCTGCCAACCACCCCTATCTTTTCACAATGCTGCAATAGGAGTGTGTGTGTGTGTGTGTGTGTGTATGTCTATCCATTGTTTTGTGGCTGCCTACACCTCACTTGGCCCACAATGTCCCACTGTTACCAGCGTTAACCTGAAAACGTGCATAATGAGGAGCAAGGTATTGTGGGTATGGCCTGGACAGGGCGGATTGGCCAGGATGCATTGCACAGGGTGTAGGGCAATGGCTTTGACACTGTAGTGCCCAACCACCACCTGCATGGACAGGGTGGCCACAGCATGTCATGCTGGGAGGTCACTCTCACTCTGACCGAGCAGTGACCATGGCATGTCTATGTTCCCACATAGTGCTGTACATTATCTGTCTTTAGTGATTCCTGTGTGTTCCCAGTTCTGGGGTTCAATCACTGAGATACCTGCTTGGTGTCTGTGCTGTATGTTCCACTTGTGGGTGTACCTAGGTCCTCTGTGAGCATGCACCATGGACTGGTTAGTGGACTGTCTGCAGTTAGTCTGTGCATGGTTGTAACACCTTCTAGGGTACTGGTGAGGTTTTCCAGGCCTACCCCCATCATTACTGCTGGTCTGCCACTGCCCCAGGCACAGGTATGGCTCTGGCCCACCAACCCTGGAGGGCTATCTTTTGCCAGCAGGACAGGGGATGCTGGTCCTACAGCTGTTTTTCAGGCCTCAGGTACCTGTCCCTCCACTCTCTCACCTACAATAGGGTTAGCCTGGGCCCTTTTGGGTATATAGTATATACTACCTTGACCCGTAGAGGCAGTGCTACATAAACCTCATGCAAGTCTAGACACATGATAACTGTTGCCCTTGGCAGCCAGACTTTAACACTGGGTACGCACTAATCTTGTTGGTGTCCGGTCCCAGAGGGCCACATGTAACTGAAGAATACAGATGGACACAGAATCATTTTTTAGTTGTACTGCAACAAACACCTGTCATAGACTGGTAGTAATGGGAATGCACAGCAGGACCTAACTCTAGCACCACATGTACTGCGGACCTAGTGCTGGGTGCCCATCCTAACCCTCAGGGTGAACACAGAACCTGCAGAATGGCATGGTCTGTAGCTACTCTGTGCCAGTATCATGCACTGTCAGTATGTCTTACCAAGTTGAGGTACTGGAGAGGTGCAGACCCCATCTGGTGTTCAGCTGTAGACAGTTATTCAGCATGTGCATTGCATCATGGGTACTGGTTGGGTTACCCTATCCTGGCACAGGGAGCAGACACGTTGTACGTTTACCTGCAGTTCTTCTGTACCCAGCCATTGCTGTGAAACAAGCCATAGAGGTATAGGCTACTGGTTAGTACAATGACATTCAAGGCAGTGGTCATGGGTTCAATTCCTCTTTGTTCCCCCTTTCATGCCTGTCCTACTCAACTAGTTTGCATGCTTGTAACAGTCATATATTTTCAGATCTGTGCTGCCAGCCCATAATACTATCACCACAGTTGCCAACAATCCATCAGTCCATCTATCTGTATCTGTCAGCTGTGTAGAGTCCTGTCATCCGGTGCAGGCTGCCACCCCATGTCCTGCACTGGTACCCTTTCTTGCATTGTGCCCCTCCATGCTTGCCTCGCTTGTACCTGATCTGCATGGCACCACCACTCCTCTGTCCACCCATCATTGTAACTATCCAGCCACCTTTGCCTCCACTGGGGGACATGTATACCCATCATCTGCCACCCACTGTCATTGCAGTACTTTATATTGCCAACACCCTGTGTTAAGAACATAAGAACATAAGATATGCCATACTGGGTCAGACCAAGGTCCATCAAGCCCAGTATTCTGTTTCCAACAGTGGCCAATCTAGGTCATACGTACCTAGCAGTTTCCCCAAGGGACACAGGTTCCACAATGCTTGTATTGGTTCAAGCATTGATATCCTGGGTCCCTTCTTAATAATGGTTTATGGACCTTTCCTCCAGGAACTTGTCCAAACCTTTTTTAAACCCAGCTACACTAACAGCCTTTACTACATCCTCCGGTAACAAATTCCAGAGTTTGATTACACGTTGAGTGAAAAAATATTTTCTTTTATTAGTCTTAAATAGTTTACCCTGTAGCTTCATTGCATGTCCCCTAGTCTTTCTATATTCTGATAAGGTAAACAATCGATCTACGTTTACCCGTTCCACTCCGTTCATTAATTTATAGACTTCTATCATATCTCCCCTCAGCCGTCTCTTTTCCAGGTTAAAGAGCCCCAACCTTTTTAGCCTTTCTTCATAGGAGTAGCCTTCCATCCCCTTTACCATTTTGGTGGCTCTTCTCTGAACCTTTTCTAAAATTGCTATATCCTTTTTAAGATATGGCGACCAGAATTGCACACAATATTCAAGGTGCGGTCTCACCATGGAACGATATAGAGGCATTATAATATCTTTTGTTTTATTTTCCATTCCTTTCCTTATCATACCTAGCATTCTATTTGCTCTCTTGGCCGCCGCTGCACACTGGGCCGAGGGTTTTAACATGGTATCCACAAGGACGCCTAAATCTTTTTCTTGGGTGGTGGTTCCTAATGTGGAACCTTGCATCGTGTAACCATAGTTTGGGTTGTTCTTCCCTAGGTGCATAACCTTGCACTTCTCCACATTAAATTTCATCTGCCATTTTGATGCCCAGTCTTCCAATTTATCAAGATCCTCTTGCAATTTTCCACAATCCTCCTGGGTTTTAACAACTTTAAATAGTTTTGTGTCATCAGCAAATTTGATAACCTCACTCGTTATTCCACTTTCCAGGTCATTTATGAATATGTCAAAAAGCAGCGGACCCAGCACAGATCCCTGGGGTACACCACTATTCACCTTTCTCCATTGGGAAAATTGGCCATTTAGCCCTACCCTCTGCTTTCTATCTTTTAACCAGTTCCTGATCCACAGTAGTACACTGCCTCCTATCCCATGACTCTTTAGTTTTGCCAAAAGTCTCTCATGAGGGAGAGGTTGTGGTACAGCTTCCCCCAACATGTTTGTCCACATTACTGGCAGCCACATAGGATGCCCGCAGATATCCATCCATCCATCAGCTCCCACCTCTCCTTCCTTCCGTCACTTGTCCATTGCCTTTCCTTGGTGCTCTGAGCAGTGTTGGGGTTACATCTGTTTTTAGGCCTTACATTTCATGCTTGTCAACTTGGGGCACCTTACTGCTCTTAGGGCACCATATCTTTGGTCACCTTGACATTCTTAGGGCACCTTAACCTAGGGCACCTTATATGGCACCTTAGGTTAAGGCACCTTATAGGGTGCCTTAACCTAAGGCGCCTTATAAGGTGCCTTATAGGTTGCCTTCACCTAAGGCACTTTATAAGGCGCCTTAGGTTAACGCGCCTTATAAGGTGCCTTAGGCTGCTGTGCCTTAGAGTCCTTAAGGCGCCTTGTCAGCCTTAACGTGCCTTGTTTGTCAGCCTTAATGTATAATGTCCTGTTCATGTGCGATAACTGGCCAAGGCACCCTTTACCCTGCGTTAAACAGCCATTGCTACCTTAACGCCAATACGCCCACTTCCTTATATGGTGTTGGTAATGTTACCACTGCACTTAATGCTGGCAACATTACCACACCTTTGTAAACATACCCCTTAGTGATCCATGAAGCCCCCTTGGAGTGAGGTTTGTTACCTTTCCATGGCTCACTGATTTCCGTGTACTCCAGAACTGGTGAGTTACAGCTCCTTTACTTTTAGTATGTGCTAGGTTACCTAAGACAAAAACAAACAAACAGATATTTGGTATCAATCATTATAAGCCTTCTGAGTACAAAGGCATGGCTTGCTGTTTTACGCTTTCATTGGAACACTGTCTGGATAACTGTAGAGCTCAGTGGTCTATTGAGCATTACTCCTTTTGTATTTTTCACAGCAGAGAACGTGTTTATGTCAAAAACAGTTATATACCATCTTTCTGAATGCTCATTCAATGTGGTTCACAATGAAATATATAAAAAGCAATTAAAACATACAAAGTAATATAAAAATAGGAAAATGCTTAAAGTACCCCTATAGCAAATCTTTCATAACCATTTCTTGCCCATTTACTTTATTGCCATCCCAGTTAGTTAATGTCAGGGGAAAAAATAAATGTTTTCAAATGCTTTCAGAGAGATACAGTATCATATTGGTCTTGGCTTGAAGCCCCGTCTGTTGCTTAAATACTGCACTGCATGCAGATCTCATTGCACTGCTTGGGATTTCTATTTGAGTTTTTGCCTGGATGCTTATGGTTCTTACTAGTCATTACTTACTTTGCGTGTAGCGATGACCCATCTGTATTCTGTAGTACTTTTTTGGAACTTCATAAATTGTAAACCACTTTGCAGTTTTAGGAAGGTGGCATATCAAAAAAAAAAAAGCTAATTCTGACATCTTTAGTCCAGTGCAGCTGAGACTGTCACACTTGACTCTGCCTACAGCCAGGCTGCTAACTTTTTCCATGGGCCATCTCCTCCTCTGTCATATGTTAAGCAGACCCTCACATATGTCTAGCTCAATAGTTTTTGTTAATAAGCTAGACACATGTGAGGGTCTACTTAAAACATGACAGAGGAGGAGGTGGCCCATGGAAAACAGCAGCAGCCTGCCTGTGGGCAGAGTCAAGAGTGGGATGTCCCAGTGCAATCTAGGGCACCAAAGCCAGTATGTCTGAAAAAAAAGCAGGCATGTGCAAGTTCAGACATGATTTTTGAAACATGGAAGTGCCTGATATGAACGTCTATCAGACATCTATATAGACAACCTCAGGATAGCATTTCAAAGCCCAGACATCTAATAGCATGATGGCCACCATAGTGGCTTAAGAGCAGGATGACCAGGGTTCAAATTTTAGTGTGGGCCTGTGATCTAAGGCTAGTCACTTCATTCTCCATTTTCTCTGGATATTTTAAGGTGAAAACAAGCACTTTTCTGACATGGATGTGCCTGCAGGCGTCTCTGACATTTCTGAGATGAATGGGGACATGTAAGTCCATTGCTCCTCTTCAGATATACCTCTGCTACACAGAGAAGGGCACAAATATAATGGATCTTCCAGAAGAGTGGAGTACATGAGGAAAGGTGTATTAAGAGATAAGAGAGGAAAGGTAGTGAGGAACAGCCAAATGAAGGCGCTTATAGGTCAGTAGTAGAAGTTTGAACAGGATGAAAATCAGACAGGGAGTCAATGAAATGACCCGAGAAGAGGGTGACATAAGCATGGCAATACTGGCAGAAGATTAGCCATGCACCTGAGTTTTGAACAGATTAAAGTGGGGAGAGATGATTAAGAGGAAGACTAGCAAGGAAGAGTTTGCAATAGTCTAGATGGGAGGTGACTAGAAAATGGATAAAGGTCTTAGTAGTGTGTTCAGAAAGGAAGGGACAGGGAAAGAAACAACAGATGTTAGCTATCTGTTGGATGTGTGTAGAGAAGAAGATGGAGGAATCAAAGGGGCTTGTTTACAAATTGTGAGTGGTGTCATGAAGAAGACCCTTCTGAGCCTATGGAGTTGGTGAGAGAAAAGGATTCCATTGCAGAATCTGACAGGCAGTCTGAGCACATGGCTCACTGTTTTCAGAGAGAATGTAAACAAAGAAAGTCTCGAGCTGGAAAGACACTCCCATGCTGTGACGTAGTCCCTAGTTCAGGAGATAATGAGATACACCTGTTTAAGGGAGGGGCACAGTTTAGCCCGGAGAAACAGGATGATAAAAAGTGGTCATTAGCTTGGACTAGAGGAGGAGGGGAGCAGAAAGAAGGAAGACGTCAAGAGGTGAGAACCAAGGGAGCCATAGTCCTAACGCCAGAAAGAAGCAGCACAGGACAGGTGACGTCTGGTAAAGGCAAGAAGGATAAGATATTTCCTGAAAGGCAGGCTTGAAAAAAACTCACATGCTCCAGAGAGAGAAACCTGTTGGCATGACAATACTGGCACCTCTAAGGCTGAAGCTACGAGGCTGAGAGACAAACAAACACAAGCTGTGTTTGGGAATCAGTCTGACCTTGCAGAGCTGAGAATTCCTTTCCCTCCAAAGCCGAAAGGTAGGCTTCACAACTTACATAGGTGTGAACCTAGTTATAAAGTATTTCCCTGCAGTTGCCAGAATGTAGCAGTCTCTCTAAAAAGAAACTTCAGTATATACGGTAATTCAAAGTCCTATCCTTTAGAGTGCTACCGAGAGAAGCCATGTGAGGATAGTGAAGACGTCTGTTTTAAAGTTCAGGATAGCAGCTCACTGACACACCCTGCTATTGCTGATGCTGAAGAAATGCAGATTGACTCTGAAAGCAGTGAAATAGTGGATAACCAGATGGACTGCATGTTATGTTTTGCTGACCACGTTGAGTCTCTGTGCTGAACACTGGTTTGAGAAAGCTGGTGAAGCAACAGAAAGAATGGGGAACATTTTCTTTTGCTGAAGGAAGCTGTTATTGTTTGTTTGTACCGAGCACTGCACGTTGTGAGCCTGAAGCTGATAAGGCTAATTTACCTGGGTTCCTGTACATATCCCTCAAGCCAATTGTATGGCAGTTTGTCCTAAGTTATTTACCTGCACAGAAATCCATTGGGAAGGGGAAAAATAAATTCTTGTCTTTGCCTGAAACACTCGACTACAACTCTTCTGTTCTCAAAGGGTAAAAGGGACTACCATTCCCAGAGGGCCTTGCAGGACCAATGCAGGGTCACACTCTCTGAGTCAGGAATACAAAGGCAGACCAACTTTCAGCTTCCTAGGCATTGGGCTGGCCACCGAGAGGGTGACAAGTGGCGTAGTCTGTTCGGATTTTTGCTTGGAATACAAAAGGACATCCCAACTGAGGGAAAAGAAAGGAAAAACCTCAGGATACACCGGAAGTCTTTCCACATCTGGAAAGTACAGAGTGAAAATCTGCTAAGCTGCTGGTGGAGAGTGGTTGGAGATTTCGCTGGCAAAATCGTGCCAGGAGGATCAGGACACCGAGGATAAGACTCCTTTCTCAAGACCTGAGTCTACACCATGCGAATGTAATGGGTAACTGGGCACGGGTGTAGAGGATTCAAGAGAGAAAGGGGAGTCTTTGTTCTGCAGTAAAACTAGTTAGGATTTAAAAGAGAGTTTGGTGCCGCACTTGGTGGGCTTTTCTTTTTTCTTTCTCTGCAGGAACAACAATCCTTAAAAATGGATCCACAAGAGGTGTTGCGGTGGATGTCCAATCAGTTCGAGAAGCAAATGGAACTGGCACGTCGCACGCAAGAGCAGACAGCTGTGGCTATGTATGCCCAGCAGAAGCCCCTAGTAGAGCTAATGGAGGCTTTACTTGCCAAGCAAAAGGCTACCGAAGAAACAAACCCATCATTTGCTGCGGTGGTAGGACCACAAGGCTGTGGAGCCTTAACTTTTGGCCAGTTAACAACTAATGATGATTTGGATGACTTTATTGAGGCCTTTGAAAGGGTTGCAATAGCAGTCAAATGGCCACTTGAGCAATGGGCAGTGAGATTTGCCACTTCCCTAACGGGAGAGGCTTTAGCGGCATATAAAACCCTGCCTGCTGCTCTCACGACCAGCTATGAGGAGGTTAAAAAAGCAGTTAAAGACAGATTGGGTCTAACCCCAATGTTCTATCAGAGAATGTTCAGAGAGGTCAGACTTAAACCTAATGAGACACCTAAAGCGTTGTATCAGAGGATCAAGGCTTTAGCATGGAAATGACTTGTTCCAGAAGGAAAAACCCTTGACTCTGTGCTAGACACGGTCATTCTGGAACAATTCATGGAGGCAGTACCTCCTGAGGTGAAATCTTAATTTTACAAAGTTGCCAGTCCACTCCAGAGGCAGCTATCCTCACAGAGCGCTATTTTGAAGCAGAGTTGGTGGGAAAACCAAAAGGAGGCGCTCTGAAGCTGGCTGGAATAACCAACTTTGGAAGATTAGAAAGGGGTATGAAAGCAAATGTGACTACTGGAAATGCTGTTTTGTTTATGAAAAAAGGAAAATGTTATAATTGTGGAAAAGTGGGACATTTCCAGAAGAATTGTACAGTGCGAACGGCACTAATGTCTGGAAAAGGAAAACAGGTGTGAGAAGGGTTTCTGTTAAAGGTGGAAGTTCAAGGCATGGTGGCCAATGCACTGCTTGACTTTGGTGCAGACCAGAGCATGGTCTCCAAAAAACTCTGGCAGGCCGTTGAAGCCCGGGGTAGGTCTGCACCGAGGCAAGCAGAAGGTCAGGTTAAGATACGATGTGTACATGGTGCTTCCTCTCATTATCCACTATACAGGCTCTCAGTGAAAGGGTTGGGGACCCAAAAAGAGGTTTTGGTGGCCGTTGTCCCACGGCTTCCCTATGATATTGTGTTGGGGAGGGACTGGCCCCCATTTTGCAGAGGGATAGAGGAGGGCTTAAATGTGAAAACAAGCATGGTCTCCACTAGGTCCCAGGCTGGAACTTCCAGAGTAAGGGTTGACCCACCAGAGGGAAGAGAGGAACTCCCCGAGGATAGGAATGAACCCTCCGAGAGTGAGGATGAGTTGGTAGAGGAGGTATCAGAGATGTTTCCTCTACATGATGACCTAGTTAATGCCCCTTCCAAAAAGGTCAGGAAAGGAAAAGCAGATAGGTACTGGGAGAGACAGCGTAGGACCCAAGGGAGGGCTGAACTGGAGGCCAGAGAGGGGTTGCCCTGGGTGCCCGCTGATCTTGTCAGGAAATTCCCTTCCTTTCCGAAGGAACAACAAGCTGACCCCGCATTAAAACGAGCATTTGAATATACGCTCAAACTGATAGAGAGGCCCTTCCTAGATTCCTCCTAGATAAAGAGGTGTTGTACAGAGAGTCCAATGAGCCACAGACAGGAGTGGTAAGGAAGCAGTTGGTAGTGCCCACTACCTTTAAAGCAATAGTTCTAAGGTTGGCCCATGATCACCCTGTAGGTGGCCATAAAGGGATCCAGGGGACGCTGGATCAAATCTTGTCCCGCTTTTATTGGCCAGGGTTTTTTAAAGAAACCGCCCGCTACTGTGAGTCATGCCCCACATGTCAGCGTGTTACCTCTGCCAAGCCACGGGCAGTGCCTATGATACCTACGCCCACGATATCAACTCCAATTCGCCGTATGGCAATGGATATTGTAGGACCCCTGATTAAGACCCCAAGGGGGTTCCAATATATATTGGTGATAATAGATCAGGCCACGCGTTTTCCTTGGGCGATACCCTTGCGGAGTACTTCCGCTAGGACGATAGCCTTAGAATTCATTAAGTTGTTCTGCGAGGTAGGGTTCCCTCAGGAAATGCTTACGGACCAAGGCAGTAATTTCATGTCGAGGTACCTAGCCCAGCTGTGGGATGCATTTGGGGTGCGCCATGTAAGGACCACCGCCTACCACCCCAAGTCCAATGGACTGGTTGAACATTTGAATCAGACCATAAAGCAGATGTCGAGACGGGATCTGAATGGGAAAATGTCTGAGTGGGATACCTTGCTCCCATTCATTTTATATGCCTGTCGAGAGCGTACGCAGGCATCCTTAGGAGCATCACCTTATGAATTGCTGTTTGGTCGGGCTCCCAGAGGGGTTTTAGACATTTTACAAGAACAATGGGTGGAACCGGAGGTTCAGGACATAGGGGTGCCTCACTTCTTAAGGGATTTGAGAAGTCATCTGCAAAGGACTTCTCAGGCATCAATAGAAAACTTAAAGGCCAGTCAACAGCGACAAAAAAAATATTATGACCGAGGGACAAGGCCTCGGCAGTTAGCAATAGGAGATAAAGTTATAATTATGGTAGCAGACGCCGGACCAAAATTCGAGTCCCAATGGAGAGGTCCGTGTACGGTGGTAGAAAAAGTAGGTCCCGTTTCCTACGCCATAGAAAACGATAGGGGACGTTGCCAAGTCTACCATTTGAATGTTCTTAGGCCCTGGCATGATAGGTCAGCGGCAGCACGCCTAGTTACGGTAGAAAAGCATCTAAGCGCCTCATTGGGGATTATGAGCTGTCCGAGTAATAGCTCGTCAGCCCGTAATATCTTAAGGGGGGGGGGGATCTGTCATGAAGAAGACTCTTCTGAGCCTATGGAGTTGGTGAGAGAAAAGGATTCCATTGCAGAATCTGACAGGCAGTCTGAGCACATGGCTCAGTGTTTTCAGAGAGAATGTAAACAAAGAGAGTCACGAGCTGGAAAGACACTCCCACGCTGTGACGTAGTCCCTAGTTCAGGAGATAATGAGATACACCTGTTTAAGGGAGGGGCACAGTTTAGCCTGGAGAAACAGGATGATAAAAAGTGGTCATTAGCTTGGACTAGAGGAGGAGGGGAGCAGAAAGAAGGAAGACGTCAAGAGGTGAGAACCAAGGGAGCCATAGTCCTAACGACAGAAAAAAGCAGCACAGGACAGGTGACGTCTGGTAAAGGCAAGAAGGATAAGATATTTCCTGGAAGGCAGGCTTGAAAAAAACTCACATGCTCCAGAGAGAGAAACCTGCTGGCATGACAATACCTCCTGCAGTAGTTCCGGGGTGGTGTATTTGCTTCGTTGCCCGTGTGGCTTAGCATATGTTGGGATGACCACCCGGACTCTCAGAACACGTTTGATTGAGCATCGCAGTCGTCTCACCCATGCTGTGGAGGGTGCACCTTTAGTCCAGCATTGCCAAGTTTTTGGTCATGTGTTTGAAGATTTCAAATGCCTTGTCATTTTGCAGTGTGTTTCATCATCGGGCACTCTGGATAAGACCTTGCTTCGTCAGGAGCAACGATGGATTTTTTCTTTAAACACAGTGGTCCCTCATGGCCTTAATAAATCCATTGAATGGAAGAACTGTTTATGATTTCCCTCGTTTTGGGATTAGTTTCTGGGTGGGTTGGTGGGTTTTTCTGTTTTTTTCTGTTTTATATGTTTCTTTGCTATGTGTTTGAGCTGTCTCGGCTATTGGATTTCCCTTTGACGTCATGGGCTTTGCCTTTTTTAAGCGCATGCG
Organism: Ichthyophis bannanicus; assembly: GCA_033557465.1. Lineage (NCBI taxonomy): Eukaryota > Metazoa > Chordata > Amphibia > Gymnophiona > Ichthyophiidae > Ichthyophis > Ichthyophis bannanicus. Next base: position 381,095,292 of record CM066031.1, read on the forward strand.
TGGGTTCTTTTTCCTTCGGCGTCTTTTTGCTGTTCAGGGCTCCATTGATGCCGGGATTTGGTTCATCTTACCGCTCCACATAGCTCTTTTGAAACAAATAGTTTTGAAGTAAGTGGTTTTTCTTGCTCTGCTTTGAAGTGTAGTTCTTTGTTTTTCTTTTTCTTTTTCTTTGTATTTCTTTGATTTTTGTTGTGAGACGGAATTGTTTTGTTTTTTGCAGGTCAGCGTGTTTCAGCCAACGTTCCTTTCTCAAACTGCAGTTCCCTTTTGTTGCAGCTCCCTGAAGAAGCCGCAAGGCGAAACATCTGGTGTCGGGGCTCTTATCGGGGCTCGTTTGATATTTGGACATTTGGACATTTCTCTTCTGGATTTCAGATAAGTTTTCATGCTGAACAGTTTTAGCGCTGAATGTTTCTTTTGGCTTTGCTCTGTTTTCAAGCTACCTAGCTGATGGGGCGTGAGAGGTTTTTTTCAGACCTTTGATGTAAAGAGAGTCTTCTCACGTCTGATGGGACTTGTCCCCTTTAGTGAGACTCGTTTCCTCCCTTTTCTGTATGGAGGGTTACTGAGGTCCTTTTTCCTCTGTCACGTTCACCCCATCTGGTTTTTTGGTTTCTGTCTCACATGCTGTTTGTTTGTTTTTTCATTTTGTTTTTGTCAGCCTTGTTTGGGGTTTCTATAATTTATTGTGTTGTACTGGCTCCTTGAGGATTTTTTGATAATAGTTTGGCATGACAATACTGGCACCTCTAAGGCTGAAGCTATGAGGCTGAGAGACAAACAAACACAAGCTGTGTTTGGGAATCAGTCTGACCTTGCAGAGCTGAGAATTCCTTTCCCTCCAAAGCCGAAAGGTAGGCTTCACAACTTACATAGGTTTGAACCTAGTTATAAAGTATTTTCCTGCAGTTGCCAGAATGTAGCAGACTCTCTAAAAAGAAACTTCAGTATATACGGTAATTCAAAGTCCTATCCTTTAGAGTGCTACCGAGAGAAGCCATGTGAGGATAGTGAAGACGTCTGTTTTAAAGTTCAGGATAGCAGCTCACTGACACACCCTGCTATTGCTGACACTGAAGAAATGCAGATTGACTCTGATAGCAGTGAAATAGTGGATAACCAGATGGACTGCACGTTATGTTTTGCTGACCACGTTGAGTCTCTGTGCTGAACACTGGTTTGAGAAAGCTGGTGAAGCAACAGAAAGAATGGGGAACATTTTCTTTTGCTGAAGGAAGCTGTTATTGTTTGTTTGTACCGAGTACTGCACGCTGTGAGCCTGAAGTTGATAAGGCTAATTTACCTGAGTTCCTGTACATATCCCTCAAGCCAATTTTATGGCAGTTTGTCCTAAGTTATTTACCTGCACAGAAATCCGTTGGGAAGGGGAAAAATAAATTCTTGTCATTGCCTGAAACACTTGACTACAACTCTTCTGTTCTCAAAGGGTAAAAGGGACTACCATTCCCAGAGGGCCTTGCAGGACCAATGCAGGGTCACACTCTCTGAGTCAGGAATACAAAGGCAGACCAACTCTCAGCGCTCTAGGCGTTGGGCTGGCCACTGAGAGGGTGACAGTGGGCAAGGTGCAGATGTCCTAGACATCAAAAAGAGTAGATAGAATTTGTCACATTCCTCATCACTTCTCACCACCACCAAAATGTTGTCTATTCAACAGCTTCCATATAAATATACACTAATGCACATTAATGGCATTACCACGCACTGACAAAAAATGACCCCCTAAATGAGAACTACTGATCACTTACCTATTTTCGTTAGAGGATGGGTTACTAACTTTTGAATTAGATGGTTTTCTGAGGACCGTAAGAGCAGCACGATATCAGCTGGCAGCGTATCTCTATTTTTTGCCAAGAAGCCACTCGCATTATAAAGAACCTGTTGAAAAAGAAAAGTATGCTTATGGCTACCAATGATATTATGGAACCTGTGAAAGGTCGCTGGACTCTGGGTACTCTACAATGTACTCTGTGATTCCACTTTCAGTTTTCAATTCTAAAAGGAATTTATTCATTCTAAGCACATGAGTTTTATTAACTGTCAACACTGCTTTACATTAAGGTTGAATTTTAGTTAAAGATGAAGTGACAGTTTTACACAGACAAAATAAAAGGCTATAATTATGACTCTATAACTTGATAAAAGGAATTGTAACTGTCTAATGAGAGCAGAGAGAATGATAGAGGTTTCAAATATGTCATAGGAAGGCTAAATAGAATTGTATTACAATAATCAAGGAAGGCTAAGACTAATGATTGAACAACAGTCCTAAAATCAGATATATCAAAGTAGTTCTTTAACCATCTGAACAGGTGAAGCTTATAAAATAAATAGAATTTTGCATTTTCAAAAGTATGTTTGTATTTGAACTTAAAGTAGCTGCAGAAATGAGTAGGTATATATGTGTAAGAGTACTTTTCCTGGGCTCATTTTCAAAGCCATACTTTTACTCATGGGTATGGTGCCCAGTTTTATAAAAGCCTATTTCCCTGAGTAATGCACTATTTACCCAGAAAAGTGGGTTTGATAATTATCCTCCATGACAGTGTGTGATTCTTGTTTGTTTTATTTGATGCCTTTATATTTTCTGGTGGTGTTGCTTTGGCCCCTATTTACTAAAGCATATGAAGGTATTGCAGTTAAATTGCATTATCTGTTAGCAGTTAACCCAGTGAATTTGCAGAGCCTCTGTGGTAATCGTTGGGGTGTTCCCAGCATTTATTTATTTAACAATTTTTTTATAGCAGTTTATCGTTTCAGCCAAATCAGTTTACATTGTAACTTAAACAGTAATGTACATTAAACAGGGACACTGATAACTTGGATTTTTCTGAGGTAATGGAGGGTTAAGTAACTTGCCTAAGGCCACAAGGAGTGCTACTCCTCCGTACTTGGGAGATGACTGGCATGCTGCTACAACAAGGCAATGGTCACTGCTGCTGGTCATGCCATGGCTGCTAAAGCAGAATACAGGTAACTCTGGGACCCTTTTTATTAAAGCCACCTAACGCACCAATATCACCCAAACCACGACGTGGTTAGATGCAACAACACTGTGTTAACTGGTGGGGCTGTGAAAGCATGTTCCGGGCAGTTAACGTGGATCCCTGTGCCCTAACATGGCATACAAATAGGACAGGTGCACTTAGCTCCACCTACCACCCCAATGTGCATTTCACAGTGTGGAAATCAGCCCTCGCTAACTGTCATGGCCCTTTGCTAGCATGACAGCTAGTGCCCTTTACTAAAAGAGTCCCTATATCTCCAGAGGAAGAGGTACAGACAAGAACAATCTGAATTCAAAAAAGCATGGGGTGAATAGAGAGGATCTCTGAGGGAGAAGATGGGATTGTAGAACTTAATAGTTCCTATGGATGTGCAGACTGGATAGGCCTTATTTACCATCATTTTCTATGTTTGTATGTTTCTGTGTGAAATGCTAAGGTGCATCCTTCACCACATTGTGCTTATTACAATGTTTAGAAAAAGTCTTTGGGCACCCTAGGATGGTCTGTACTATAGCACAATTTATACTCCAAGGGCCCGATATTCATTTGTGATGGCTATGCGCCTCTATGGTGTATAGCCGTTGTGCTGAACCTTAACCCCGGATATTCAGTGCTGGGTCATATGCTGCTACGGTGCACAATGTGCAGTCAATGCCCACCATCTACCCCTAATCTGTCCAGTCCTGACCCCAAGGAGCCCTAAGCAGTTTGCATGGGAATTTTACCATACTGGCTGTGTCAGTGCATGGTAGCATATACTGCGGCCCTGAGCTAACTGCCTAGCATATGCTAAACCATGCAGTGAACATTACTGCACTTTAGTAAACATGCCTGTAGGTGCTTAATGTGGGTTGTAGAACATATTAACTTTTAACATGCAGTTCAAAAACCCAGTAAACACACTGCTTTAACAATTAGAATGTGCATTAATCACCTACTGGGGGAATTCACATTAGGGAGCAGAAGAGCAGTGGGCAATGTGCCTTGTAGTTAATATGAAAAAAGGTGGAAGTGTGGGCTGTTGAGTCAATGCTGACTTCTGGCAACCCAATAGTAGTAGCCGGGCCTCAAGAACACATCTCGCCGCATTTGAGTGCTTATGCTTTCTTTCTTTCATGATAAGGATTCAGTTTCCATTAGTTACTTTGATTATTTTTTCCATTTAGAAATGTTTAAGTTTTATAACATAATACAAGGAAACACGCCAGCCAACTTGGCCAATAAAATATTATACATGATATAGTGTAAACAACCCCCCCCCCCTCCTTCCTTCCCTCCCTTTGCTTGTTTCTCCTCTCGTCTGTGTCTTCCCCCCTTTCTTCTTCTCCCAGATAGTCAATTGAATGAATGGGCCTTTACCCTTCGCGCAAACTTAAATGTGCTCCTTCCTCCCCTTCTCAAGACCCTCCCCTTAGTGCTCTAGCCATTTCCATACACATCTCCATTGTTGTTCTACCCACTCACCCTGTCCCTTCTTCAGAGCTGTTAGCATATGCATTTTGTATAGGTCTGCTAGGCGGCTTCTATAACTTTCAATCCTAGTAACACTGTTCGGTTCCAGTGTGCTGCTATTTCACACCTCGCTGCTACTAAGCAGTGTGCCAACAGCCCTTGCTGCTGTTGGGGTATCATATCTATCTCTTGGTGGAGCAGGTAGGTCTCGGGTGTACGTGGCAAATTCCATCCCCCTATGTCCTCCATTATCGGAGGGGAGGAATAGGTTCTGGGAGGTGCTGGCGAAAATGTGGAAGTCCGGGAACGTATCTTCACATGTGTTAGGAATGTGGTGTGGTACAAAAATATTGGGAAATGGTCACCTACTTTGATTTTTAAAACTTTAACTATGGGGATTCATATTCCATTGCAGTATCCTTGGAAATTTTATCAGCCAGTATGGACGCTGAGGTCCTGTGATCACTGAGATCCCTGGGATTAAAATATTAAATCTCTTGACTTCTATCACGGTTCTACAATTGTGGAACTTAAGTTGGTAGAAGATTGTTTGGATTTTCAAAAAGAGTTAAAAACATATTTTTTTGGGCAAGTGTATTTTTTGAAAGACCTGCGATGTGCTCAGGGCCATCTCATTCTTCAGGCAAGCTAGGCGGTCGCTTAGGGCAGCAGATTCTAGGTGACTACAAAGGGCAGGTCATTCAAAACTATGCCATAGATTCTGACAGTCGGGTGTGTGTGTGTGTGTGTGTGTGTGTATGTGTGTGTGTGAGGTTAAGGTTTGCCTAGGGTGCCAACACCTTGAACTAACTCTGAGGCCGGCCAGTTTTATGTTAAATTTCTGTATTGGGGTGTTCTATATTTTATCGTTTAATTTTTGTAATGTCTTTTATCATTATTTCTTATGTTTTATTCAAAACCACAGAGTATGAAATAAATCTGCAGTATATAAGCTCTGTAAATAAATAAATCATCCCCAGGAATGCTTCTCTTTACAACAGGTAAAATAGATGAAAAATGGCTTTATATGTGTCCTTTTGCACACATAACCCTTCTTCTCAAGTTACTTCACTGAATCCCTATCCATGTCCACATTCAGTTCAGACTTCTCCTACTGAATAATAGGTGTATCCGTTCTGCAGCTCCTCGCTACTTTTTCTCTCTTATCACTCCCTACACCTCTCCTCGGGAACTCTGCTCCTCTGGTAAATCCCTTTTAACTTCTTTGTCACTCTCAAATCCAGACTTCCCTCATTCCATCTTGCTGCTCCTTATGCTTGGAGCCTGAGTTAGTATGCTAGGCTCCTTCTCTGACCCTATTCAAATCCAGACTAAAAACCCATCTCTAGAGGCTTCGTTTGGATCCTGATCTCCTTATTCTTCTGCTTATCACCTATCTAGTTCTTGCCCAGTCCCCAGTTGTTGTGTGGCCTGTCGTATCTAGATTATAAGCTCAGATGAGCAGGGACCATCTCCTTCGTGTATATATACAGCACTGCCTATGTCTTGTAGAGCCATAAGAACATAAAATATGACATACTGGGTCAGACCATGGTCCATCAAGCCCATTATCCTGTTCTCAACAGAGGTCAATCCAGGTCACAAGTATTCTATTCGTCCAAGGCACCGTCAATGACATCACCCACGTGTGGCTGACTCTTCCTGCTTGTCTATGGAGAACTAGCAATTTCCCCAGAAGACACAGGTTCTACAATGCTTGGATTAGGACAAGCAGTGGATTTCCCGGGTCCTCTTTAATAATGGTTTATGGACCTTTCCTCCAAGAACTTCTCCAAATCTTTTTTCAACCCAGCTACACTAACAGTTTTTATTACATCCTCTGGTAACAAATTCCAGAGTTTGATTATGTGTTGAGTGAAAAAATATTTTCTCTTATTAGTCTTAAATGGGTTATACTGTAGCTTCATTGCATGTCCACTAGTTTTTCTATATTTTGATGGCATAAACAACTCTATGTTTACCCGTTCTGCTCTCTAAAAGGGCAGTATTGAAAGTGACTGTTGGTCGTACACAGTAATGCACTAAAAGTGCCCAAAGCCCACACACTCATTTGCAAAGCAAAACACAAGTATAGAGAATGAACTGGAAATTACACACATATTTGATGAGCCCATATCCAGTATTATTTCCCACTTCCAACCTGTCTCTACCCATTTTATTACAAGATAAAAGTAAGAGTGCTGTAATAACCTGCTCATGATTTTAAGCAGATAGTCAGAGGTTTATTCCTATAAATTGTTCTTAATTATTGTTCTCTTAAGGGTAGAAAGCATTTAGGACTTGATTTTCTGGTCTGCACTAAAAAGCTTTAATGCATGTTATTAGTTACTGGTCTGATTTTATGCATTGGCATCTACTTATTGATAATGCATATTTACAGTATCAATGCACACTAATTCATTAGTGCACTTTAGTAAATCTAACACATAGGGCCCAATTCTGAGATGCGGGTTGTAGGGCTGCACGTCCCAGCGGGATGTGCAGCCCCGCAAGCTGTCTGGGCCCGATTCACCCTCTGGCTCTTCCCATACGTCTTGAGCAGCAGGATGGGGAAAGTCGGCGGGGGGCAGGAGGGCAGGATCTGGGTGGAGTGGGCGCGGGCCAGCCTGACAGGACATACAGGGCTGATTCAGGTCATAGTCTTGTATGTCCTGCCAGATCAAATGGGACATGCTGTTTATTCCACCTCAAAGGTGGAATAAGCAGCACCAACCCAGCGATCGGGCCTGGGGATCCCCCACTCAGGGCTAGGGCCAGCTGTGGGGGGGTTCCTGCCACCCGATCCAGGCCCCGGCAGGACAGCCATGGGTCAGGCAGCGGGAATGAGGGGGGCCTAAGCCGTGGGAGTTGGAGGCGCCTGCAGGGAGTACATGCCCGCAGGTGGCAGGGGCACTCTGGGCCATCCATGGGCCTGATTCTGTGTACCACGGGAAAGTTTTGTTCCTGCGGTCCAGAATCGGATTCAAATGGGTCTGCCTTCATCGGAGATGTCTGGACAGCCTGGACGTGCCCCTTCGTGAATCAGGCTCATAGTGAACAGCATGCTAAATTCACTGCACTAATATTTGTGAAAAATGCACATTATCTCATACTTTTAGCACATTTCAGTGAATAAGACCTCTAGTATGCTATTTTATTTGTAGCTTCAGGTGTAATGCACTCATGGTCATATCATAACATGGTGTTGCATGGTTTAGAAGCTCTTTCTCAGGCTTTATGTCTAATCCTGCAAAATGGTGGCTTATTTGGGAATGAATTAAGAAGGCTGTTTCCCCTGATGCAGAGTAATTGAAAAGTGGCCCAAGTTGGGAGATTTCTTCAGCATCATATACAGTAAGAGCAAGTTTGTAGGGACAATAAAAACTAAAAGCACTTAAAAAATGTTTTGAAAAATTGAATGTACTGGATGTAGCAGTGACATTACAAAATTTATTTATTTATTTATTTATTTTTATTTAGCTGTATTTATATCCCGCTTTTCACCGGGTCAAAGTGGTCAATTGGGGGATACATTTAACACGAGGAGATATGAGACACATATGCTAATACTTACAGGGAACATGGGCAATGGAGGGTTAAGTGGCTTGCCCAAGACCACAAGGAGTGCCTATAGGACTAGAAATCCCAGTCCCTCCAGTCTGAGATTGCTGTCCCCAGGTGGGACTTGAACCCCCAGCCCTCTGGCCTGAAGTACATTGTCCTAACCACTAGACCACCACTCCCTCCACCCCTAAAATGGCTACTATAAGCTCTAATTTATTTATTTATTTTGTCATACTTGTATACCACCTTATCCTAAAATCAAAGTGGTTACAACACATCACAATTGGGTTACATTCAACTTGTGGGTACTTTACAACATTTAACATGAGGGTATTTAACAACATTAAGGGGTATGTTTACTAAACTGTCTTAATGTTCCCGGCGCTAGCTCCAGCGATAATGTGAAGAATGCCATATAAGGAGTGGGTGTTCCAGTCCTAAGGTAGCAAGAATCGGTATCGCGCTATAGTGAGCACCGCGGCACGTTAACGCGCGTTAACCCTAAGTTAATGCCAGCGCAGTGTCTGAAGGAATAAAGATGTAGCTCACTGGTTATGGCAATGACTGTGGAGGCAGAGGTCATGGGTTCAATTCTGCAGTGGGATTATGTAAGAAGGCTGTCTGAGGCATTACTCTTTAATTTAAATCAGTGCCATAACCTAAGGTACCGCATAAGGCGCCCTATAAGGCACTCCAGAGGGCACATTATAAAGTACACTGTCCGCCAAGGCACCTTATAATGTTCCCTATAGGACGCCTTATATGGTGCTTTGAAGGGCGCCTTATGAGGCATCTTAAGGTTACAGCACTGTGAGGGTGTTTTTGCTGGCAGCCCTAATTTAAATTTAAAAAGGAAATGCCTTGGACAGCCTTCTTACATAACCCCACTGTAGAATCAAACCCATAACCTCTGCCTCCACAGTCAGTGAAGTAACCAGTGGGCTACATTATAGCTACTAACAAACCCCTGGCTGGTTACAGAAAGAATGCAGGCCACCACACAAACTGTATGCTGTGGTTACCAGGATAGGATAAACCCACCTGTACCCATGATGCACTGCACATGCAGATCAGCAGTCTACACCCCCACAGCATCTATGCCTGGTAGGGGGAACTGACCGTTTGTGTTACTGGCACAGAGTTGCTACAGACCGTCACATTGTGCGGGTACTGTGCTTACCCTGAGGGCGAGGTGGGGTGCCCAGCACCAGGTCTGCAGCACCTGGCTTAGCTGAGATAGGCTATGCTGTAGGTCACTATCAGTGCCAGTGTGTAATAGGTAGTCCTTGCAGATACACCTATGTCCATCCGTATTTCCCAGTCATGTCTAGCCCTTGTGGACTATGATGCACCTAGAATAGTACATATTCTGTGTGGGTGCCATAATCACATGATTTAAGTGAAGAGGAGGGCGTGTTTGGACCCATAGGCGGGTTATAATTTTTTTTCGAGAGCTGTTTTGGTTATTCCACATAATCTTTATGTTTTTTGGTGCGCTGAATCCGAAAATGACCTCCATTTTGTCATAGGACATCATGTTTCCTGACAATTTAGGTAACTATGTTAAATAAGGCAATACCTCAAAATAAATGGAAATAGACTTATAAAATTAAAGTTTTATTACAATATTTTCATGAAAATCCTTTTTTGAACTGAAATGAGCTCACCTACAAACACTAAACTCGATTCTTCTTCCTTGTGAGGCTCCTCTTGGTGCATTTACACTTGTGAGTAGCATCTGGAATGTCTCTCTGAAGCATCCAACAGTAGTCTGCCATCATTGTAATGCACCATTTTCCCTGGTATCTCCTTTCCATCTCTTTAATGTCTTGGTGGAATCGTTCACCTTGTTCCTCACTCACAACTCCCAAATTTTCAGAAAAGTAGTCAAGGTGGGACTGGAGGAAATGCACTTTCAAACTCATCAGGCAACCTAAAGCTTGAAATGCTTTCAGCATTTGTCCGACGATCTTTTTGTAGTGAGGATCTTTGTTATTGCCTAAAAATTTCTGTATGACTTCTTTAAATGCAATCCACCCTTCTTTTTGAGGATCCGTCATGGTATTGACAAACTCTTGATCAACTATAAGCCTTCTAATGTCTGGTCCGACGAACACACTTTCCTTCAAATTTACCTCCGACAGGCCTGGAAACTTGGTGACCAAGTATTTGAAGCATTCTCTATCTCTTGGAAGTGATTTTATGAATTGCTTCATCAATCCCAATTTTATTTGGAGAGGTGGTAGAAGAACTTTATGGGAAGGTACCAAAGTTTCTGGGAGGACATTTTTTTCACCGACTGTTAGCACCCTCGGCTACCAACTCTTCTTGGTCCAGTGATTTTGTCGGTCTCGACTGTCCCATAGACACAGAAAACAAGGATATTTGGTATACCCAGCTTGTTGCCCGAGCAGCATGCACAAGACCTTCAAGTCCCCACACACTTGCCAACCATGGTCTTCATATTTAAGTTTACGAAGAACCATTTCCAAGTTCTCGTAGGTTTCCTTCAAGTGTACGGAATGACCTACAGGTATGGAAGCGTAAAAAACCGTTGTGGAGTAAAACTGCTTTGAGACTTCTTTTTGAAGAATCTATAAAAAGACGCCATTGCTCTGAATCATATTGGATTTTAAATTGACCCATCAGACCTTCAACATCGATGCAATAAACCAACTTGTCTTCCTGGGCGAAGTAAGGAACAAACTCCTTTTCACAATGTCTGAACCATGAAGATGACACTCTTGGCAACAATAAATTCCTGCTTTTCAGCCTTGATCCGAGTAACTCAGTGGCATCTTTGGGAAGATTCAAGTCTCTTAACAAATCATTCATCTCCTCCTGAGAAAACAATTTTGGTCTTGTATCATCTTCAAAGTCAGAACTTGATTCATCATCTGATTCAGGTATGACTTCACCTTCATCAGAGCTAGGTATCTCTTCCAAGGTAGCAGAGAGCTTGGATACTGGCATATCTGTGCCATGGGGGATGGGACGAATTGCCGAGTGAAGATTGGGGTATAAAATGGAATGCTTCCATTGGAATTAAACCCTTTCACATCGCATGAACCAAAGTAACAGTCGTCACTATGGTTCTTTTGCTCTCGCCATACCATAGGAATCCCATAACGGAAAGATTTTTTCTTACCCTTGAAGCAGTTTCGGAGGTCCTCAACACACAGTTTGCACACTTTATGAGGCGCCCAGACTTTATCTTGATCTCCAATTTTTAGTCCAAAGTATGCAAAGTATACTTTTTTCACAAAGTCTGTAATATTCTGCTGTTGCTTCAACACTGTATATTCACCACAGATGAAACAGAAACTGTCTGGCGAATTAATACACTTTCGCGGAGCCATAACATAACGGTTGAAGAATGACGAGCTAACACGAATTGCGATGAAAAAGTATGAACAGCCTAGAACCAAGAACCCGATGATAATTCGTGCACAAGTGTGGCATGCAGGAGAGAGCAGCTCTGTGTCTGTACACGAGACGTCACAATGCTGGCCACGACCCCTGCACTGACCGGAGCTGCTGCTATCTGCCCTGTGTCTCCCTCCCACTGGATTCTTCAGGAAAGATTAATCCCTTCTACCATTAGAAGCACGGACTTAAAACTTGCTTAGCTTATGTATATATTGCTGACCATCAGATTTACAGTGCTATATTTTTTTTTACATAACTCGGAAAACACCTATAAGGGTTTTTTTGGCATTTTATATCTTAAATGCACTTATGTGAATTAATTAATAGTAATTTGAAAAAATTTGATAAATTTGAAGACAGTTTTGCATGTTGTGGCAAATCATGACGTCTAGGAGTTTTTTCAATATTTTATTTGCTTTCAGCACACCAAAATACATGGAAATTAGATGAAAATAATCAAACAGCTTTTTAGTCGCAGACCTGTGTTATGTAACAACACCCAACCCACCCTCTGAGGGTCAGGGTGGGGGACAGTATCTCCCACCAACAGATCCACATTATACATCCCTGCAAAGGTGGCAGTAGAGGGGACCATGAACCCCAGTCCTCCTGGCAAAAAGGCACCCTACAGAGCAGTCAATGCAGATTTGTATGCATCCATAAGGCAATGGCAAACAGACAGTAGGCCTGGAAGTGCTCAGCGCCCCCCACTATCTGACATTCTCCAGCAGCAAGCATAGTGAGTCTCCAGCCACTGCACCTACAAGGTGCTCCAGCCATACACATACTAACTGCAGACAGTCTGCTAGCTAGTCCATAGTGCATGTTCCTGGAGGAGATGTGGGCAACCAAAACTGGGATGTGAGCACACACACCAAGCAAATAAGTCAGTGATTGGTCCCCAGAAAAAAAGAACCCATAAATATCACTTGAGAGAAATACTACATAGCACTATGGGAGAACCTAGCCATGTCGTGGTCACTGCTCAGTCAGGGTGAGAGTGACCTCCCAGCAGGACATGCTGTGGCCACCCTGTCCGTGCAGGTGGTGGCCGGGCACTACAATGTCCCAACCATTGCCCTATGCCCTGTGCAGATGCATCCTGTCCGGGCCATACCCACAGTACCTTGCTCCTCATTATGCACATTGGCAGGCTAACACTGGAAACAGTGAAAGCAGTGTGGGCTGAGTAAGGTGTAGGCAGCCACAACACACTGGATAGACAGACACACACTCCCACACCTATGCCAGCATTGTGAAAATATAGAGGCTTTTGGCATCCCTGGCCACCACACCAGTCCTGGGCACAGTGCAGGCATGGCTATGGTATGCAATACTGTTGGGGTCACTCCCCGGGGTAGTAAACACTGTCAGAAACAAAAACTGAAACACACTCCACAGATATCAGAAAGGTTGCTATGATGCAGCTCTATCAGCAAATTGTGATTAACTTAGGAATTGTTACCTTCCATTAATCATAGCAACCTTTTGATATATGTGTAACATATTCCCAAGTTTAGGGCAGCATTGCTAACGTATGCAAGTGCTAGTATTGGGAGATGCTGCTGCGCACAGGGCATAACAGCCTGACTCTCCATGAGGCTTTGGATAGTGGAGCCTGTGGGTGTGGGTGTTTATGCCCCTGTTGGCCGCTGCTCTAGGGCAGAGGTTCCCAACTCCGGTGCTGGTGGGCCAAACACTGTTCAGGTTTTCATGCTGTCCCTAATGAATATGCATGAGATACATTTGCATACAATGGGGGCGGCACATACAAATGCAGCACAGGCATATTTATTAGGGACAGCATGAAACCTGAATGGTGTTTGGCCCTCCAGGACTCCAGTTGGGAAACTCTGCTCTAGGTATTGCACATGTTTATGGTGTCTGCTCTGTAGGTTAAAAAATAGGTGTTTCAGGCATGTTTTATCTGCAATAAAGGTTCTGTCTTTATTACCATGGTTTAGTACTGGGTAAAATATGGGGGGCAGGGTTGGCAGGAGCCACAGCTGGGACTTGAACTTGTGACCTTCTGCTCCCAAACACACTGGCTGTGTGTACAGCACCACACTGTTGCCCCAGGGATAGTTCATTCCCTGGGGATACCATGACTGTTCATCAGACAGACCCTGTCTGTTGCATTGCACGGCACCCACCTAAACGGGGCTAGGCTGTGGTCTGCTGTGGGCAGATGCCACTGCCCCCTCTGGCATCAGCACCCCTCCGCCACCATACTGCCATGCCATTATGCCGGTGGTGCTGGTGGTGCGCAGTCCCAGGCCATCCAGTATGCCGGTAGGCAGCTGCCTATTGTGTGGGTTGTCGGGTAGGGGTGCCTACATGGACATGCGCGCTTCCTCCCCCCGCACCGCCTGACAATGTTATGTGCCCTTGGGGGTACCTGCTGGGTAATATCCCCTGTGACACTGTGGGATACACACTCGTACCCATGTTGGACCCTCGTCAGTTGCTGTCTTGCTGCTTTACAGTTTCAGCATTCCTATGTGCCACCTAGGCATTTGCCTAGCCCTCACTGTGCCCCAGCTGGACCACAGCGTGTGCCGCCTGCAGCCCCCTGTATGCCATTTACAGCATCAGTACAGTTGCCCTTTCCTACGTTCCCACTCTGCTGTTACTGCACATGTGCACGCCATAACAAATCTGCCCAATCTAAATGACAGAAACCCTGATCAGCGCTATTTCAATGTGGGATCATTCACTTTGTAGGAGGACAGAGCATAGACCCTTCCAAACATGATATCTTAATTTATACACTTTGTCAGTAGTGTTTCTTTGTTTCTCATTAATATCACTATTGGCCAGCTTGGTTATTGGGATTTTAGATGTGGTTCTGGTCCCTTTATATGTTTATTTGCCTATTTGGTCCCTACACATGTATCACAACTATCATTTTTCTTGGTTTCTCTGCCTTTGCGGTATATTGCTAACTGAAATGGTTTCTCTCTCCTGCAAATGTGCCTCTAGCGCGAGGTTTTCACTGGCGCTAATTTTCAGACCCTGATTTCACGGTGTTAGTGTGCATGGAGCCTCTCCCCGCCCACTCTCCGCCCATTGACCCCTTCTCTCTGCCCTCTGGGAAGTCTTACTCCACCCTTCAGGCCCGTATTTCACAGCGTTAGTGTGCCTTAATGCCGCCGCTGCGTTATCATGCGATAAGTGACGTTATCACACAATAATGTTACATTATCGCGCGATAACATTACTTATTGCGCGATAATACCACCGCTGCAATGTTAAGACGGTTTAGTAAATGTACTCCTAAGACAACACTGATTGAAGGTTACATTTATCATGAGGGTTACATTTATCATGATGGTGTCGTGAGTCTAGCTGGGTTATTTATTTATTTATTTTATTTAGCTGTATTTGTATCCCGCTTTTCACCGGGTCAAAGCGGTGCCACATAGAAAGGGGGGGGGGGAATTTACGTATAAGGGTGGGGCCATCACCGGGGAGGCTACATTGATGATTTTAACATAAGATATAGGACAGACTTTGGGTTTAGACAGATATAGGACAGACTTTAGACTTAGACAGAATTTGGACATGGTCAGGTTAGTATAGTTTGAGTTAGTTGGTCATGGTTGGTGAGATCAGCTGTTATTTCGCTTTCTGGTGGGTGTCATGTTGAGGTATTCCTGAAACAGGATGGTTTTCAGCTGCTTTCGAAAGGATGGTAGATCGGTGTTTCTGAGACAGGTTGGTAGAGTTCCATAGGGATGGTGCATACAGTTCAAAGGCTCGATTGCAGGTCCGTTGAGAGCATTTGGTTCTTTTGTGAGGGATGGTGAGGGAGTTGCTGGAGGCTTGTCTGGTAGATCTGCCATGAGCTGCATGGGACAGTAGGGTGTGAAGTTGGGAGTTTGGTGTTTGATGTATGGCTTTGTGGGTGAGTAGGATGGCTTTGTATTTAGTCCTTGCCTCAAGGGGTAGTATGTGTAAGTCTTTCAAAATCGGGGTGATGTGGTCGGTCTTCTTTGCTCCCTGAATGATTCTCGCTGTGGTGTTCAATGCTGTTTTGAGGGGGTTCATCTGTGTGGCTGGAAGGCCATGGTATAATATATTACAATAATCCAGATGTGGGAGCGTCATGGCTTGCATTACAGTTCGGAAGTCTTGATGTTCGAGAAGGGGTCTGAGGCGTTGGACTGTCCTTGCTTTGTGGAATATAGTTCCGGCGGTTTTGGTGATTTGTTGCTGTAGGGTAAGGGCTTGGTCGATAATAATGCCCAGGTACCTTATTTGTGGTTGTATCTGAATTTTTGTGGTACCTATGTGTAGGTGTGTAGGTGGCGTAAAGTCTGGGTCCTTTGTGACTATGAGGGCTTCTGTCTTCTTTATGTTGATGGATAGGTTGTTTGCTTGCAACCAGTTGGACACCTCTGTGAAGCATGTTGATAGGTGGGTGTTTGTTGGGTTTGTGGTTGTTATGGGAGCGTAGAGCATGATATCATCAGCGTAGATGTGAAAGCTGATGTTGTGAGTGCATATGACTGAGCAGAGTGGTTGAAGGTATATGTTGAATAGCATGGCTGATAGTGTGGATCCTTGGGGGACACCTTGGTGTTGCTGGAATGGGGGGGATGTCGAGTTGCTGGTGCGGATTAATTGCTCTCTGTTGGTTAGGTATGATTGGAACCACTGTAGTACAGTGTCTTTAATCCCAATTGTCTGTAGTCTGTGTATGAGGATGTTGTGGGAGATGGTGTCAAAAGCTGCAGATATGTCAAGGAAAATCATGGTATATCCAGAGTGTTTTTCTTGTGTTCCAATGAGGAGAGTGTTCATCAGTGTGGTTATAAGGGTCTCAACTCCATGCAGAGGGCGGAATCCGTGTTGTTGTGGATCCAATATGTTGTTGAGATCAAGGTGTTCCTGTAGCTGCTGCTGGACGATCTTCTCGATTATCTTGGCAGTGAAGGGCAGGCTTGCTATGGGTCTGTAAGATGCTGGGTCTAGTGGGTCCAGGTTTTGCTTTTTTAGTGATGGGCGGATGATTGTGGTTTTGAGAGCATCTGGCATGCGTCCTTGGGAGAAGGATTCCTGGACAATATGAGCTAGTGGTATGCTCAGTTCGTTTCTTGTTTTCTTTATCCAGTCGGTGGGACATGGGTCTAGCGGAGAGGTAGTGGTGTTGAGGGATGCAATGGTGGTCGATATTTCATCTGGCGAGGTGTCTTTGAATGAGGTCCAGTCATTGTGTAGGTTAGGATGGAGGTCTGTTGTGGTTGTCTTATTATTCAGCTGTAAGTTCAGCTGCGGGTTCTTTGGAGGTTGTAGCTGTTTGTATTGTCGGGCCAGTAGCTCTGGTGGGATTGTTGGTAGTTGGTCCGAGTTTTGGGGGGCTTTCGTCAGTTGTTTGACAATCCGAAAAAGTTCACGTGGTTTATTTATGGAGGTGTTTATGATTTTCATGTGGTAGATTTTCTTTGCTTTGTCGGTCTCGTGGTGATACGCGTTGAGTTCATTTAAATATTTTATTTTGTGGTTTTCGTCTTTGGTTTTTCTCCATTTTCTTTCAGTTCTTCTGAGTTTTGTTTTTAGTTTCCGGAGACTGGGGTTGAACCATCTGGCTTTTGTGGAAGGAGGTCTGGTAGAGGCTTTGTTTGCTGTTGCTTCGGATGCTGCAGAGATCGTGATATTCCAATTGTGTATTAGTTCGTTGATGTTGCTGGAATTTGTTTGTAGATTGGGTAGGGTGTGTGCTAGGAAGTCCTCCTTGTTAAATGTTTTAAATCTTCTCGTGTGGCTACCGTCTTCTTTGTTGGTCGTGAGTTGGTATGTATACGACATAGTGATAAGGTAGTGGTCAGACCAGGGTATCAGTGAAATCTGTGGTTTGTTTCCTAGGGTGGCAGTTGTGGCGCTCAGGAATATGAGGTCTAGAGTGTTGCCTTTTTCATGGGTGGGTTCATGTACGATTTGGACTAGGCCCATTGCAGTCATGGCGGTGTGGAAAGTTGTCGCTTGTTCATCTTGCAGTGATGGGAGGTTGAAGTCGCCTAGGATGATTTGTTCCTTTGTTGAACAGGTGCTTTCTGATATGAATTGTAGTATCCTTGGTAGGTTAATGGTCTTGGTAGGAGCTCGGTAGATTAGGCATATTGAGAGGTGTTTATTGGTGAGGGTGATGAGGTCAGCTTCATTCGTGGATTCTGATGAAAGGATTCTGAGGTGGAGGTTGGTTTTAGCGATGATGGCTACTCCACCTCCTTTGGTGTGTGTCCGTGAGCAGTGATGTAGGGTATAGTCTTCTGGGGTTAGTTGATTCATTAGTACCGTGTCAGTATCTGTTAGCCAGGTTTCTGTCACACATAGGAGGTCTATCTGCTTATGTGTGATAAGGTCTCGAAGCATGTGGTATTTGTTTCTGACAGATCGGGCATTGATAAGTGTGATGTTGATGTGGTGAGGGGTCGTAGAGTTGGGGATGTGGACTTGTGTGTGTTGAGTGTGGGAGAGGTCCTGTTTTGTATTATGTGTGTGCTGGTTGTGCTGTGGGTGTGGTTGGCCAAGGCAGGTTATTGAGTGTGGTCAGTGAGAGGGGGGGTAGAGGGTTAGGAGGGGGGTAAGGAGGTAGATGGGGGCTAGGAAGGGTGGCATAGTTTGTGTGAGTAGCTGGTATTTTGGGAGTAGGTTGGGTTGTGGAGTCGATACCTTGGGGTGGTGAGGTCTTTGTTGCTGTTATCTCGTTGCTGCTGTGGTAGGTCGCGGTGTTTAATATCTGCGGAGGTTGTTTAAGTGTTCCTTTTGCCGGTTTTGCTGATAGGATCCGGTTGGTGAAGGGCGGTTGGCTGGTTAGTTCTTTTGTAAGCGCCTCCGTGCCGCGCCTAAGGGCCACGCCAAAGGGCCCTCTGGCGAGGCCCTCAGGCGCGGGCCCTCCAGGCGCGGGCGCGCCCTGCAGGGACGCTGCTTTTATCCCCGCTACTGCCGGCTCCCACTGCCCCGATTGGACAGGAGCTTAATCGGGCTCCCACTGCCCCGATTGGGCAGGAGCAGAGGGGGGAGATGTGAACAGTCCCAGGTAGCGGCGGTCCTTGTGCATGGACGCCGCTTTTATCCCCGCTACTACCGGCTCCCACTGTCCCGATTGGACAGGAGCTTAATCGGGCTCCCACTGCCCCGATTGGGCAGGAGCAGAGGGGGGAGATGTGAACAGTCCCAGGTAGCGGCGGTCCTTGTGCAGGGACGCCGCTTTTATCCCCGCTACTGCCGGCTCCCACTGCCCCGATTGGACAGGAGCTTAATCGGGCTCCCACTGCCCCGATTGGGCAGGAGCATAGGGGGGAGATGTGAACAGTCCCAGGTAGCGGCGGTCCTTGTGCAGGGACGCCGCTTTTATCCTCGCTACTGCCGGCTCCCACTGCCCCGATTGGACAGGAGCTTAATCGGGCTCCCACTGCCCCGATTGGGCAGGAGCAGAGGGGGGAGATGTGAACAGTCCCAGGTAGCGGCGGTCCTTGTGCAGGTTAAGTGTTAAGTGTTGAGCTTGCAGTGGAGTTTACGTTGCAATCCCACTTGGGTGGGGGATGTTGTGTATCTGGTGAGGATTGTTGTCTATCTGCTCATACGTTTCTGTGAAGAGCAGGGTTTTAAGGGTCTTGCGGAAGTCTGTGATGTCCTCTATTTCCCTTAGGCTCATTGGGAGGGAATTCCATATTGTTGATGCCATTAGTGATGGCGCTCTTCTTGATGTAATTTGTTTAGTCTTGTGATATCCTGAAGGTGTGCTGATTATGTTGTCATAATTGTTCCTTCTTGGTCTGTTACTGATATTCCTTGTTACAATTTCTTGTAGTACATCCGCTGAAAGATGGTGGATGATCTTGAAGATCAAGATTATTTTATATTTTGCTCTGTCTAGCATTGGTAGCCAGTGTAGTTGCTGCAAGATAGGGGTGATGTGTTCTGACCTTGGGGTGTCAGTGATGATGTGTGCTGTAGTGTTTTGCACCATTTGAAGTGGGTGTAAGGTCTGCTGGGGGAGGCCTTGATATAGAGAATTTCCATAATCAAGCAGAGGTGTGATGAGTGCTTGGCAAACTGTGCGGAAGTGGTCCTGGCGGAGTAGTGGTTTTATCTTTCTTATGGTTCTCAAACGTAGATAGGCCTTGTTTGCGGTTTTGGCGATATGAGATTTCATATTCAGAGCTCTGTCCATTGTGATGCCCAAGTATCTGACTTCATCTTTGACTATTATAAGTTTGTTCAGAATGCTGATATTCTGTGGTGGAATGAAGCTAGTATTCCTGGTGACAAACATTGCCTCAGTTTATCATAGTTGACCGTCAGGTTGTTGTCTGTGAGCTAGACATTTATATCTTCAAGGCACTTAGTTATTGCTGTGGTGTTAAGTGCTAGTAGATTGATTGGAGCATACACCATGATGTCGTCAGCATATATGTGATAGTGGAGTTTGTGTCATCTGATGATGTTGCATATGGGTTGGATGTAAATATTGAAGAGCATTGATGACAGGGCAGATCCCTGAGGTATTCCTTGTGTTGCGGGGAACTGTAATGATTTCTTTTGGGTGCATTTGACTTGCTGTGTACGGTCTTCCAGGTATGATGTGAACTATTTCAGAGTGTTCTTGCACAATCCTATCTGTTGCAGGCACTGCAGCAATCTAACGTGGGACACTGTGTCAAAGGCCGCTGAAATGTCCATGAACACCAGCAGGAATCCATTCTTTATATTATCTATACCTCATATGAGGTTGTCAAAGAGCGATGTGAGTAGTGTTTCCTCGCCATACTGTGGTTTAAATCCATGCTGATGAATGTCCAGTGGGGCATTTATGTCAATGTGGTCCTGAAGTTGTTTTTGCATTGTTTTTTCAACTATTTTCACAAGGAACGGTAAACTGGAGATGGGACGGTATGATTTCGGTTCAGATGGGCTTAGGTTATTGCCTTTCAGTATTGGCATGCTTGAGGGACTGCGGCATGTGTCCTTTTTGGAGTGAATCTTTGACAATTTTATGAATGTGCTGGGATAGCTGGCTTCTTATAACTTTTATCCAAGCCACTGGGCAAGGGTCTGAAGGTGAGGTTGTTGTGTTGAACCCATGTATTATGTCCTCTATTTGATATTCTGATGGTATGCTGAAATCCTCCCAGATATGAAGTGGCTCATTCATTTTGTAATCATCCATTTGTCATGTGGTGGAGCATGTCTGGGTATGGTTTTTCGCTCTCATGTAGTCAGCAAATCCCTGTGGATCAAGATGATGGGTACATTGCTGTGTGGTATCCCTAGTGAGCTTTTGGACAATGCTGAATAGTTCTCTTGGTTTGTTGATAGACTTCATGATTAGATTGGTGTGGTACTGTTTGCGTGGTACTGTTTGCGCTCATTTATCAGATTGTTATATTCTAGTAGTTTAGTTCTATATAGAGTCAGGGGGTTATGCGACTTGTCCCGCCTCCATTTTCTTTCCAGTCTTTGGAGAGTGCGCTTTGCATCTCTGATATCATTTGAGTACCATGGGGCATTGATTCTCCTTCGTACTTGTGGCTTTATGTTCGTAGGGGCTGATGCTGCATTAGATATTATGGAGTTCCATTTCTCTATGCTTAAGTCAAGGGTGCGTGGAGATTTACTGCTGCTTATCTTCTATTTGGTTTTTGAAGCGAATGACTGTAAGAAGATACAATTCTGCTAAGCTCAGTACCTCTGAACTTTTTAAAGTTAAATTAAAAAGGATACAACTGAAGGGAAGGCATGAAATACAAAGTGTGTGCCTTTTTCGGTAGTATCCGACAAAAAATATAAGTGTCACTTTTCAAGGGTTTTTTGGTGATTTTTGTCTGATTAAGTCAAGGGTGTTGCATTCTTGCTGGAGCTGTGGGATGATTTCTTCTAAGAATGAGTCTTTATTGAGGGCTCTATATCATCTGGTGATGCTCTCATTTTCTATTTGTTGGGTGGTATTGTTTAGGGCCAGGGTGAATTCTATCACGTAATGATCCAACCAAGGGCATTGGAATGAATACCACATCCAGTACTGTACCATGCTGGTTCGTTGGGGTGTTGATTGTCTGGCTGTATTTCAGAGATTCCATGGCTTTTAAGAATGTTGCAGCTTCTTTGGTGGGTGCAGAGATCAGGTTGTAGTCTCCTAGGACAATGAGGGGCTTATGTTTTGTGTTATGTGCACATATTGTTTCAAGAACCGTGGAGAGATGTTCGGTTGTCACTCCAGGGGGCCTGTAGGTGAGGGAGAAGCTTAAGTACTTGTTAGCTATGGTGATGTGTTGGATTCAGTTGTATTAGTGCTAGAGATTGTTTTAAATCTGTATTCCTTTCTGGCCAGTATTAGCACACCTCCACCCCTTTTCTGACACAATTGAAGGCCGAGTAGCCTGTAGGGATTACTTGATTTAATATTACCTGGTCAGAGTCATCCAACCAAGTCTCAGTGATACAGATTACATCTAGTTTTTTTATCTAGGATGAGGTCTAGGATAGTGTTTGGTTTATTCCTAATTGATCTCGCGTTTATTAAGGCACATTTAATTTTATCTGTTAAGACTGGGTTGGTATGTACCCTGTTTGTGGGGTTATTTGGTGTAGCATGTGCGGCATTATGCGGTCTGTGGGCTTTATGCTTAGTCTGCTTGTGCTCTTTGTGGCTGGAGGAGCCTAGTGTCCATGCAGTTTGATTGGTATATAGATGGGGCAGGGGGAATTGCTGGTTGGGTCCAAATCCCTGTGAGAAGGTTGTGAAGGCATGGAGGAATGTGAAATAGGTAATAAGGTAGTAGGGAGTGGATTGCATTTTTGTGAATTAGTGAGGTAGGATCTGTTCAAGTTGTATCAAGGTGGGATAGGTGTTTAGTCCTTATCTTGTATCTTAACTTGCCTGTTTTCTTTTTGCAATTATTGACCTTTTGGACTGGCTGTCATGGTAGTCACAATAACACGATTAACATGGTCATTTACTTTGTTTTGATATTTACTACTCTGGTACATCTAAAACAATTTTCAAACAATGAAGGGAGCCTGGAGAGGTTCTCTGCCCTTGGGCCCATGCTGGCTCTCAACGCCCCTGAGTATGAGCTCCTATTTTACAATTTAAGTTTTTTCTTAATGAGTTTTTAAGGTTTGGATAGTTTTTGTCAGATAAATCAACAGATATGCTCTTTCTCTTACCTTTCCTGCATAGTGGTGAATTCCAAATGTTAAGTCTGCTCCTTTAGGCCTCCAAAAGTATTTTGACTTAAGATTGTCTCTAAATTTCTCTGTAAGAGACATGATAAGTCGTCAGTCTTTTTGCATATTAAGGTAACTATCTTATAGGGTTACTGTGAACTATTGAGAAGAGTGCAGCATTTACCATATGCTCCACATATCTCAAAGATTCTTATAAGCAGAAAATATAGCATGACGCACTATAAAGCAAACAGTTACCAGAGAAATAATAAACTTCAAGAGGAAACATTACTTTAAGCTATGATATACTGCATGTATACTTTAAGATATGATATACTGCATGATATACTTTCTTTAGAAGCTCAGATGACAAGACTTCGACTTTCATACTTTGGACACATCATGCGAAGAGAGAGATCATTAGAGAAAGACATCATGCTTGGCAAGATAGAAGGTCAACGCAAAAGAGGAAGGCCAGCAATGAGATGGATCGATACAATAACAGCAGCTACGGGTACCAGTCTGTCAACAATGAGCCGCCTGACTGAAGACCGAACACAATTTAGGATAGCTATCCAGAGGGTTGCCATGAGTCGACTCCGACTCGACGGCACTTAACAACAGCAACATACTGCATGTGATAATTTAACATTTGTGCTCTGCATTTTTCCACTGTCATTAGCAGCATAGATTGGGGGTAGAAAGGCAGTGGGGATAGATTAATGGACAGTTGGGGAAGGAGAGGGGAGGGGGCTGCTGCAGGCTGAGGAAAAGAGCTGCCATGTGTGTGTGTGTGTGTGTGTGTGTAGTGCAAGAACATTCTTTCATTGTCTTTCTCTGGTGGGGCTACTGTCATATTAATAGAATTTCCATTAGAAAATTTCAGCTGGATGATTGTGGTCTAATGGGCTAACTTTTTGTTTCTTTTTTAATGATTTCCTAATGGGATAATTTCCCTGTCTAATTTGTGGGTTTCAGCCAAGTTTACTTTGTACAAACTTGTCTTGTTTGTACATGTTGGAATTTCATAAATACAAAATTAAACAGAAAATTTCAGCTGGAGAAGTCAAATGTACTCATGGACATATGAATAAAATGGAGGTTTTCAGTCTGGAACTCAAAAATCTTCACGGCAAGAAAAGCATTAATTTCCAACTTTTCTAATCATTGCTCATGGATGGTTACTGCTCATGCAAATGCAATGTGTGCCTTTGAGTCAGTCCTGACTCCTAGC
Source organism: Ichthyophis bannanicus (assembly GCA_033557465.1). Classification (NCBI taxonomy): domain Eukaryota; kingdom Metazoa; phylum Chordata; class Amphibia; order Gymnophiona; family Ichthyophiidae; genus Ichthyophis; species Ichthyophis bannanicus. The sequence continues at coordinate 381,119,175 of CM066031.1, forward strand.
GACCCAGAAGCTCCTGGGTTTTCTTGGCAGTGTCACCGGAAGTATCTCAGTATTATTGATTCGGTGCATAGCATATGGCTCAGATAGTAAACAACATGTCAAAACATGAAAAGTTCCACAGTACTTAAAAAAGAGAGCATGGTTATATCCATAAGCAAGTCAATCTGGCCCATAGTTTTAGCTTTGAAATTCAGTATGCATATGCTGTCATTTTTCCTACTACTATCCACACGCCATGACGACTTGAGCACAGTAAATTGAAGTTATGTATGTTATTCAATACCTTATTTTTTGTTTGTTTTGGTGATTCTGACTGAACTATTTATATTAGCATTAAAATCCCTGAAGAAGCGTTTGTGTATGGGTGACACCTACTGGCCAGGTCGGCCTGTTTGTGAATATTTCCATATGTGCAAAAGAGGTGCTCTTCTATATTTGCTCTGTTTAAGCTATGTTGATACGAGCATGTTGTTTGCTGTTTGAACCATATGCTATGCACTGAATCAATAATAGTGAGTTTTTTGCTCTGGCCGGGGCTCACCCTCTCCTCTGTCTTACAAATGCCATGGCTGCAATAGTGATCATAATTTAAAAGAAAAAGAAAACCGGTGCGAAGCCTTCTGGCCTCTGTTATAGAGCCTCTGCTGCTGCATCCTGCTCCCAAAAGGAAGTTATGCTAGAGGGACGGGACGCAACAGCCTGGCTTCTATAACAAAGGCCAGAAGGCTTCACACCTGTTTTGCTTTTCTTTTAAACCGTAACACTAAGGCAGTTGTCTTAATTCACTGATCACCTCTAGATCTGGCCCATCTAGTAGGTGTGCTAGGTGATTGCCTAGAACAGAAGACCCTGGTGGAGAGCATGGTGATCCTTCTTCTTTAAAGCAATGATCGTCCTTAAAACATCTGCATGCATGTGCGCAGTCACAGCCTGCCACTCCTGCTCCCTCCAACAGGAAGTTGTGTTGGAGGGGGACGAGCAACAGGCCGTGAGTGCACATATGTTCTGCCACCGCTTCGAAGAAATGATCACTATGCTGCTCACCTCCCCCACGTAAGAGGCTAGAGGTCGATGCCAGGGAGCAGTGCAGCAAGAATGAGGGGGTGGGGGCAGTGACATGGTAGGCCTGCCTAGGACAGCAGAAACCCTTGGGCCGGCCCTGATCACCTTCTCTCTTTTAGTCAGCTTCCTGCTTTCTTTTACTATAGGATCACTACAAACAAAATATATACTCACCAACAAGAGTCTGATCAGTTGCTCGAGGGAATCGAATTTCCTCATCAAGAAGTGACAATAACCCCATGGGTTTTTGTAAAAACATATCAAGGAGAGGCCTATTGTCCTCATATTCAATAACTCTTGCATCAACATCTTCATTTAGGTATTCATTCTGCAATAAGTAATCAATAAAATTTTTAGCACTTTGGTAAAACACAAACAAGCTAGAATCAGATCCATGGAGACAATTAAATGTTTATGTAGAGTAAGATAGTTAGAAGGTATCAGGTCAGAAGAATGATGGGTTACCAACTTCTTATGAAGTACCTGGCTCTGCTGCACTCAGCACAATTCTTTGATTTCATGAAGTACTTTAACATAGCAAGTGAAAATGCCACCACAAAACTCATGGGAGGTGAGGCCACATCTGCTTTATCGTGTCTAATTTGTCAGTTTTCTGGGGAGTCAGACACATGCAGAAAACTGGCCAAAATGTAATGCAGAAGAGCGTAGAGTCATGCATTCAGCATACGGAAATATAAACAAAGGGGCATGTTTACTAAAAACCGCTAATTTGCGCGCCGCAAAATAGCACCCTAAAAGCGGTACTTAAGAGCGCTTAAACGCCCCGCAATCGTGCGTGTCACCCCCGCACAGGTGCGCGGCACAATAACGGGCCCCGCACAAGTACGGGCCCGCAAATGTCTGATAGAGGCGTGGAACGGCTAACGGAGGGCGGAGGAAGGTTCCTGAGGGGCGGAGAGACGGGTTTAATGGGCGGGGAAGGGGAGGGGAGAGGCTCCCCGCACATTATCGGGGCCGAATCCCAAAGCAAAACTACCGCTAGTGAAACACTCGCGGTAGAGGGCATTTAAAGGGAAGAGAAACCATTTCCGTCAGCAATGTACAGCAAAATCGGGGAAACCTGAAAAACGTGAGCAGTGTGATACATGTGCACAGCACAAAAGTGAAAATAAAAATAGAAAGTGACCACAACAAAAATATCACAAATAGTAATGCAGCTGGGGAACAGTTATAGTAATGGGCAAATATAGAAAACACACCCAGGAAAGCTCCAGAAAGAAGAAATGAATATTGGAAGGGTCTACGGAGCGGAGACTCATCCAAAACAAATGTCCTTTTTGGAGCTTTCCTGGGAGTGTTTGCTATGGTTGCCCATTAATATTACTTTTGCCCAGCATGGTGATATATTGTCCCCCAGTGTCTGTGGTCATTTCCGGGGTTTATGTGCACGTTTGTCACCAGACAGAGTGCATGTGCCCACAGTAAAAATGCGTAGAGCAGGATTTGTGACTCCATCCTGCCAGGTATACTATCTCCAGGGGCTGCATTGTCTCTGTGGCCATAGTGTGGTGCAGCGGACAGAGCCAGTACCTCTAGGGTCAGAGGTTCAAATCCCAGCTGGGGCACATGCCAGCCCAGCCCCTATACTTTACCCACCACTAAACAAAGATAGCGCAGACACCCCTGTATTGCAGGGAACATAAGCATGGGGAAAACACCCATATTTTACACAACACTGCAAAAACACAACAACAATGGGCATTACCTACAGCCAAATCCCCAAAATGCAGTCCCGTACTGCCACATTGCAATCTGGTCATCTGCTGTTTCTGAGAGAAGCTCATGCCAGCATGTTGGCGGACGAGTACATGTGGTGCAGGGGGCAGTGGCTGCTAGCCACAGAAGACAGAGGCCTAGCCATGTGCAGGCTGGCACAGTCCACTGCAACAGACAGGCCCTGCCGGATCCACAGTCATGGACGTTCCAGGGAAACCAGCCAATCTGTGGCTACACGGTGGTGCAGTGCACACAGACAGTATATGCAAGAACAGAAGGTCACAGGTTCAAAGCCCAGCTGGGGCTTCCGCCAATCCTAGCCACATATTTTTCCCACACCTACACAGTGATAGTAAGGACACACCTTTCGTGTCGACATATGCAATGGTAATACGTCTATCTTTTACCCCACTGAGCACAGACACCATGAACAGGGGCAGTACCTAGAGCAGACTCTCCCAAATGCATTCCTGGTGTGCCACACACCAGTCAGGTTCCATGCTGCCACTCATACAAATGCCTGTGCTGTATATCTATGCACCACCCCCATGGCATGTAGATGTAGCTCATGCATATTCATGAGGGACAGCAGGAAAACACGAACAGTGTGATGCAGACCTGGACTGGGGTTGGGAATCTCTGACGTAAAGCAGCAGCCAACAGGGGCAGACACACCCACACCCACACCCACAGGCCCCATTGGCCAATGTCTCCTGGAGAGGCAGAACAGTGGACCCTGCGTGCATCTCCCAATACTAGCACCTGCATGCCTTAGCAATGTCACCCTACACCTGAGGTATACGGTACACAGCTCTGAGACGTTTGCTAGGAGTACTGGCAGATAGATATCCATACGTTACGCACATACTGCTAGTTGACCCCATCAGAACAATCTGTTAGGTGTTTGCGGGGCGTGCTCCAGGACTGGCCTCTGATGGTGTTTACCACCCTGGGGAGTGACCCCCAGCAGTACTGCGTACCATATCCATGCCTTGCCGTGCCTAGGACAGGTTTGGTGGCCAAGGCTAATTACCTCCTCAATAGTAGCACCATGCTGGCATAGGTGTGGAAGTGTGTGTCTGTCTATACAGTGGGTGCTGGCTGCAAGCCCCTTCCACAGCCCACACTGCCAGCACTGTTGCCAGTATTGGCCTGCTAATGTGCATAATGAGTAGCAAGGGACCATGGGTATATCTCAGACAGGGTGGGCTGACCAGGATGCAGCTGCACAGGGCATAGGGCACTGGCAGGGACATGGTAGTGCCCGGCCACCACCTACACAGACAGGGGGACCTCTGTATGTGCTGCTGGGGGATCACTCTCACCCTGAGTGTGCAGTGATGGCAGCATGGCTAGGCACACCCATAGTGCTGTATTGTGTTTCTCTCATGTGATATATATGGGTTTCCTGTTGGGGCCTTTTCACTGACTTATCTGCTTGTGTGTGCTGCCACCCCAGTTGTGGGTGCATGCATTTCCATCAGGATCAACCAGCAGACTGAGCACAGATGGTATGTGTCTTGATGGAGTGCCTTGCAGGGTGCAGTGGCTGATGGCTTGCTGCAGGAGAATATCAGATAGTGGTGGGGTGCATCTATGAATATCCAGGCCTAATGTCTGTCTGATATTGTGTTATGGATGTGTGTGGAGCTGCTTGGACTGCCCTGGGGGGGGGGTCTACTTCCCTAGCAGGACTGGGGTTGATGGTCAACTCTACTGCCATGGGGGGAGGGGAGGAGAAAGATAGTATGGGGAAATCTGTTGGTGGGAGACCCTGTTTTATCCACCTGGGGGGGGGCGCGGCGGCGGTGTGTGTTCCACTAACTGTGGCAGACAGCGATCTCCAAGATGTTTATGCAGTACCTACCTATTTCACAGGTTATTGCTGCTTTGGAGCTCTGGCATGGCCGCATTCAGCCATGCAAGGTGTTGTGCACCTGGTCCTGGGCGCATCATCACACACTCAGGGTGGGCATAGTAACCGCACAATGTGATGGTGTTTAGCTACTCTTTGCCGTTTGTCCACCCACTCAGGACACCCTACCAGGCCGAGGTGCTGTGTGGGTGCACAAGGACACCTCCCCCTACCAGGCCGGGTAGCTTTAGGGGTGCAGTTCCCATCTTGTGTGCATCTGTGGACAGCTGATTTGCATGTGCAGTGCATCATGGGTACGGGTGGCCTAACCGTATCCTGTTTACACCAGCAGACTGTCTGTGATGTGACGTGCAGACTATCTGCAGCCAGGCAGGAGCTTGCTTACAGCTATAGAGGTGTAGCCCAATGGTTACGCCACTGCCTGTGCAGCCAGAGGTCATGGGTTCATACCCACAGTGGGGTTCTGTGATAGGGGTTTCCAAAGCATTTTTTACATTTACTGTACATATGTTGATGCCTGCAATAACACCCTCAGCGTACTGTACCCATAAGGTGCCTCTGAGGGTGCTTTATTGGGCGCCCTATAGGGCACTTTATGGTTGGCATCCATATAGGGTGCACTATACATTATCCTGTGTCGCAACATACATGCTGCCCTATGGGGGACATTCTAGGGTGCCTTGGTGGACGGTGCACTGTAACATGTGCCTTATGGTCCGCCTTATGTTAACATGCTGTGAGAGTGCGTTTGCTAGTAGTTATCACAAAATAGAATTAAAAAGCCTCCTAAAGCACTCCACAACATAAAATATACTGCCTCAGCTAGCCTTTTTCAATGGGCATTGTGAGGGATTGAACCCCTGGTCCCTGCACCATTGGTCAGTGTCTTAACCATCGTGCTGTGGCTGTGTTCCTTTGCTTTAGCATCAGCGCGCCGCCTTGTGGCCATCAGCGCGCCGCATCCTGCTGCCCACAATTAACAGTGCGCCGCATCCTGCTGCCCACAATGAACAGTGCGCCGCCTTATGCCGCCCCATTATGAACAGTGCGCCGCCTTATGCCGCCCCACAATGAACAGTGCGCCGCCTTATGCCGCCCCAAAATGAACAGTGCGCCCCCCCAAAATTATTTTGCCTCCTGACACACATTTCCACATTCAAGGTGGTGCCTCAGCCAGCCTTTTTGGGCTGCACACACTGGGGGATTGAAACCGTGGCCCCTGCACCATTGGTTATTGTCTTCACTGTTGTGCTACGGCTCTGTTCCTATATGTGCCCAGCTGTGCCCCACTTAGCCTTCCCACGTGCTAATGTGGGCCCCGCACATTAACACGACGCGCACACATACGGTCTTTTTTTTCCCTTTTTCGGCCTGAACCGCCCACTCCTTATATGGCACAGGCACACGGCCCCACACGTTAGGAATGTTTAGTAAACATGCCCCAAAGTGTGCTTGATGGGAGTGAAGTATTTATTTTCACGTATTAGATTGCCACTTCCACAAAAACATTCATTCTGGTTCTCAAAGAAGGTAAACACAATCAAACAGATATACAATAAAACTCAAATATAGCAAGTTCAGCAAAAGTTTCTAAAACCTAACAGCCCTAGAACATCATACATAAGTACTCTTGGGGGGAATTTTGTGCAACTGCACACTGCAGAATTTGTGCAGAATTCCACCAGAATGCAAAATTTACCTGTTTTTGTGCAGAATTCCCAAATCCACCAAGAAATGGAGCCACGATTGAAAAATGGGTACTGTCTTCTTCCTGCACCACATGTTCTGGTAGAGTCTGGTCCCTATGGTGCTGAAGTCTTGTGCTGTTTTCATAAGGCCTTGAGAATAGCCTAAATCTCGGGGAGCTGCTCAACTCACACCTTCAGAGAGTCAAATGGCGCAAGATGAGGAAGATGACTGCATTAGTCCAGCAAAGACACCTACAGCATTGGCAGGGGCTGGTGAGGAAGCAATGAGGAAGAGACTGCCTGGAAAAGACCAGGGATAAGGGGCTGTATGCAAGAGGAGAAGCTGAGATAAGGGTAATATGATCAGGGGATACAGGAGATAAAAAGACATGTGGGGAATGAGCTGAGAGACAGGACATGTATAGATGAGATGAGCTAACGTAGACCGGGGTATTGGGACACGTGTGAGAGAATGACATGAGTCGGGGTTGGAGGTATGAACATGAAAAAGAGGATACTGCTAGGTACGTATGACCTAGATTGGCCACTGTTGGAAACAGGATACTGGGCTTGATGGACCTTGGTCTGACCCAGTATGGCATATCTTATGTTCTTATGATACGAGGATGTGCTGATTCGGCAGAGATGAGTTGGGGGCTAGAAGGGAGGAGGAGAAGAGCAGAGAGTACTGAAGAGGGTTTGAGGTGTGGGAGGAGGAGGAGAAAGTGTTGAAGGGTGGTGAACTGAGAGAGTGGAACTGTGTGTGTTTATGGGGAGACTGATCTATTGCCTTATGATTAGGGCTTTTGATTTCAGGGATTTTCATTTGGCAATCTGCAGAGGCCAAGAGGAATTCCAGGTAGCACTGACTTTTTTCAATTGCTGACATTTGTACATTTGTAACAATAAAGACAATTATAAATGCTGCTGAGTTGTTGTAAGTGTTGGCAGCTACAGAAAGTCCACACTCCCAGCAGCTCAGACTCCCATGGGACTCTGTTGCTTGCTTGCTAAAGTAAAATCTACAAGAAATAGAAGCTTTAGTTATGGTGCAGTATTACTGTAATCATGGGGGAAATCTGTACCAGAATCTTTGAGGTACACCTTCTTTCTGTGTTAAAATTTAGACTGATTACTACTCAAAGATGATGGCTATAATGTATTGTTTTTATAAATATAGCTGAGTCAATATTTAAATCCTCACAGTCAACTTTTTTTAAGCGCTGACTGTAGCATTTAAACCATTCATATATATTCAGTGCTGAATATATGTGGGACTGCTGAGCTGTACATTTGAAGTGGCATTTTAGAAAGGACATCCAAGTGCAATCTGGATGTCCAGGGCAAAACATGCAGAGAATGACACAGACATAGAAACATGATGGCTGAAAAAGACCTTATGGCCTATCTAGTCTGCCCTTCCATATCAACTACTACTGTATAGTCCCTTTTTTCTGTTTAGAGATCTTCTGGGTTTGTCCCATGCTTTCTTGAATTCAGATAATGTCCTCATCTCTACTACCTGCAATGGGAGCCTATTCCATGCATCTACTACTCTTTCCGTAAAGAAATATATCCTCATATTACTCCTGAGTCCATCCCATTTCACCCTCATTCTTTGTCCCCTCGTAGCGGAGCTTGCTTTCAAACAAAAGAGGCTCTCCTCCTGTGCATTTATGCCACGGGGGTATTTAAACGTCTCTATCATATCTCCCCTCTCCTGCCTTTCTTCCAAAGTATACATATTGAGATCTTTAATGCCATCGACTGATGAAAACAGTTACAAAACAGCGACCAGCTAAAGCGCACATGTAAAGGCTCACCCATTATTACTTTTATCTAAATGGTGGTATATCAAATACAATGAAATAAATAAATATATTCAAAATAAATGAGATACTGCAGCCTATCCTGCATCTCTTATGCACAGCCTGCTACAGATGTCATGACTGTCCAATAGAAATCGAAGACTCCAATAACATTGCGATATCCCAGGATTCCACAAGCAGTACTGTGTAGGCAGTTTTCAGAATGTCAGCATTATAGCTGATAGCCACAACATCTGTCCCCACTGCAACTGTGCACAGCTATGTTCTCCCCTGCTTAGTTTCACGGCTGCATCCTGACACATAAAGACAATATCTCTATATGGGAAAAACCTTATCACCATGGGGGAGGTGTCAGAATACAGGATAAAGCAGGGGCAGTGGTATCCTACAGGGCCATTACAGGGATGATGGGAGAATGCGGTTTGGGTGTATGAATGGCTCTAACAGTGGGGATAGGAACCACAGTTCCAAGGACACATGCAGTGAGAAATGGCTGGGAGGGAGGGGAGGAGGCATGATCCAAGCTAGCCTTTGAGCCATGAGGTAGAATGTTTCTATTGGGTATAACTGGGTTTGAGGCTGCAGGATGGCAGGTATAGCAGAATGCTGGAGATCACATTTGAGTGATGGTCAGTTGGTGGCAATTGCAGAGTTGCACTGTTAGCCATATTGATGTATGGGATGGACAGCCTGTCATGGGCCTCTGTGCAGCTCATTGGGGTGCAATGTGGGATGTGGAGCACTGATTCCAATAGGAAGCATCATGGAGAGCACATTCCATGCCCCAGAGCAAGGCGATGTCTTACATAGTAGTGGTATCAGTTAGGCCTCCTGGGACTGGATAACCTTGCAACTCAGGCCACAGACACGAATGGGTTGCTTTTACAAATCACAACACATCTCAAAATGTACATGGAAATGGTACAGATGTCAATGCACAGACTATTATGCATCCATTTGTTGTTGAGTGGAGGTGTAGCCTAGTGGTTGGAGCAACTGCCTAATACCCAGAAGATCAAGGGTTTGATTCCCACTGGCACTCCTTGTGACTTTGGGCAAGTCACTTTACCCTCCATTGTCTCTAAAGAAAAGGCTGGCAATCTACTTCTGGTGATACATTGCCAAGAAAACCTAGAGATAGCTGGGTTGCTGTGAGTCAACACTGACTTGATGGCACTAAAAAAAAAAGCATTCCTGATGGCTTAAGTCCAGCTCAGGTGGCATTCTGGCAATGTAGATGATGCCCAGCCACTGGATCAAGTGCTCTTCCATGGGGCTGAGTTGGATCTGAAGTGGACCCCCACCACCAGTGCCCTGGGTATTTGCCTGCCCAGCACTGACCTGTGACCACAATGACCTTTTAATGTCATTGAACCTCTTGTGCATATTCTCATGGTCCCACTCAGGCCCTTCCCTCAGCTACCACAGCCTCCCTCACACTCTCCCAGATGGCATGCCATGCTGTGACTGATGTTTTGGAGCTGAAGTGTCCAAACAAATGCTCATAGATGTCTTAAGACCTTCTCTAGGAGCACTTCATTTTCTTCAGGATCAAATATTGGTGCCCTCTAATGGGACTTCTGAGGGACTCTTTTTCTCTTCTTCCGCAGCTGTCCTCCAGCCACCTTGTCCTATGGATGGACTCAGCTGTGCAGGAGGGCTTCCAGAGGATGTCCTTGGCTGCTCATTATCCCAGCCCTCACCCCTGCTCTGCTCCTGTGTTGACACATCTTCAAGAGGGTGTTCAGCTGGGTGTCCTTCTCCATGGGATGATGCTGGGTCATGCCCTGAAACAGCTCTCTCACAGCAATTCCTTCTTTGCCTGTAGGGTCCATCACTTGCCTCACTCTGCAGTCCCTGGGACAGTGTGAGGTTGCAGGAACACCCCTTATATTAATGGGTGCTACATGCATGCACCTCGTGCGTGTGAAACATGCAGCACCCCCACAATGGCCATTGGTGCCCTGACATCTCATTGGCAGCCCATGGGTGTGGACTCCATGCTCAGGGTGGTTGGGCTAGAGACCCATCTGTGGAGGAATATACTTTGGCCTGCAGTGCATCAGAAGTAAGTGGACAATGTTTGCTATGATGATGTGATCATATCTGTATGTCCATTGTGATGAGAACTGCAGCTACTGAAGAGATATGTATGAGGGTCAGCTCCATGGTTCCAGATGTTCCCACCAGACTGGGTCCAGTACAGGCGTTATCCCTTTGCATACAGGGAGATGTATCTCTCAGATCCACATTGCACATCATAGAATATGTCAGACTACATGTCCATACATGCTATGGGGTTAACCCAGTACTGGATCTAGCCTGTTGGCCATATATTGGGCCTGTTGGCAAGCCTATGTGTGTGCGAGCAGTGCCTATTAGGCTATGGTAACTTAACTGTGTCTGTTGAATGCAGTATTTGGCAAAGCAGTACTGTGTGGCACAGGTTCTGATTACAGGTATTTTTAACCTCAGAGTCAAGGGACCCCTCATGTGCCAGTGCCAGATCTGGAGGGGCAGTGGACTTGTTTCTCAAATACTGCTCACTGTGGTACCCTGCATGTTCTGCACCACCAGATTGGAGCCCACATCCTGGACAAGGGTTCCCACACAATCTCACACATGTCACATCTCCTTACTGAACATAACATATATCCTGCTACAATGAATCCATCATGTCTGTTGTTTTGTGGGGGCCAAGCCAAGGTTGCAGGCATGTAGAGATTAGCACAGGTATACAGTTAGGTTTATTGACCTCTGGATGAACTTCCTGCCTCTAAGGCTGCAGCTGTTGACACAGATGATTTGCATGATGAGACCATAAGAACATAAGATATGCCATACTGGGTCAGACCAAGGACCATCAAGCCCAGTATCCTGTTTCCAACAGTGGCCAATCTAGGTCATACGTACCTAGCAGTTTCCCCAAAAGACACAGGTTCCGCAATGCTTGTACTGGGTCAAGCATTGATATCCTGGGTCCCTTCTTAATAATGATTTATGGACCTTTCCTCCAGGAACTTGTCCAAAACTTTTTTAAACCCAGCTATACTAACAGCCTTTACTACATCCTCCGGTAACAAATTCCAGAGTTTGATTACACGTTGAGTGAAAAAATATTTTCTTTTATTAGTCTTAAATAGTTTACCCTGTAGCTTCATTGCATGTCCCCTAGTCTTTCTATATTCTGATAACGTAAACAATCGATCTACGTTTACCCGTTCTACTCCGTTCATTAATTTATAGACTTCTATCATATCTCCCCTCAGCCGTCTCTTTTCCAGGTTAAAGAGCCCAAACCTTTTTAGCCTTTCTTCATAGGAGTATCCTTCCATCCCCTTTACCATTTTGGTGGCTCTTCTCTAAACCTTTTCTAATAATGCTATATCATTTTTAAGATACGGCGACCAGAATTGCACACAATATTCAAAGGGCGGTCTCACCATGGAATGATATAGAGGCATTATGATATCTTTTGTTTTATTTTCCATTCCTTTCCTTATGATACCTAGCATTCTATTTGCTCTCCTTGCTGCCGCTGCACAGTGGGCCGAGGGTTTTAACATGTTATCCACAATGACGCCTAAATCTTTTTCCTGGGTGGTGGTTCCCAATGTGGAACCTTGCATTGTGTAACCATAGTTTGGGTTGTTCTTCCCTAGGTGCATAACTTTGCACTTGTCCACATTAAATTTCATCTGCCATTTTGATGCCCAGTCTTCCAATTTATCAAGATCCTCTTGCAATTTTCCACAATCCTCTTGGGTTTTAACAACTTTAAATAGTTTTGTGTCATCTGCAAATTTGATAACCTCACTCGTTATTCCACTTTCCAGGTCATTTATGAATATGTCAAAAAGCAGCGGACCCAGCACAGATCCCTCGGGGTACACCACTATTCACCTTTCTCCATTGGGAAAATTGGCCATTTAGCCCAACCCTCTGCTTTCTATCTTTTAACCAGTTCTTGATCCACAGTAGTACACTGCCTCCTATCCCATGACTCTTTCGTTTTGCCAAAAGTCTCTGATGAGGGACCTTGTCAAAGGCTTTCTGAATGTCCAGATACACTATATCAACCGACTCACCTTTGTCCGCCTGTTTATTCACACCTTCAAAAAAAACATAACAGATTAGTAAGACAAGATCTTCCTTATCTAAAGCCATGTTGGCTGTCTCCCATTAGGCCATGACTATCTACATGCTGAGTAATTTTATTCTTTATGATGGTTTCTACCATTTTTCCTGGTACTGACGTGAGGCTCACTGGTCTGTAGTTTCCCGGATCACCCCTGGAACCCTTTTTAAAAATTGGTGTTACACTGGCGATCCTCCAATCTTCAGGTATTACAGATGATTTTAATGATAGTTCACAGATTACTAATGGCAGGTCTGCAATCTCATATTTCAGTTCTTTCAACACCCTTGTATGTATACCATCCGGCCCAGGTGATTTGCTACTCTTCAGTTTATCTAATAATTGTAATATATCTTCCCGATGTATCGCTATTTCCTTCAATTCTTCCGTACCTTTAAATACCACTTCATTCATGGGTAACATCCCTACATCTTCCTCAGTAAAGACCGAAGCAAAGAATTCATTCAGTCTCTACGCTATCGCGTTGTCGCTTCTTAGTGCCCCTTTAACACCTCTATCATCTAATGGACCAACTGACTCTCTCACAGGTTTTTTGCTATGAATGTACTTGAAAAAATCTTTATTTCACGTTTTTGCTTCCTCAGCAAGCTTCTTCTCAAATTTTCCCTTTGCCTGCTTTTTAAATGCCTTGCATTTGACTTGCAAGTGCTTGTGTTGTTTCCAGGTTTCGTCGTTTGGCTCTTTTTTCCAATTCCTGAAAGATGCTTTTTTGGCAACAGCAGCCTCTCTGACCTCACCTTTAAACCATGCTGGCAGTTTTTTTGACTTCCTTCCACTTTTCTTAAAGCGTGGAATACAGCTGGTCTGGGCTTCCAAGATAGTATTTTTCAACAACACCCAAGCTTGATGTAAGTCTTTAACCTTTGCAACTGCTGCTTTTAGTTTTTTCTTAACTGTTTTCCTCATTTTATCATAGTCTCCCTTTCGAAAGTTAAAAGGTAACACTTGCTATAGCTGCATTAGCACTCACATTGTGCACTTCCTCCTACACAGTTTGCACCTGTCCTATGTGAGGGCCTATATTGTCTGTAGACACTGTGTCCTGGCAGTGTTCCATGTAGTCACAGATTTGCTGACATTAGTGACTGAGGAACCCTGTTTGTGAACTGAGCATTCAATAGGACAACTTTTGTGTACATTACCATTCCTCACACCACTGATGATACAGTCTTTGCCATGGGGGCACTGATGTCTCCTTCCCCTCCCTGCAGTGATGGTGCTCTGAAGCTCCTGTCTCAGTTATTGATAACAGGATAGGTACAATCTAGGAGCATAGAACCTCTTGTGTTGATGTGTAGTGTGTGTTCAGAGACAGCACTATTCAGCAGAGTTTGGCTGTGAAAGGTGAATCTCAGGCAGTAGGGGCCAAGGGCCTATGACTGCTCCCTGCCTCATATGCCACATGCTAACTGCTGAATAACACTACTTCTCAGAGGTCACACACTAGGCCTTGAATGGGGGATGCATGCCCATTGGTCTGAAACTACATCCCCCAATGTTATGACCGCATATGGAGTCTTGACGCAGGATTTGGCTAACACATTAGCAGTGGATCATATTGTGATAATTAGGGAGTCCTACATGATTCTGTCCCTTGAGCTGAGCCAGGGTGACCCTATGGCATCTCCACACATGACACATACAGACCTGGGCCTTTCCTGGTAGATATCTCAATATTATAGTCACACACCAAGCCAATTACAGTAATATCCTATGTCTGGGGGTACCATTAAGACTCTTTCCTTGACATTCTAATGATGTTTCAGTTACAGGCACACACTTCAATCTCACATATGCAACTTGACAAACGTGTTCTGCCTTGGGAGGTGCAGAATGGCAGCAGGGAACATCAGGCATGATAGGTGATGTGTGAGCCACCACAATGTTCCCTGACAGTCCTCTGTTGCATGTAGATGTAGCTGATATTCCCTACTGAAATTGTTAGTGATAATATGGATCCTCCATATACACTAGGCCCTAGAATTCTACTGTAGTATCCCTTTCCAGGTTTTCAAAATGGCTAGGATGAGCACTATGTGGTGGCAGTTACAGATGCTAGAACAGTTGGCTGTGATCATGCTGTTCAGCTGGAAAGACTGCAACTAGCTTGGAGCTAGCACGTGATCCTACCAATGATGTTCTGCAGGTGTACATAGGCTCCCCTCCCAGCCAAGCTGTTAATGGTAAATGTTGGTGGCAATATAAGATCAGTCCAGCCATGATGATGATTAAGATCAGATGAGGCACCCGCATTGAAGTGCTGAAGATTATGCGCTAAGGTGCATTTGGATGTGTTTACAAAGGACTAGAGGGAGATATACAATTACTGTACTTTCTGTGGACCCCTGAACCTTCCTTATGGGGTATACCCTGGCTTGATTCAGGGCAACAGAGGGTGTGAGATGCAAGAACCACACTTCCTATTCAAAACATAGAAATATAGGAACATGACGTCTGGAAAGGATTACATGGCCTATCTAGTCTGCCCTTCCATATCAAATACAAAGGTCCCCTTTTTACCTTTAGAGATCCTCTGTGTTTGTCCCATGCATTTCAGACATCAGATACTGTCTTCAGCTCTACTACCTCCACTGGGAGACTATTCCACACAATGTCAATGCATAGTGTATTCTGGCAGCACTCCACTGGCATGAGTTGTGTGGTTAATCATTATATTTGCATGTATTGACGTTTAATCATTATATTTGCATGTATTGACGTTTAATCGTTATATTTGCATGTATTGATGCAATCGTTATATTTGCATGTATTGACGTTATTACTACATGATTTCTGTCTAATCTCGCATAAGTTTTTCTTTATTCTTAACGCGATATGACGAACCTTGAAGCTAGATCACTTCTTCTTATGTACGCGGTTTATACAGTTTTGATCCCGGTTGGGCCATATTTTTAATATTTTGCGTTGTGTCTTCCTGTTTCACAGCGCTATGACACATTTTTATTAACATTTTCTGGCGAGACACACTTTCACTATATTACTGTTTTAAATTTGCATTGGTTCTTTTTCCCTCCCTTAATGCGATAGAGTCATCTTAGAAGTTTGAGTTTTTCTTCTCTACACACGGAGCCTATGCGTATTAGATTCAGCAGGATTTGAAGCTTTTTTATGAAACTTTGAGTTGATTACAAGGTTATACATCGCACAGTTTGTTGCTGTGCTTTTGGCTTGTAACTCACACATTCATTTTAAGTTTTAATGTCCCTTACTGTTTTGTTCACTGACTCACTCCTGCAACGATATAAGTACAATCAGTTATTTACCCTGCAATGCTTAACATTCATTTCAAGTTTTAATATATATTTTTTACTATTTTGTTTACTGTCTCTCTCCTGCTACCATACAGGTATAATCTTTTGCATCGTTAGTTGCCATACCCATGTGTTTCGATATAAAATTTATGTTCATTCTATGATGGATCCTGCCTCCTCCTCTCTCCTTTTCTCCACCTTTTTGCTCCATTCATTTATTTATTTATTTATTTATATATTTATGCTACACGTTATTTCAATATGTATTTGTTTTTAATTTAACTATTTATGTTTTTTAGTGTGAATGTTTACTTAGACAGTTTCATTACAGTATGATGTAAGACTTTTTCACTTCCTTCAACAGAGGTTAGTATTTATATGTATTCATTTATAAGTATTTATACATTCACACACCTTTTTTACATATATGTCTTAGGTCCTTAGCATAATAGTTTTATTTGGTTTTACTTGATATTATTATTGGTTTATGTATTTATTGTTTTATGATACCATTTGTTGTATTTATTGTACGTATCTAATGGTTTGCTGTCTGTTCTTTTATAATAATTTTAAGTGCTTGTATATTTATGTTTTTAGTTTGCTTTGCCTGGCTAGCCCCTGACAAAGGGTGACGAAACACAGCCTGTGTCAGGTGGTCAAAGGCTTAATAAAGGACTCTGTCTTTCCATTCTAACACACCTTGGACTGGTTGTTCTTTGCTCTGCGTGATCTGTTGCTTCCATAGTGTTGTACTTCATCTCTACTACCTCCACTGGGAGACTATTCCACACAATGTCAATGCATAGTGTATTCTGGCAGCACTCCACTGGCATGAGTTGTGTGGTTCTCACAGACTGTGTCAGCATGCAAGTATGCCCTTTGTGGAAGCATGGATGGCATTTTGGATTTTACCTGTGCAGCAGACCCTGTTAGTGATTGTTTACTAAGCCCATTTTGCTTCTCTCCTCAGACCTGTTGCTCTCTAGCCCATGTTCCAGTATCAATGCTATGTGGCCTGACACTGTTTAGCACTACAAGCTGTGCATGCCTCCTGTTCACTCAGCATTTCAGTGAATGTGGTCCATGCATCTGACCATCTCCATAAATGTTGTCCCAGTCATCCACCACAGGCATGCTACATTTTGTGATAGCTGTTCTCTTGTCTTAAGTGGCATCTGCTCCTGTGATATACTAGAAACAACTGTTTGTACAGACAAGGTAAGGGACATCATGGCTATTGCTCCCAATGATCATTCAAGTCATGTTGTCTGTGACATGTGGGTTGGGGACATAGGTGAAGGACATGATCACAACCAAAAAGATCGACATCCTATGCATGACGGAAACCTGGCTAACAGATAGCGACACAGTAATAATGAACCAACTAACACCTACAGGATACAACCTCCAACACTGCTCCCGAACGTACGCCAAAGGAGGAGGCGTAGCCATCATTGCAAAGGACAACCTCCACCTCAGAGTCCATACTTCAGAAACCTCCAATGAAGCAGACATACTTACCCTCACCAACAAACACCTCTCAATATGTCTGATCTACCGTGCACCCACCACAAACACTGACCTACCAAGGATACTACACCTCATTTCCAAAAGCACCAGCTCCTCAAAAGAACAAATAATCCTAGTTGACTTCAACCTCCCGTCACTCTAAGACAAACAAGCAGAAACCTTCATCAATGCCATGACAGCAATGAACCTGATACAGATCATACAAGAATCAACACACGAAAAAGGGAACACACTGGACCTCATATTTCTAAACTCCCAAACTGCCTCCTCATACAGAAACTCAGAGATCTCACCAGTACCATGATCAGACCACTACCTCATCAACATATCCCACACCTACCAATGCAAGAATGACAAAGAAAACAAGCATCACACAAGAAGATTTAAAGCATTTATCAAAGAAGACTTCCTGGCACAAACTCTGCCTAAACTCCAAACAAACACCACCAACATTGATGACCTAATTTACAACTGGAACACCACAATCGCATCAGCATCCAACGCAAAATTAGACAATACTACCACCAGACCCGCCTCCTCAAAAGCCCGATGGTTCACCCCCACCCTCCGGAAACTAAAAACCAAACTCAGAAGAACAGAAAGAAAATGGAGAAAAACCAAAAATGAAAAGGACAAAATAAACTACCTATACAAACTCGACGCATACCATTCAGAAACTGACAAAGCGAAAAAAGCCTACCACTCAAAAATCCTAAACACAAACCTCGGGAACTCTTTCAGATTGTCAAAAAACTGACAAGAGCACCTAATAACTCTGACCAGCTGCCAAACATCCCATCAGATCTATTGGCCCCACAATACAAACAGCTTTAACAACCAAAAAATCCACACCTGAGCGCCGAGACAACAAAAACAGACCACTGCACCATCATAAGCAGCGACTGGAATACGTTTGATGCAACCACAGAAGCAGAAATATCATCCACCATCTCCTGCCTTAACACCATCACCTCCCCACTAGACCCCTGCCCTACTGACTGGATAAAGAAATCCAAGGAAGACCTGAGCGCACCATTATCCCACATCGTCAACGAATCCTTCACTCAAGGACGCATGCCGGACATCCTCAAAACCACAATCATTTGACCAACCCTAAAAAAGCCTAACCTAGATCCCCTAGACCCCACCTCCTACAGGCCGATAGCAAGCCTCCCATTCACCGCCAAAATCATCGAGAAGATAGTCCAACGCCAGCTTCAAGAACATTTAGATGTCAACAACATACTGGACCCGCAGCAACACAGTTTCCGTCCACTACATGGAGCCGAGACCCTCATGACCACACTGATGAACACCCTCATCATGGGAACTCAAGAAAAACACTCCGGATACACCATGATCTTCCTAGATATATCAGCAGCCTTTGACACCATCTCCCACAACATCCTCATACACAGATTCCAATCAATAGGGATCAAAGATACTGTACTTCGATGGTTCCAATCCTACCTAACCAACCAACAGCAATTGATACGCACCAGCACCTCAACCTCACCCCCCTTCCAGCAACATCAAGGAGTACCCCAAGGATCCACACTATCAGCCATGCTCTTCAACATTTACCTCCGACCACTCTGCTCAGTCATACGTACCCACAACATCAACTACCACATATATGTGGACGACATAATGCTCTATGCCCCAATTACAACCACAAACCCAACGAATGAGCAACTATCAGCCTGCTTCGCTGATGTATCTAAATGACTGCAAGAGAACAACCTCTCCATTAACATAAAGAAAACTGAAACTCTTATAGTGACCAAAGACCAAAGACTTCAAACCACCTACACACCTCAACATGGGAACTACACAAATTCAAATACAGCCACAAATAATATATCTGGGCATTATCATTGACCAGGCTCTAACCCTCAAGCAACAAATCACTAAGACCACCGGAACTATATTCCACAAGGCTAAAACAGTACAACGTCTCCGACCTCTCCTCGAACCTCAAGACTTCAGGACAGTAATGCAAGCTATGACACTCCCACATCTGGACTACTGCAATATAATCTACCATGGACTACCCGCCACACAAACCAACCCCCTCCGAACGGCCTTGAACACCACAGCGAGAATTATTCAAAATGCGAGGAAACGAGACCACATCACCCCAATTCTAAGGGATCTACACATACTTCCCCTCGAAGCAAGAATTAAATACAAAGCTATTCTACTCACCCACAAAACCATCCAGCAAACACAGAGCATCCAGCTCCACACCCTACTGACCCGTCCAGCCCAAAGCAAAATGACCAGACAGACCTCCAGCAACTCCCTCACCATCCCTCACAAAAGAACCAAATGCACACAATGGACCTGCAACAGAGCCTTTGAACTTTATGCCCCATCCCTCTGGAATTCTCTACCGAGCCACTTCAGGAACAATAACGATCTCCTGTCATTCAAAAAACAGCTAAAAACCATCCTATTCCAAGAATATCTCAAAACAGAAACACCCTCCCACAAATAACTACACCAACCCCTCTAGGCCACCCTCAAGAACCCATGATCAAAAACTATGTTACCTTGTCCATGTCTATGTCTATCCTCTGTCAAAATCATCAATGTTGCCCTCCTGGTGATGGCCCTATCCCTATGACCGATTAACCCCCCCCCCCCCTTTGTTACGCCGCTTTGACCCGGTGAAAAGCGGGATATAAATACAGTTAAATAAATAAATGAACAACATTTTTGTACTATCATCTCTTGCTTGCACACATCTTCCCATGAAATGATCACACAGCAAGCATGATCTGCATGTGCTTATGTCATGAGTAGGTATCCACTCAGTCCTAGTATGTGTGATTTCCATGCTGTTTCTGTATGAGATGGAGAATGGCCTGGAGAGGCATGACATGTCCTGCCATGATATCACATAACTGTAAAATGTGATCCACTGAAGGTATAGGCCTTTTTCAAGACTACTGAGATACAGACACATAAATCACATTGTGCACTTTATTTTATTTATTTATTTCTTGCTTTTATATACCGTGCTATTTAAAATCAGTGC
Organism: Ichthyophis bannanicus; assembly: GCA_033557465.1. Lineage (NCBI taxonomy): Eukaryota > Metazoa > Chordata > Amphibia > Gymnophiona > Ichthyophiidae > Ichthyophis > Ichthyophis bannanicus. Next base: position 381,139,371 of record CM066031.1, read on the forward strand.
GGTTTACATTTAACATTTCTGCGCATAACAGACATACTGCTGTGCACTTACAATGAATGGGTACATACAACTTGATTCAATTGGGGTAACTATCTACATCTTTTTACAGTTATATACAAACTTGACATGGCAAGGTGTATGGTTGGTGGTGTTAAATTACTGGGTTGAATTACTGGGTTGAGAGTAGTGTAGGAGAAAGAGGTGATGCTTTAGTGCTTTTCTGAATTGGGCCAGATCTGTGATTGCTCTGATGGTGGTTGGGAGTGCATTCCAACAGCTGGGGGCATAGAATTTGAAAGCTCGGGTTTTTTTTGCCTGGGTACATTTTGTTATTTCATTGGGGATCTGAAGGGTGTTGGTGGCGAATGTTCTCCTTGCTCTGTTCTCTGGAGTGGGGTGGAGGAGGTCCGATAGGGAGGTGGCTGACGTCTTGTTAATGGCCTTGAAGGTCATCATGACTACTTTATAGGTGAGACGGCAGTAGATAGGGAGCCAGTGTAAGTCTTTTAAGATGGGGGTGATGTGATCTCTTCTTCATCTTTTGTTCCCATAAAATTGATTACTGCTTCTCACATACTGTGCTATCAATAGTGTCCCGCACAGTACAGATACCCCTGAAGAGAGATGTTAATAAGCCTTTTAGGCTCAATAATCTATTGTCAATTACAGAGGTTACAGCCTGGTAAACCATGCCATTGCCTCTAATTGGGTTCCATGACACTGATACATGTACCGCTACAGATGATCTGTGGCAATATTCCACACACACATTGATGCTAACCACTTAGCATCAGGCCATATTGGGGGCATTCCAGGAGAAGCGGAAACAGCAACATTCCCTAACTGAGTAGGTGGTGATAGGGGAGGACCACTGCCCACGACACTGTTCACAGACCCCTGCATCTTCATTGGGCCACTTCTGTTCCCCAGAATTAAAGGCTTGCATAGGTTCTCCTTTAGATGCTCATGTCTGGCAGCTGTGGGATGTACCATGGACTGTGTGTACATACTTTGACATGACTGTAAGCTGGTAGTTACCTGTCTACCCCGGCCTACATATGAAAATTGATACGAGGCCTACGTGCTTGCTTTCTTTGCAAGGGGCACCTAGATGCCCGGCTGGGGAGTTTGATATGTTGGCAGAAACACATCATGTCAGTGATGTGGGTATTATATGTGTTGATAGTTCCAGAAAAGGAGAACGGCTGACAGGCCACTCACTGGATCTTGTTAATGTGTGTTAAGCCATCGTTGTTTCACATGCTACTAGTATTTCATAGAATTCATGCAATTTTTGCTCCCAGTTATCATATGTTCACTGTTTACAACAGTTGAATCAGCTACTGCTCCAGCATCAACAGACTGATATAAAACATTCCTGCATGTGGCCCATTACATGCAGAGACCTGTACCTCTCCTTTTGGCAGGCAGTGCAATGCTAAACTCATATGGCTATCTGCCTGCATGCAATGGGATATCCCAACACCAGTTAATGTCTATAGCCGGCATGAGGAGACAGTTGTCAACCATAGACATCAGTGACACATATATGCTGTGTCAAGAGGGAGGCTATGCAGGTACTGTGAGGCCTTGCATGCACTCATGCATTTGAAACTGGTTCAAATAGCATTTGTGAGTAGACATCTGTCTCCCCATGCTACATAAACTTTACTGGTCACCCAAGGAATACTTTCATCTGTTCTGTGGTTGTTATAACCGTGTTACATCACCGCAACATGCTTTGCAGCTGCGTAATGCATTTTGTTGTGATGTAATGCTTTTTGCTCACAATGTGCATTGCCAAGGCGCATATTCACTGCAACATGCTGTGTAGCTGCGTAATGTGTTTTGTTGTGACATAATGCTTTTTGCTCACAACATGCGTTGCTGAGGCACATAAAGTCTGAAGTCATTGAGGAAGTAGCATACACGAGGACAGAATGGCAGCACATTCAAGGAAGCCGTGCTTCTGTGATGGTGACCTCCGTCTCTTGGCAAGCCTCATTTGCTGCAAATGGAGGCTTTTTCCATCATTGGGCACACAGAATGACATGGCTAAGCTGTCAGTGGTCATGGCAGCGTGTGGGCGAAAAGTTCAATGCCAGCAGTGATTACCCACAGACAGTAAGTGCATGTGCACAGGCACTCTTTACACCTATGTGTACATTATGTCCATCACGCTGATGATGTACCACCATTTTCAAACCTGCATGTAGGTTGGCTCACAGGGACGACAGACCCACCAAGTAGTGCCAGGCAGTGTCAGGCCAAAGTTTTTTGCAACCTAAGCCAGGGTCTGTAGCTATGCCATGCCATGCAGCCTCCCAACTACCCTCCCATGCATTGTCACACCCCCTCACTGCCGCTCATTCCAGCAATGGGGCTTGTCATATGATTATATGGCTCAGCTGTACCAACATCAAAAGCACTGAATGCATCTCATTTGCTAGTCCTTCAGTAATTGCTGGGAGCTGCCAAAGTGATTGTTTTATTTTAAGCATGTCAATGTCACACTGTCAGGTGACAATTAGAGACAGAGCCCTGATGATGCCTTATGAGTGATCCAGCTGATGGTTACCTGTATGTTCTACTTTCACAGAAGCCGGGCCTTCTACAGCAGCTGCGGGAAGCAGAGCGGCTCCAGATCCAACCCCAGCACCTGAGAACAGAAAGGTCCCAGCAGAGGAGGCAGAGAAGGAGGGGGGATAAATCCCCTGAGGAGGGAATGGACATCTCTGAATGGGAGGATGCCAGGCCAGAGGAGGAGGGGGACCTAGAGGAGAATGTTGACAGGGCCACGGAAGAGAAGGCCCATGGCCACGTGATATCTGCAACACCAGAAAGGCCAACCTGCAGTACCCAGGATGCAGCAACCAGCCCCATCCTGCCTCCTTCCCTCAGTTCAAGGACCCCTGGCTGCAGAAGACCCCAGAGGGGATAATCAGCTGCTCCACAGTACATAGGGGTCTGACAGGCAGCCATCAGTGCCAGCAGCTACTGCCTCAGTCATGTTACTCTCAGAGACTTCCACCCAAAACCCATATATGTGGAGCATTTGGCTGGGAGACCCTGATATTGTCTTGGCTCTGGCAATGGCAGCCAGTGTTCAGGCACAGCATGGCCTGACTATGTCTATGGAGCAGCTGACCACCTATGTGGCAAGGGTGACTGATCATCTGGAGAGGTTGGAGGATGGCAGTTGGGCTTCTCCAGACCATCAACCATCCCCACATGGGAGGTAAGAGCCCCAGAAGTGAGGCCTGAGGGGCAATATCCCTTAGGGCTCCTCTGCATCCAGGGGTTCTATGCCATGTGAGCTGCCATCCAAAACTATCAGGACATGTGCCTTAGGTTCTCAATTTGATTGAGATCAGGACTCATTTCTGGCCATTTTCATATAGTCCATTTGTTCCTCAGAAACCATTCTCTTGTACTTTGGGATGTATGTCTTGGGCCATTGTCCTGTAGGGGATCCATGACCTTTGACCCAGACCTAGCTTTCTGACACTAGGTAGTGCATTTTACTCAAAAAGACTTTGGTAGTCCTGTGACCTCATGAGTCCTTGCATACATTTTAGGCCTCCAGTTCATGAGGCAGAAAAAGAGGCCCACAATATTTTGGAACGTCCAACATATTTAACTGTGGGAAGGGTGTTTTTTTCCTTATAACTCTCATTTCTTCACCTTTAAATGTCTGTTTCTGAGCAGTGGGGTCCTGCTTGGCCTTGGGCAATGATGCCCTTATTTGTTTAGTGCATGGCATATGGTGCAGGTTGAAACTACCACTCCAGATTGATCCAGGTCAGCCTTAGGCTCTTGGATATTGTACGGGGTATTTTTGCAACAGTCCGCGCTAACCTTCGAAGACTTCTAGGATTAATTTCCCTCTTCTCACCACATCCTAGGAGGTTCTTGAAAGTTCCATGAACAGAGACATTCTTAATAGCATGGCATATTGTAGACACAGGAATCCTGAGGCCTTTAGAGATGGCCTTGTTTGTCTTTGAAGTTTGATGTTGGTTGATAATGGCTTTTCTGATTGTGTCAGGCATCTATCTTGTCTTCACCATTATGAAAATTGGAACCGTGAATGAATGTGGCCATTTTGCACATTAGAGCCATCATTCATTGGTTGATTCCAGTCATGTGAATGATGACAATTGATCAAATGTGCGTCTAATGTTACTGCAATGGGATTGTGGTTCTTTCTATTAAAATTGATTTGAATTGTTTATAAGGGTGGCGATACTCATGTCCTGGCAATGCCCCAGTTTTTCAACTCTTTCCTACTAATTCCTTTTCAAATTGGTCTTGTTTTATTTGATTATTTTATGTGTCACGTGTCAAGATTCTTTTATGTGTCTGTGCATATATCATCCCAACCCATTTCACTGGCCACTTTTCTTTAGGCGATATTGGATATTTAGGGGTCAAACTGAAAGACTGCCAATATTGTTTACCACAACTGTGCTCATGCTGAACAATACTCTAGTAATCAAAGAAAACTGTGATCATGTCATTCACATTGCTCTCCCCCTATCATCCATTATCCAGTCTAGAGTCTTCCATTGTGAGGATTGAGCCTTAATTTCTGAGTCATAACCATAAATCCATGAATCATTTACCACTGATAATCATTTGGATGGACACAGAATGATTTTCTACACATTCCAACAAATCCCTGGCTGCTGGCAGTTCATCTTTATTTTGGTCAGGGTCCAGGACTTTCTGCACACACTCTTCTGACACACATCTCATCCACAAATTGATAATATGAATGGACTTTGCACAGCAGAAACTGAATTCCATGTCCTTAGCAAGTGCATAATTCAGCACACACTGCTTCAACTTTGTCTTCATTCCTGCTCATGTATGGCCTTCCAGAACATTTGTCAGTGTGAAGACTTTTGGCAGACATCTTGAAGACATTTGGTCAGTCATTGATTCAGGTACAATTCAGGCATTCATTGCCATACACAGGATGTAATTTGCCATAAGTTGCTTTGCAGTCATCTCCATATATCACACAGAGTTTACTTCAAATTAGCAGTTCACCTTTCCCAGTCATCATCTATGTGACAGACTGCTTCACCAGGATACCCAGCATTGTGGGTTTACAGCAATATACTGTTTGGATGCAGGCACACCACATTCTGCAAATGCACAGTATATAACTATGTCAGGAAACCAGTCTGTGCATGGTAAGAAAATATTCTTTATTAGAAGGATTGTGCATCAGGGGTAGGATCATCAGCCGAAAACCCAACACAGACAGTGTTTCGGCTATGCCTTCTTCAGGGGTTTTCTCAGCGTGATCAAACTACAACCAATCACACAAAATAAATCATAAACAAATTAAATAAATAAATAAATGAAACCATATTAAAAACAATATTTAAAAATAATATGTAAAAAGGAAGCCATCTAGAACATAAAACCATGTAAAAATGAAATAACATCTCTATATAAATACATCAATAAATAAAAATAAAATTCTTAAGTCTGAACAAACAAACCTAAAACTCATAAAAATGGTGCAATACAACATTGAATACATACTTGAAAGTAAGGGACGTGACGTGTGCAGAATCTGAATGAAAACATAGAAACATAGAAATATGATGACAGAAAAAGACCACATGGCCTATCTAGTCTGTCCTTCCATATCAACAACTACAACAGTCCCCTTTTTACCTTTAGAGATCCTCTATGTTTGTCCCATGCTTTTTTGAATTCAGTTACTGTCCTCATCTCTACCACCTCCACTGGGAGACTATTCCACGGATCCACTACTCTTACCGTAAAGAAATATTTCCGCATATCACTCCTGAATCTATCTCCCTTCACCCTCATCCCATGTCCCCTCATAGCAGAACTTGCTTTCAATTGAAAGAGGCTCTCTCCCTGAACATTAATGCCACAGAGGTATTTAAACATCTCAATGATATCACCTCTATCCTGCCTTTCCTCTAAGGTGTACATATTAAGATCCTTCAGTCTGTCCTCATATGCTTTATAATGAAGACCACTAATCATTTTAGTAGCCACCCTCTGCACCGACTCCATCCTGTTCACATCCTTTTGAAGGTGCGGTCTCCAGAATTGCACACTATACTCCAAATGAGGTCGCACCAAAGACAGAGCAAGAGGTATGGTGGTCATGCCTTCATCAGGGGGCTAAGAAATTACTAGATACCATCTAAGTGATGGAGCGCACAACAAAACTACTGTAGAACTGAATCAATATTGTGGGAGCTGAGATGTACCAGCGTGTAGCATAAAACCTCTTTTTGTGCGCTCCATCACTTAGATGGTATCTAGTAATTTCTTAGCCCCCTGATGAAGGCGTTGCCGAAACGCGTTGGGGTAATTTGTTAATAAAGCGCTTGTGACCACCATACCTCTTGCTCTGTGTGTCTTTTGGAGGTTCCTGCAAGTAGGTGCTCTTCCTTTTGGTTTGTTGTTGTGCGCACCAAAGACTTATAGAGGCACTATCACCTCCTTTTTTCTGCTAGCCATTCCTCTCCGTATGCACACAAGCATCCTTTTAGCTTTTGCCGTAGCCTTTTCTACCTGTTTAGCTACTTTAAGATCATCAGATACAACCACGCCTAGGTCCTGCTCTTCTTTAGTGGACAAAAGTACTTCACCCCTAAACTATATTGCTCCCTTGGATTGCTGCAGCTCAAATGCATGACCTTACATTTTTTAACATTAAATTCCAGCTGCCAAATTCTAGACCATTCTTCAAGCTTAGCTAGATCCCTCCTCATGTTATCTACACCTTCCTGGATGTCTACTCTATTGCAGATTTTGGTATCATCCGCAAAGAGGCAAACCTTACTCGACAGCCCTTCCACTATATCACTAACAAAGATGTTAAAAAGAATCAGGCCAAGGACAGATCCCTGGGGCACACCACTGGTAACATCCCTCTCCTCAGAATGAGCTCCATTTACCTGTCCTCTTTGTCGCCTCCCACCCAACCAATTTCTTACCCAAGCAGTAACTTTAGGGTCCATCCCTAGGGTGCTCAGTTTGTTTATAAGTCACCAGTGAGGAACAGTGTCAAAGGCTTTACTGAAATCTAAATACACCACATCTAGTGCTCTCCCTTGGTCCAACTCCCTGGTCAGCCAGTCAAAGAAATCAATCAGATTTGTCTGACAAGACCTGCCTCTGTTGAATCCATGCTGCCTCGGATCCTGTAATCCGCTGGACTCCAGAAACCTCACTATTTTCTCTTTCAGCAGCATTTCCAATAATTTACTCACCACCGAAGTTAAACTAACCGGCCTGTAGTTTGCAACCACATCCTTACTTCCGCTTTTGTGTAAAGGCACCACATGAGCAAAGCGTCAAAAAGATCTCCCTCTAATAAAAATCCTCCTGTAGTATTAAATTAAGCTAAAGGGAGAGGAAAACATCATAATTATGAACTAAATCTATTGGAACACCTCTTGAAGGAGTAATATGAAAAGATACATATGAAAAAAGAAGAAATAAAGAAGCAGGAGTGTGAAGAAAAAATAAAACATCAAACATTATAACCCTTTCAATACAGGCAAAAAAACTATAATAAGGGGGAACTATAATGAAAACAGTGACTGTTTCAGAAGTTCAGCTAAATGATGTATGCATGTGAAAGGAATAGGGGACACTATTATTCATTATATCAGGGCTATGACACAGCATCTAAACAAACCTCCAAGAATATTGACCTCAATATTTGTTGCCTTCATGTCATATAAATTGATCTATCTCCAGATTGTGAGATATCCGCGCACAACTGCATTCTGCACTGCTCTTTATTCCGACTCGGGGTAAATCTTATAAAATACTAACGTAACTCTCACAGGCTACCTGTAACCCCAATGGAGCCTATGTGTATCATCACAGATTCACCAAAACATAACTATATGATCAGTGTGCATACCGATAAACAGTTATTGGAGTAAACCAGGGGTCCGTCGAGTATGCAGTACAAATAACCAGGACTGGACATCAACACGCCATTTCAATCTAGGTGATGGGGAAAAATATAGTAAAACATAAAGTAATTATCTGTGAGTCTCTCATAAACCTGGCTAGAAAAATTCTTGTGTATGTAAGGAGTAAGGGTCAACATAATTCCTTACATCAAAGCTATGACATCGCATCTAAAGAGACCCACAAAATGGAAACCAAATTGTTAGTTGTCTTCATGCCATATAAAGTGATTACTCTCCTATTTATTAGAAGAACTTTGCACAACTGCATTATACACTGCCCCCTTTTTTGTCTCAAAATACATTATATACCATACTATAAACACTTGCATAGGCTACCTCTAAGACCGATACAACCTGTATAAGTAATTAGGAACTTACCAAAACGTAACTACATGATAAGTATTGGTACTAATAAATGGTGGTCGGAATAAACCGGAGGTTCCTGAAGACCAGCCAACTCGCTCAATTCAACAAAGTGCATCTATTATGAAAAAAAGGGTAAACTAAATATCGGTTACCTTAATGCCACACAAACTTGTCAATTTTCTAATTGTAAGAAAAAATGCCTGCAACTGCACTCTGCACTAGCATTTATTTTGGCCCGAAAGACATCATGTGACATATTACCGTCACGGGCTTACTCCAACTTCAATGGAACCTTCATTTGTTATACAGACTTGCCTAAATATGACCACACAATCGGTATTGGTACCGATAAACTATTGACATAGAAACAGGAAGTACATTGAGGCCAAATTAATAACTCATTTTAGTGTCAATAACTGGAGTGTGTCTACTATATTATGTCATTGATCCCGTTGAACCCATATTAGTATTGTAGCAAACAAATATAACCAACCCTATAAGATCAACCCTGCCGCTCAAATAAATAAACATAAGACCACTCCATCTCCCGATATTGAAGTGAATGTAAATCCTGTTAAAAACATATAAAAAACAACTGAGAAACAGGAAAATAAAGCACAGGCAAATCACTAACTTCAAACTAAGGGATGAAACCACTGAAGTGCCAGCCCCAGTTCTAATCCATTCACTGTAATACTGCAAAAGACAATTCATTCTATAATTTGCAAAAATCCACCAAAAATTATTGTTCCAAATAAAAATCCTAATAAAACCAAATTCTATACAAATAAAAGACATATTAAAATAACTATCCATCAAAACTAATAAATGATGTAAATTAAAAACACCTAAAACTCCAGAAAAACAGGAGAGGATGAAGGGAAAGGAAATAAGAGGAGAGGGGAGGGGGTGGGGGAAGAAGGGGAGGTTGGAAGAGGGGAAAGGGGGAAAAAGGTTGAAAAAGAAGAAGATGGAAAAGGGAAAGAAGGGGGAAAGAAGGGGGAGAGGGAAAGAGAAAGAGAGGGAAGGGAGGGGAGGGGGTGGGAAAGGGGAGGGGATAGGGGGAGGGAAGAGGGGGAAAAGGGGGAGGAGAAAGAGAGACAAGAGAAAGGGGGAAAGGAAAGGGGAAAGAGTGTAAGAGGGGAAAAGGGAAGGGGAAAGAAAGGGAGAAGGGAGGAAGGGGGAAGGGGGAGGAGGGGGAAAGGAAGGGGGAAAAGGGAGGAGGGACTGGGGGAAAGGGGGGAGGGAAGAGAAGGGGGGAGGGAAAGAAATGGAGAAAGGAGAGGAAGGGGTGAGGGAGAGGAGGGGATAAAAGGGAGAAGGAAGGGGAAGTAAAGGGAAAAGGGGAGGGGGAGAAGGGAAGGAGGAAAAGAAGGAAAAAAAGAGGAAATGAGGGAGAAGGGAGGGGGAAGAAGAAAGGGGGAGGGAAGGGGAAAGAGGGGTAGGAGGAGGAGGCGGAAGGGGAGAGGAGGGGGAAGATGGGGAGGGGAGGGGAAGAAGGGGAGGGGGAAGGGGGAGGGGAAAAGGGGGAAGAAGAAGAAGAAGGAAAAGGGAAATAAAGGGGAAAGAAGGGGAGAGGGAAAGAGAAAGAGAGGGAAGGGAGGGGGTGGGGAAGGGGAGGGGGAGAGGGGGAAGGGGGAAGGGGGGAGTGAAGAGGTAAAAAAGGGGGAGGAGAAAGAGAGAAAAGAGAGAGGGGGAGAGGGGTAAAGGGGAAGGTAGCAGAGGGGGTGGGGAGGGGGAAGGGGAAAGGAGAGGAAGGGGAGGGGGAAGAGGAAGGGGAAGGGAGAGGGAAGGGGAAAAGGGGAGGAGGGAAAGGAGTTTCTTCCACAGGCTGCTTCATACAAGGGATCCATGTTGGATTCCCAGTAGCACTCATGGTGTGCACAGACCAAACTATTAGACCTCTGTTGCCTTTGAACAGACCATAGACTATTATGTCACAATTCTGGTATCGGTAGTGGGCAAGGGCTTCTGCATCTGCAGGATTCATTACCGATATCAGGACACACATATGTTTAGGGTCTTGCCTTCATAGTTGGTTTAGACAGCACATTGTGTGTGCAAGCATACACATCACAATCATGGCCTGTATGGTGGCCCATGCAGTGCCTTGCTGCTGTATATGGTATGCTTCTGCAGGCTATTTATCCATGACACCTGAATTTGATGTGTTAGTGATAGTTCATGATACCTGCAGGCCAAGGACTTTGCCTCTTTCACATATATGTAGTACACACTGTAACATCCCACTCCTGTGATGGTGAGCTGAAAACCTGCTCACATATCTTTTTTTTTTTGCTTCATATGCACGAAATAACAGACAGTTCATTTCAAAGACATGACTTATAAACAGTGAAGAATTAACATGAAACTATATACATCTAGATAAGAAGTAGAGGAGGAATGCTATGGTAAGTTTTTAGGAGGGGGAGTATGGAATTTGAGCTATTGTGTTCATATTGGGTACCAAAATGAAGGGTAAATAGGTGAGTTTTAAGGGTTTTTTTGGAATGCGAGAAGGTCATTTATTTCTTTTAGGTAGGCTGGGAGAGTGTTCCAAAGATTGGGAGCAATGTGGGAAAATGCTTTGTTGTTTGTTGTCTTTATTGATTTCCTGAAATCCATTGGTATTGCAAGTTTATTTTTGTTATGGTTTCGCTGAGTGCGATTGTGAACTTCCTTTGTGATGGGTGTGGATAGGTATGAAGGGGCAACTTTTTTGATTAATTTGAAGGTTGTAACAACTATTTTGTAGGTTATGCGGCTCTGGATGGGGAGCCAATGGAGGTTGTACAGTATTGGGGTGATGTGTTCCGATGAGTTGATGTTCATAGATATCCTTGCTGCAATGTTTTGAGAGACGGCTGAGGGGAGATATGATAGAAGTCTATAAATTAATGAACGGAGTGGAATGGGTAAATGTAGATTGATTGTTTACGTTATCAGAATATAGAAAGACTAGGGGACATGCAATGAAGCTACAAGGTAAACTATTTAAGACTAATAAAAGAAAATATTTTTTCACTCAACGTGTAATCAAACTCTGGAATTTGTTACCGGAGGATGTAGTAAAGGCTGTTAGTGTAGCTGGGTTTAAAAAAGGTTTGGACAAGTTCCTGGAGGAAAGGTCCATAAACCATTATTAAGAAGGAACCCAGGATATCAATGCTTGACCCAGTACAAGCATTGCGGAACCTGTGTCTTTTGGGGAAACTGCTAGGTATGTATGACCTAGATTGGCCACTGTTGGAAACTGGGCTTGATGGACCTTGGTCTGACCCAGTATGGCATATCTTATGTTCTTATGTAGTTGGAGATGTCTTATACAGTTGTCTCAATTTTACTCATTGACAGTTTGACAGAACACATGGGTCCTGAATGTAAAAGTGCTCTGTGCAGTGACCACAGAATGGTTGCTTATAACCTTCAGAAGATATGCATGTCATTATTCGCATTCATGATTTCCTATGCATTTGGCTGATCCTCTCAGACATCCCATACAAGCATTTGAGTTGGCATATCCCTTACTGATAGTATCTGGCCATATTGCCATACTACAGAGGTTCAGACATGTAGCCCAGCTTCTCTCCCCCAAAATCCCTCCCCAGGCAGGCCACAGCACAGGCTGTATTAACTTCTGTCACGCAACAGACCAATTTAGTGATATCCATGCTCTCATAGCTTGGATCAGCATTATGCCTGTGTAACCCTAAGGTTAATACACGTCAGTACTGTGGCTGCTCCTGCTCACCCAGCTATTTTCTTGGCAGGAATTTGGTGTTGAGCAGTTTGTGAAAGCCACATTGGATGAGAGTGAAGGGTGATAGACTCAGAAGTCATATGCAAAAATATTTCTTTACAGAAAGAGTGGTAGATGCATGGAATAGTCTCCCAATGGAGTTAGTAGAGACAAGGACAGCCTCTCAATTCCAACAAGCATGGCACAAACACAGAGGATCTGTATGGAAAGAGGGTAACTATTGTAGTTGATATGAAAAGGCAGAGTAGATAGGCCATGTGGTCTTTTTCTGCCGTCATGTTTGTATGTTTCAATTGATTCCTATGCACCTTGTGCACCATTGACAAACATACATAGTGGAGCTTGTTTACAAGGGAGGTTCTATTACAGCATCAACATATATCCTTCATTAGCACATAGGCACTGCACCAACTTGACATGACACTCAACTTTTCCTTGTGACATTTTAATTCAGGGACCAAACGTAGGGGCTCCATGTGAGAGGGATGACATCATAATGATCATAAATGATTCCTTCTTGACATTTACAAGGCACATTGTTTGTGTGTGATTCTTACACTCACATACATATGCATATTTCATTATGACAGCAAAAACAACAGTTTCCCTAATATTAAGGGATTTTATTTAGAGCTAATGTACATTGGCGCATAACACATATACATCCCTGTCATGTTGCTACATACATCCTTGGTCATATACATCACCATATGACCATCTGTTTCAGTCATGTCTACCTCTGTCAGCTGCTATACCATGCAAAACCCAGTTCACTTCTTAGCATTACTACATATCACTCACATCTATCATGTGCCTACTGCACACAGGAGCACTCCTGAACTGTCATGCCTTTCATGGTCACATCAGGGCCTTGAAGCCTCCTTGATGGCACACTTACAAATGATCCTAGGCCACACACTGACATCAGGGCACATTAGAAAAGTACCCATCGCTTCTACAATATAACTGGCTGCAACATTATCCTCCCACGTACTATGTGACACGTAAGAACCATTAGGGTCAGTGAGGTCCATCTCTTCTTACCTTTCCTTCCATGCAGCCCCTGATATGTGACTTTCAGACAGGCCCCCTTATCCTGCATTAAGGTGACCACCATTTTTGGGCAGTAAGGTGCATGATTGGCACCTTACCGCCTGGTGTCTTCTAAGTGCCCGATAAGTGGTGCCTTGTTCCCTTAATGCTAGAACGCCTACTCCCTGCCCCATCCTTTATCACATCAAACACCCTTAATGCTGCCATTTTTGCTCATAATTTGGTACGCCCTTAACGCTCCTTAGTAAACATACCCCTTGCTTTAATGCAGTATGAAAATTCTTATGTTCTTAACTTTGTGCGTGCATGCACTGATGAGAATTGCATTTAAGTCCCTACCACCCCCATTTGTCCCATCCTTCACCCCAGGTTTTAATGTGAGTTAGAGATAGGATCTGAAGTTATATGGACATCAGTGATATTCAGCCATTATCCATATAACTTCAGGGTTCAAGTCTGAATGTAGAATAGCAGAAATAACTTTATTGAATCACTTATCTGTCTGGTATGCCAGCATATTAAGCATTCAGACATGAATGCATAAGCAGGTTGAAAATCCTCACAAAGATAGACTTTGTGATATACAAAAGAGTACTTACTGACTTCTGTGGAGAACAGTCATGTATATTGATAATGGAAACATTTGTATGACTGATTAAAGACTCTCATGATTTTTGCAGAATCATTTTATTGGGAGAGGCTTGTGGGTGTATGTGAGGTATTCACAGGATTGGCACAACCACTAGGTGGACTAAGCATCAGACTTTGGGGGCGGTAGTGCAGAGGTGGCCGCAAGGAAGCTCTTTAAAGCTGCTGTCAGTGGTGCATCTTTGAGCATCTGCATGCATGCACTCAAGGGCTGTTGTGTAATGCCTCTTCCAACATGTAAGTGGAACATAGCAGGCCTTGGGCATATGCATATGTGCAGTTGCTCAAAGGCTGACAGTGGCTTTAAAGGGATTTCCTGCTGTTGGCTGTACCAGTGCTGCGCTACTCTGCTGCCCCCCCAAAATTTACTTCCTTTGTCCTCCTTAGTAGGGTGATGTGGGTAGCAGCAGCCATGGCAAGGAGAAGTAAGGGAGAGATGTTGAACACTTGGGGTCATTCTGGTCAAGGAATAGTAGTGCTGGACATCCAAGCCACGATTTGCTCCTGGACCATATTCAGGCCCCAGCGCTATCCGCACTTACACAGCCATTGTGCAGGGAGCGCTGGATGGGAGTGTGAGGGGGTGGATCAATGGCAAAGCGGGGGTGGAGCCGTGTGCTGGGACATACAGAGGCCAATCAGGCTGGGCTTCTGTACTTCCTCCGGCGCTGAGATGGATGTCCACCTTATTCCACCCCGATGGTGGAATAAGTGCTGGCAGTGAGGAGAATACATGATGCACCCCCCCCTCCCCAGTCCTATCATGATGCCAAGGGACAGCATCAGCTGCCCGATCCTGGCCATGGGGGTCCCTGGTGGGGGTCAGACTGCAGGATGAAGGGGGCTGCTTAGGGTCCGGCAAATCTATGCTTCTGACTGGACGTGCGGGTGCCATGGCAATGGGATACCACGGCACTGGTACACCAGCCATGGTGTTGTGTGGGCTAGGTGTGCAGAATCTCAAGGCATGGAATTAACTGCATGTCGGGCAGTCTAGGTGCCCAGTTCCACAACCATGGGAACATACATCTCCTATGGTTGCAGAATCGGGTACAAGTTGGGCCCGTCTATGTTTTGGACATCCTGATGGCATGGCCGTGCACCTGTCAGAATCGGTATCTTTGAGGGAAAGAGAAGGAGAAAGATGGTGGACTAAGGCAGGGTGGGGGTGCATTATGGATGATTCACCTAGGGTATCAGCTATCTTTTGGTTAGCCTAGGTATTCATAGTGACCACTCATTCCCATTCATTGTCCTAAATATCTTTGATGAGGCATATAAAATAATGCTGACCTTCTCCAGTTATCTAACCCTGTATGTAACTCAAGAGTTTTGCAGAACCAACAGCTGAACATATACAGGGTGGCCCAAAAAAGTGAGAACATCTTGTAAATTAAAAGCTTAAATAGTTTACTTATTTACCTTTTTAGCTATATAACGTCTTTATTTCGACAATTTCTGGTCACCATCTTTTTTTTTTTTTAATTGTCAATCGTTTACATCTGTCTTTTTGAATTTTTAAATAACTTATATGCTACAAGATGTTCTCACTTTTTTTTGGGCCACCCTGTATATTAGTGTTAGAGAACTGCAGGCTCTCCATCTCTGGAGTGCTTAGCTATAGGGGGAAGCTTGTGAAGGCTGTGCCATGGAGAAAAGGGCTGTGGGAAAAGAGATCTCACAAGGAGGTAGGCAGACATTTTGGTGTTCCATCCTCAGAGAGAGCATGACTGCTTAGACTGGAGAAGTGGGGGTTGAGAGAGTGATAGTGACTATTGGAGAGGGATAGAGAGAGAAAAAACAACTGTTGATAACAGGGGAGGAACTCAAGAGAGTGACAAGGGGACAAGGGAGGGGATGGAAATAAAGACAATACCTGGGGAGGTTGGGAGTGAAGTGAGACTAATTGGTAGGTCAGTGGGGCTAGAGAAAGAGCTAGTGAGTTTTGAGGACAGGGAGGGGTAGTGGACCTTCTGGACCTGTGTTTGGGTTGGAGCTAGGTCTGTGATAGGAAGTCTATGTGTTCAGGAAAGAGGTGATGGGTTAGGCTGCATAAAGCTAACTTAACAGAGATCCTCTGGTAAATTTTGCTGGGTGTCTGTTAGCTATTATGAATTTGTAAGATTATTTATTATATTTATGCATTTATTTATTTGCAATATTTTTCTATATCACCCCTTCCGAAGATCAGAGCGGGTTACAATAAATGAACAAGTTACATAGAACAATGTCAAGAGTGGAACATTACACACGACTATTTACATAAGCAAATATTTACAGGTTTTGTATAGGTCTATCTTACATAGTTTACATTTGTTTTCATTTGCAGGTATTTAATGGTTGTAAGTCAATTAACCTGATATCCGTAGAGTTTGAGAGGTTCATTGTGTGTGGCTTAGGTTGGGACTCTGCTGCTATTGCTGTCATTGTTACCATAGTGTTCAATGAAAAGTAGTGTTTTGATTTCCTTCCTGAATGTTTGTAGGTCTTTGATTGAATACAATGGGCCTGATTCCGTCCTGCACGTAAATCTTCTCTGTGCGTCCATTCTGAACCGAATGCACAGAGGGAATTGTGATTCTGATCCCGAGGGGCACATCTAGCCCCGTGAGATCAGAATTGTGAACAGTCCTGCACGTGCAGGCTGGGACTGCAAATCATTCCAGCCTGCACATGCAGGACTGTCCCCAGCTAACTCAGTCAAAGCTCTTCAATGGAGCTGGGGCGCCATGGCATCATGTTGCCTGGCACCACGGCTCCATTGAAGAGCCACGATGTCGGCCATCTGAAAAAAAAAGTGTTTATTCTCCACAGCCCAACCCCCACTGGCCCCCCCCCCTGCCCCATCCACACCCCAGCATGTTAGAAAAACACGTCCAGGGATGTTATTCCACCTCAGAGGTGGAATAACTTCCCCGAACATGTCACCGGCCCTGGACTTACAGGGCCGACTTTAGAATCACGGTCCCAGCCTGCACGTGCAGGACTGTTCGCAATTCTGATCCTGGAGGGCTAGTCCATCCCTGCTATTCGTGGCTCAGAATAACTTCCAATGAGTCTGGAAGGGCATTCCCGAGAAGGGGTGCTACGAATGAGAATGCTCTGTTACTTGTGATCTGTTTTGGTTTGTGGAAATCCAGCGGGACTAGAAGGGTGTTCTATGTACTTCCTCTTCTGGATCTTGTGTCAGTTGGAATGTGAATTAGGGTTGTGAGGTATGAGTGTGCTATGTTATTTATTATCTTGAAAGTAGTCATTAAGGTTTTATATTTTATCCTACTTGTTAGTGGTAACCAATATAGTTTATGTAAAATGGGTGTGATGTGGTCATTTACAGATAGATGGTTCTAGCTGTCACGTTCTGTGCCATTTGGAGTACGTTCAAATTCTTTTTGGTTGTTCCCTGTAATAGGCTATTACAGTAATCAAAGTGTGGGGTGATTAGGGCTTGTACCACAGATCTAAAATCAAGGGTATCAATTAAGGGTCTTAGATGTTGTATGATCCTTAATTTAAGAAATATGGTTCTGGTTGTTTGCTTTATGTGTGATGTCATGCTGAGGGATAGGTCAAGTCTAACTCCCAAATATTTTTCTTCTTGTTTCACTGGAAGCACAGTGTCATGAATGATGAGTGTCGGGGGGGGGGGGGGAGAGATTTTGTTTTCTTGTGGTATATAATACTTCGGTTTTCTTGAAGATGATGATCAGGTTGTTGGATTTTAGTCAGTTCTCTGCTTTTTTCATACAAGCTGACAGTTTGTGATGGGTGGGGTTCATTATGTCTATGGGGAGGTATAACATGATATCAACTGCATAGATATGTTATCCTATTTTGAATTTTCAGAATACATTGCAGATTGGCTGAAGATATAGATTGAATAGAAGAGCTGAAAGGGCGGAACCTTATGGTATTCCCTGTTCTTGTGTGAAGGTGGCAGATCTCTCTTCTCCTACCTGAACTTGTTGCTTACGATCGGAGATGTATGATTTGAACCATTGGAATATTGTTCCCTTAATTCAAATTTGGGCTAGTCTTGTGAGCAGGATGTTTGGTTAACATTGTTGAATGCAGAGGCAAAGTCTAAGAAAATGAGAATAAACACCTTTTTTGTGTCATCCATTCCATGCATGAGAGTATAGAAGAGAACTGGTACTAGTGTTTCGACACCATGGAATGGGCAGAAACCATATTGTTGGTCATCTAGTGGAGTGTTTAGGTCTATGAAATCCTGAAGTTGTATTTGGACAACCTTCTCAATTACTTTGGATACAAATGGTATACTAGCTATGGGTCTATATGAGCAACAGTCTTTCTTGTTGAGGGTTTTGTTCTTTAGGATTGGCCGAATCGTGGTGAGTTTAAGATCTTTTGGCATGACTCCCTGAAATAGAATTCAGACTCCCAGTGTAAATAAGATGTAGATATGTTCTGCCTGAAATCATGTACCAGTGTAAATACAATGTAAATAGTTTCCCCCAGTTACTTCCAAGTTGATCTCTCTGTTTATTGTAAATACAACTCAAAGTGCCTGTGTTGTATAGTTGATGTTTAAATGTAAACCGCTCTGATCTAAAATAGAGCGGTATAGAAAAACTGTTAAATAAATAAAAATAAATAAATGATTCCTTGGTGGAGGGATTGGCTAAATATGTTGAGGAGGTAAGGAGCTATTTCAATTTTCGTAGCCTTGATGCAGGCCACGGGACAGGCACCTAGAAGAGAAGTTGTGGTGTTAATTTTTGTGATTGTGTTGAGAAGTTGTTTTTGGTCTATTAGGTAGAAGGAGTGCCATGTGCTATGGTTTGCAGGAGGCTCAGAGGGGTGGGTGGTGTCTGCAATGTTCTTTCTTTTTAGTTTGTCTGCATAGTGGTCGGCTAGTATTGGGACTTTATGCTAATGTTGTTTGTTTTGTTTTGCGGGGTTTTGGTTAATGATTTCACAGTTTCAAAGAGTTCTCTGGGGTGGTTGAGAGTTTTATTAGTAGATCTCCGTTTATGCTCATGTTTCCTTAGTTCTTTTTTCATTATTATTAGTTCATGTGAGTACCATTTTCCGGACTGTTTGTGAGCAGTTTTTCTGTGTCGGTTAGTGGGTATTATGACTTTTGTATTGTGGTATTCCAAGTATTTAGGGTAACATTGAGGTATGTTGGTAGGGTATTTAGTTGAGGTAAAACATTTTTCAGGAAGGTGTCTTTGCAAAATGTCTAAATTGCTTATTCTGGTGTAATGTGTTTTCAGATTGATAGGAGGAAGTATTGGGAAGGTGAAGTTCACTAAGTAGTGATCAGACCATGGGACTTGTGTTGTTTGGGGGGGGAGGGGAGTAGAGAGGGTGCTCTGTAGTTGCTTTTGGGAGAAATACCAGGTCTAAGGTATTGCCCTTAGTGTGTGTGGGTATGTTTATTATCTGCTGAAAGCCCATGTCAGCCATTGATTCAAGGAATGGTGAGGAATGCAAGGTGTGGAGTGATTGTAGGTTAAAATTGCCTAGACTGATGTGTGGTTTCCTTAGAGAGGATGAGTAGGCTGACTCTAGGATTGAGGTTAGATTGTTGTGGTTAGGAGAGGGAGGTCTATAGAGGAGGAGTATAGCTAGGTTTTTACTTTCAATTTTAACTATATACATTCCATCTAGATTACTGCAAATGCTAGGAGTGGCTTTTAATTCTATTTTATTCATTATGAGGACCCCACCTCCTCTTTTGGAGTCTCTGGGGCAGTTGAAGAGGTTATATCTGTTTATATTTAGCTGGTTTAGTAAGACATTATCTGATTCAGTGAGCCAAGTTTTTGTGACGCAAAGTATATCAGGGCTTTCATCCTTAATCAGATCGATAATAACTGGGATTTTGTTCCTGATGAATCTAGTGATCTAGTGTTAATTAGAAATGCTCCCAGTAATAGTATCTGTGCAGAAGATGAGGCTCACCTGAATCAAAAATGGTATTTACATAGTAAGAAAGGCATAAGGAACAGAGGAATTAAATTTGATTAAACATTGCATGAGTACCAGTTGCATATTTAAACAAAAGTAGTCATTTCTTTTGCAGTAATTAAAACAAACTACAACAATCATTTTATCTGTATCAATGATTGCCATTGGTTTTCTGAATCATCAAAATGAGCAGATTTGGCATATGCTTGTTTAAATTTGTATCATTTTACTCAGATATATCTTTGAATGTTTTCAATAGATACTCTGAAAGACAGAACCATGCTTAGCCTTGAGGGCCTTCATTTGGGCAGTTCTGGTCTATAGGATAAGACTTATTGTCGTTAAGACCATTAAACATTTCAGAAATATGCTGCACTTTGAGTGAAAGGTCACATTCACCACAATAAAGTAATATGTAAAGTAAATGGAGCAGGCTGCAGAGCAGGGTCCCAGGACTGATGGTAACTGGGAGCCCGGCACATTGGGCCCGAAGAGGGTGAAGCAGGGGAAAAGAGGGAGGGTGGAATCGTGTGGCCAGGGTGATGGGGCAACAATTCAAATGCAGAGGCAAAGTCTAAGAAAATGAGAATAAACACCTTTTTTGTGTCATCCATTCCGGGTCAATTTGATTGGTGGCCAGAGTGGTGTCGGGGGGGGGGGGGGGTGCTGAGCAGGCTGAGCTATGCAGCTCTATTGGTCCAGTCCCCTCCTGTACCTGTGAAAAGATGGGTGGTAGGCAGAGGCATTAGGAAGGAAGAGTGACTTTGTGGGAGGCATAACTGGCTATTCCTCACCTGTGTCAAGACAGTTTCATTGCCGCTGGAACTGACTGCTGGGGAAGCAGGCCTACAGAGGCAGAGCAAGGTGTGGCTGAGTGGGGCATTATTCCCTGTGGCAGAGGCATGCTGCACAGCAAAGCCTCGGGGGCAACGGGCCGAGTGGTGGCACGGGAGCTGTGTCAGCACTCTGGGGGAGGAACCAAGCCGGCAGCGCAAGTGGGAGACACACTTGCTGGGCATGCAGGGGTGGGTGCATCGTGAGAGGCAGGGAATGTCTCCTTCCATCCTGCGGGGTGTGCAGAGAAGAATACAGGCATGGGGAATGTTGGGGGGGGGGCACGATTGCTGGAGGGGGGCAGGGGGATACTGTGCCCTTAACCAGGCCTCTGAGGAGTTCCAGGAGGTAGGGGCAGACACTGGCAAGGGGAGGGGGCAGGAGGGGGAGAGCAGCGAGGAATTTAGAAGGGAGAGGTGCTGCGGGTGTTAGTAGGGGGCGAGTGTGTATGGGGCGAGGGGGATATGAAGGTACATGCGGGAGTCTGGAACAGTGTGGGCAGATTCTTGGGGGGGGCAGGAAGGAGTCAGAGGTGGTCTAGGGGAGGGCCACTGGATAGGTTCAGGATTGGGGTGAGCTGTGACATGAGTTCTGGGGGGGATGGTCAGTACAAGGGGGTGGGGGTTTGGGGGCATGGGGGTCAATCATCCATGCTGGACTTGGGAGGGGTGAGCCGCATTGGCCCTAGGGTGGCCCAACCCCTGTATATTCTATGGGGTTAGTGGGCATCGTGCCCCCAGGCCAGGGACTGTGGGCACCTGGGTGCCCTGGTAGTTGGGGCTATTTAGCTGGCCACTGTCAGGTGATGGGAACTTTGGGTCTACGGCAGCTGGTTGAACTGCCTCCTGAGCTACGGGGAGGTTGGAGTCTTAGTCCACGACTTGGGATGGTGGGTAGGCATTGGCCAGGGGCTGTGTGCATGGTTTCTGTTTTTTATCTCCTCCCCAGGTAGTGATAGAACAGAGCACAGGAGCAG
The DNA here is from genome assembly GCA_033557465.1 of Ichthyophis bannanicus. NCBI lineage: Eukaryota > Metazoa > Chordata > Amphibia > Gymnophiona > Ichthyophiidae > Ichthyophis > Ichthyophis bannanicus. Next base: position 381,160,939 of record CM066031.1, read on the forward strand.
ATACCAGGGATCAAAATCACAGAGTCCGATTGGGCACTATGGAGCAAGCTTGCTTAGTTGCTGATGGGTCCTGAGATTTAACCTCAGTGCAGAACATCCTGGAGCAGAGCGACCAGTTTCCTGTGGAACCCTGGTCTGAGGCTCAGGTGACAGATGAGCATGCAAACGTGAATAGGCAGGGCTCTGGGGGTGACCAAGTCTCTGGGCTGGAGCAGGGGAAAGGCAGGAAGGCAGGGGCCAAGCGCAAATATGCCCACTCGTGTTGGCACAACTCTACATTGTCATCATCTTTCATATCATCTAGCTGGTCATCAGTAGTGTCTAGGGGGGTGGCTTGGGTGAACAAAGGGCGCGGCACGTCTACACTGGTCACATATTCAGAACCCTGAGAAGGGGTCCCATGGAAACTATGGCACAGGATTAAGAAGAGGTAGTATATTGATATTCTTAGGCAGAAGCATTCAGGGGAGAGCAGGAAGAAGCGGAAGGATGATGAAAAATTCGGCCTGCAGGAAAGTGATGACATGACAGTGCAGTTGGCCCCAATCTCAGTGAAGGTTGAGGCCTTATGGCTCTTGCTCCTACTTTATGGTGAATAGGGAGCGAGAGGGCAGTTGTTGCGGGGGTTTGAGCAGGGGTTTCTTATTCCATTTCAGTGTAGCGTGAGGGATACAACAGCCAAGAATGCTGCATCGGTGAGGTGTCTTGTGGAGGTGGTGCGCAGAAAAGTGGAGGCTGAGTGCACACTCGGCTAAATCATGGGGCCTTTTGAGGACCCTGTTTTTCAGCCCTTTGTGATTTCTTCGCTGAGTGTTGTCCCAAAAAATAAACCCGAAAATTTAAGTTGATACACAACTTATCCTTCCCGTCAGGTGATTTGGTAAATGACCAATTCTGCCAGAGGTTTCTACTGTTAGGTATGCCTCCTTTGATGCAGTGGTATCTCTCATGCGCAAATGTGGGATAGGTGGACCTCGAATCCGCTTTTTGGATCCTTCTGGTACATCCCTCCGCTTTCTCACTGTTGGGGTTTCAATTTAGAAAGGGATATTATTTTGACAAGTGCATGCCTTGGGTTGCACCATATCCTGTGGCTATTTTGAGGCCTTAAGCACTTTTTTGCATTGGGTCTTGGTGCAGAAGACTGGCCTAGACGTTCTCCTATAAATGGTACCCAACCAGTCGGATACGTGCGCTACGCTGCTAGCAGTTTTTGAGGGGATGGCTCTGGAGTTTGGTGTATCTCTGACAGTGGGGAAGACAGTGGGTCCAGTGACATGTCTCACCTTTCTGGGGACAGAGATGGATTCTGTAGTGATAGTTGTGTGGCTGCCGCGGGAGAAGATAGGAAAGTTGAGAGGACTGGCTTCGGTGGTAGGGTCAGCTTCCAAAGTCACACTGTGGGACCTTCAGTCCTTGGTCGGCTATTTCAATTTCGCATGTTGGGTCATTCCAATGGGGAGCCCCTTTTTGCAGCATCTAGCATTGGCAATGGTGGGAGTAGCAAAGCTGCACCATCATGTTAGGGTGTCCCAAGGGATGCAGGAAGATCTATGAATGTGGGACGCCTTCTTGGCGGAGTACAACAGGTGCTCGGTCCTTCAGCTTGCCAAGGAGTCCAATTCTGATTTATAGTTGTTCTCAGATGCTGCTGACAGTCGTGGTTTCGGCCTATATTGCCAGGGGGCCTGGTGCATGGAGGCATGGCCGATAAAGTGACAGCCTTCTAGGTTGACATGCAACGTTGCCTTTTTAGAGCTCTTTCCTATTGTAGTCACCCTAGCAGTATGGCCCGATCGTTTGCAGAACAGAAAGGTAGTCTTTTGGTGTGACAATGCGGCGGTGGTAGAGACTATCAATTGTCAATCTCCCAAGTGCCTGTGTGTGGCAGCACCGATGTAGGTATTCGTTCTGTCCTGCTTACGTTTTATTGTGATAGCTCGAGCTCGTCATGTGCCAGGCATACTAAATTGCATAGCTGATTCATTGTCCCATTTTCACTTGTCCCAGTTCCATCTATTGGCATCCAGGGCTGAGGCAACAGCTACGGCAGTGCCTGCACTTCTTTGGAGGATTGGAACACAGAGCTGATGGCATTGTTGCAATCCTCGATCCAGGGATATTGGAAGGTGGGTGACTTTCTTGCAGGCAAGAGCTGGGCAGGTGGTCATGTTCTGGATGAATTGCTTGGCTTATTCATTATCAGGGCCAAGGCCACAGGATGGTCCAGGACGGCAGTGCAATTGTTGCTGGGTGTGTTCTCTTTCAGTAAAGCAGCACGCTGGGGCAATCCTTGAGCTATCTTCATGGTCCAGCAATTGCTTGCGGGCTGGGGAAGGCAGTCCCCGGTGCAGCGGGATTGGCAGTGTCCGGTTTCCCATAACTTGTTGGCACGTATATGAATGGCTCCCCGGGCAGTCACCTTCTTGACATATGAGTCTCTCTTGCTTCGGGCAGTGTTCAAACTGGCATTTTTCAGGGCATTCTGGGTTAGTGAATTGGTCCCATGCTCTGGCAAAGTGGGGTGGTAGTAGGAAGTTTAGATAGGCAGCACATGGTAGTTGGGCAGGCGCAGTTACATATTGTTCTGCCGAGGTCTAAGTCAGATCAAAGGGGGTGAGTGGATTGGGCAGTGGTCATAGAGTCGGGCCATTATCCACCTATCCTCTTCAAAACCTGCAGGCATACATGGCATGCTGCCGTGCAATTGAGGGCTTGTTGTTTATGTATGAGAATGCACGTCTGTCGACTCAGTTCCAGTTCACAGCGGCTCTGCTCATTGTGCTGTGGCACCTAGGGTGTGATGATCGTCAGTTCGTGTCCCATTCCTTCATATCAGGGATGCTACAAGTGCTGCGGTGGCAGGGCTTGCCATGGTAGTGATTCAACAGATCAGGAGATGGCGTTCCGGTGTGTACATGGGGTATGTATGCCCACAGAATACATAACAGAGGGCTGAGGGTACGGAACAGCACATTCCACTACTGAGGGCAGGGAGGTAGGGGGGGGGGGAAGTGATTAATGGCTGTGTTGTTTTACAGATGACAGCCGGTTGTGCTTTCATGGATGGCAGCCAGCATTGTTGTCTTTACAGATGATGATCCATGCCAGGAGTAATGGTGGATGCTGGGCTATTCCTTTGTATACTGGGCTGGATAGCGGGCCCCTGCACGACCTTTGGGCACACATCTCAGGCTCGCACTGGTGGGTGTGTGCCTGGAATGGCTAGAACAACATGGAATGTGGTGGTGTCAGTTGCTGCCTTGAGTGCAATACCATGCTAGCCAATGTCAACAGCCGGCAGAACTTATCATACACCTGGGAGACAATGACCTCTCCAGCTGGACTTGTAAATAGTTCATTCAAGCGGTTTAATGGGATATTACTGCTATACGTTCTCTGTTGCTGGCTATGATTATTGGATAGGCTGATATTATTCCACTTTTATCATTTATATGTTGCTGTGTGTGTCAGATTCCTCTGATGTACTCATGGAAGGTGGTCTGTTGAGTGTGTCAGCTTTTCTTTTTTCCCCAAAACAGAAATCCATATTTTTATCCCCTTATACAATAAATGATAACAAAATAAACTCACACAAACTGATGTTTACATGTGAGTACAAAAACCATCTTTGTAGTAAAAAAGAAGAGAGTAATTGTTAGTATAATATATTCTTATCTCAATTAAAGTTCTTCTGTAGATACTACAAGATTTAGAATACTACCAATGGAATAGTGGTTACAAGAATTGATGATGTATTTCAGGTGATAAAATCTTTTATGTCATACTCCATTACTAAAAGTATCATCAATTTATTTCTGTAGAGGTCATCTGATTCAAGACAGCATTGTACATCAATAGTGCAAAGGGCGACAGCTGGTATACATCATGAAAACGTGGAAACAAAATCAATGAGTCACCTAGCAGAGTAAGGTAAGGTGGCTGCTAAATTCTCTTTATGTGGGAGTGAAAAAACACCAAGATATTTTTTTTGAGCAGGAATAAGAGAATACTTCCTTGAATCCTTGCTGCTAAAACAAGGATATAACAGAAAATGGGAAGGGCAGAACAGATAAAATAGGCAAAGAACATAAAAACCACTATACTGGGTCAGACCAAATGTCAATGAAGCCCAGTGTCCAATCCAGGCCCAAAGTAACTGAAAAGATCCCAAAAAGTAGCTAAATTCCATGCTTCCTACCCCTAGCTCTTTCTCCAGGTCTGCCTTAATAACAGTCTAACTGCTTTTATCACATCCTTCAGCAACGAATTCCAAAGCTTGTCTATAAGTTGAGTGAAAAATATTTTCTCTCATTTGTTTTAAATGTACCACTTAGTAACTTCATGTGTGTTCCCTCATCTTTGTACTATTTAAAAGAGTAAACAATTGATTTGTGTTTAGCTGTTCCACTCCACTCAGGATGTTATAAACCTCTGTCATATCTCCCCTCAGCCATCTATTATTCAAGATGATGAGTCCTAACCTCTTTAGCTTTTTCTCATAGGAGAGTTTTCCATCCTCTTTATCACACTGGTTGCTCTTCTCTGTACCTTTTCTAATTCTGCTATATCATTTTTGAGATGCAGTGCCAAGAACTGCACATAGTACTCAAGTTGCGGTTGCAACAAGGAACGACACAGAAGCATTATAATATATCGGAGGATGTAGTAAAAGCTATTAGTGTAGCTGGGTTTAAAAAGGATTTGGGAAAGTTCCTGGAGGAAAAGTCCATAAGCTATTATTAAAGAGGACCCAGGAAATCCACTGCTTGCCCCGGGACAAACATTGTGGAACCTGTGTGCCTTTTTGGGAACCTACCAGGTACTTGTGACCTGGATCGGCCACTGTTGGAAACAACATACTGGGTTTAACGGATCTAGGTCTGACCCAGTAGGACATTTCTTATGTTCTTGTGGAGGCCAATTCCAAAAACATGTACGTCCAGGCAGCGGGCACATCCAAATGGAAACATGCAGAAATAGAGCCGGATTTTGCATCATGTGCGGATAGACGCAGCCGTGTGCACAGAATTGCCCACATAGACATGCTAGGCACAGCCCACATACAGTGCTACATTGTACGAAGACGGGTATACGCTGACAACAGCATTGCATGTCTCCAAGCTCACCATATTCCACAAAGGTGTACGTCTGCGACCCTGCCCATGCTATACCCGTGATATACTTATGAACAGCCAAGCCACCCTTCAGACGTTCAGCTTTTAAGTAGCTGTGGCCATGGACAGTACTGTTATGAGACAGAATTAGAATGTAAGTTCATGATACCCATAGGAGGATGCAAGTTAAATGATAGAAACTAGTCTGCGGCATGCCCAGAACACTACAAAGCAGTCACAGTGCACTGGAACATAGCAGAAAAACAGGTAGAGAGCGATCCATCTGGCACAAGTAGCAGTGCAGCACTACCTACATGGCAGTAGACGACCTCCCTAGGAATGCATGGTATGGACATCTCAGGAACATATCTGTAGAATGCTAAGTAAGCACATGAATCTAGCAGAACAGGCCCCCCATAGGAACCAGCCAAACATTTCCCTATCACTAATAAAGGCCCAGTGGAATGACAGCAGTCAGCAGTTCAAGCACCTCCCCCCTTAAAAACTCCCCCTAGCTACCATGCTAGCAACAAACCTTCGCTATGTTTGATGCTCATTGCCATGTTCTCAACACTGCTGCTTTATTTCACCATTCACACTCCCATTACTAAAATCTTGATGTTGTGATGTAACTTTACCTCTGCACCTTGTTGATTGTACACCGTTTTGACTGGTAGAAAAACAGTATAGCAAAACCAGTTAAATAAAATAAGTAAGCACCACACAGACATGCCCAATGTGCATCAACGTCTCTCCATACAGCTATGCACATTGCGCAGAGCAATACTGGTGCATTGCTTGGCATGGTGTACTGTGTTCCATGCCCTCCTGCTGAGGTCCCCATATTAGTGACAGGTACTTGTATGGATGGGTATGTGAATGTGGACCTGTCCTGCTCACTCCTGCCTGTTCTCACTTGCACCTGGTGATGCTGCAGTCAGCCCTATGGTCCTGTAGCAGCAGAGCGCAGACAAACCAATAATACCAGGAGTCTGTTCAGAAGGTCCAAATCATTTATTTGTGCACAAGACTCAAGCAAAGTCAAATTCAAAATGGCTGAGCGATGTTCTCTGGCAATACAACAACTTTTATAGATTTTTACTCCATTCTAGGTATAGAAAAACATTTCATTGGTCCCGGTAACCTCCCGTACCTCCCGTACCTTCTCTATTGGTCCCGGTACTGATATGATTATCCAATTGTGTTCTTGGAGTGGGCTCAGCACCTGCTCACCCCCCTTCTAGTCCCAATTACAATGGTCAGTTCACCAACTTGTTACTTTCCTACTTCAAGGCCATTGGGCTAGTTAATATGTGCAGGGAAGCAAGGCTCTGTAACCTTTCTGTCAGCAGTTTTAATTAAATCCCTTACAGCTGTACTTTTCTTATCAGTGACTTTTAAACATATTTTTCTGTATTTTTCCAGGTTTCAATTCTACTTGTCTAAGCTAATTCAATACTTTACTGAGTTCTAATTCTACAATAGCAGCATGTTGGGGGATGTGCAATTCCTATGGGCCTCTTCACAGGCTTCATTTACAGGTCAAGCTAGTTAGGCCTGTCTGATTAGTTCAATTAGCATGGAGCATAGGCCTTCGCCTACCACAGTCCAGGTACCTGCCAGGCATACCTTTCCTTCCCCGGATATGTGGATGAGCAATCTAGATTCCCCCATGCAGCCCTCCAATCACACACACACTCACATGCTCTCTCACTTGCAGTCCCACTGAAGCAGACGTCTGCCAACAGCATGCCCTGCACCGAATAGCAGATGATGGAATGGAAGCCATGGATATCAGTACTTCCAATCCATTATCTTTCCTGATCACTATATTTCAAGATGCATACCGACATACACAAGTGGACCTCAAACAGTCACAGAGCTGCTTTAGGGCAAAATAGCCCATTAGGTATATCAGCCTCAAGACTGAGACCTCGTATGCACATTGCAGATCATAGGCCCACATATTTAACTAACCGAAACAGAGTCCTGTGCACATGATATGTGCCATAGAGCTACTGGCATAGATTTTCCCCATTATTGTGCTCCAATAGGTTTACATCTGACCTTTGCAGTAGCCGGGGACTGTACACATTGCATAGGGCATATTGTAAAGGTCCGCTGTGTAGCGCGCAACATTCCAGCTGGCAGGGTGCTGCGCATGGCATTGATGGCTGGGCTTACAGTTTCGCATGGGGTCCTAGGGCTCCATCATCAATATCATTTTGAAGACATGGGCATTGTTAGGGGACCCATGCTTTGCCCTTTTAGCTCACTCAGCAAATGCCAGCATGACCGGTAAGCGCACCTGTGCTCTTCCCCATACATTTGTAGGGGTGTTTGTTTTTGTTACTGCGACCGCAAACCTCCCTCCCCTCTGCTTTCTGTTTGGGAATACTGCATGCTGCGGCTTCCCAGCCTGCAGACACCACAGTGCACAACATAGGTTACACATCCATTCACAACTATGGGCTGCATTGAAGTGCAGAGTGGAAATATTTCTAAGTTCTACCTTTACTTCACCTTTCAGCAGGTATAACCTGGATGCCTGCAGGAACTACTATGGCTGTACCTGGGTAGCACCGGACTACGCTTTTTATGTCTCCGTGGCTGGCCAAGCCCCCATTACGCCCCTCCCACCCATGTTTTGGGATCCCCATTTATGTGCCACGTACATGCAGGGCCGCAAGTGTGCAGAATACGGTTTTAGATGTTTTTGCAAGATACAAGTCTATCCTGCACGTACAGGCGGCTTATTCATGCTTCAGAATGACCCCCATATTGTTTTATTTTTTATTCCTTTCCTAATAATTCCTAGTTAAGTAAAAATAAAAAAGGAAAATAAGGTGTTATCTTTTTATTGGACTAACTTAATATATTTTAAGACTAGCTTTGGAAATTAAAACCTTCTTCAGTATGAGCATCAGATGACAGTACCTAAATATAGAGTGCTCCTACTGTCTTGACCTGAAAAAGATTTTAACCTTTGAAATCTAGTTCAAAAATGTATTAACTTAGTTCATTAAAAAGTATTACCTTATTTTCCTTTTTTGCTTTTATTTAACTAACATTACGTGCACTAACTTGGAAACCACACTGCTGTATTAAATAATTCCTAGCATTCTGTTTGTTTGTTTGGCTGCTGCCATACGTTGAGCAGAAGAGTTGGTGTATTGTGCACAACAATGTCTAGATCCTTTTCCTGGGTGGTGACTAGTAATGTGGAACCTAGCATTGTGTAGCTATAATTTGGGTTATTCTTCCCTATGTGCATCACTTTGCAGATATCCATTTTAAATTTCATCTGCTGTTTGGATGCCCAGTCTCTCAGCCTTGCAAGGTCCTTTTGAAATTTCTAACAATCTGCATGCAATTTAACAACTGACCTCGCTTGTTGTTCCCATTTCCAGTTCATTTATAAATATGTTAAAAAGCACTGGTCCTAGTACAGATCTTTGGGGTATTTCTCTATTCATCTTCCTCCACTGAGGGAATTGGCCCTTTAACCCTATTCTCTGTTTTCTATCTTTAACCAGTTTCCAATGCCCCCTATCCCATGGTTTTTTAAAACCCCCAGGAGTCTTTCATTGGGAACTTTGTCAAAAGCTTTCTGAAAATCCAGATATTCTATATCTACTGGCTCACCTTTATCCATGCCTTCAAAAGGATGCAGCAGATTGGTAGTAGTTGAAGGTAAATTACAATCAGACATAATAGGTGATTTCCTATCTCTGTAGGGCTTACAATTTAAGTTTGTAACTGAGGCCATGGAGAGTTAAGTGACTTACCCAAGGCCACAGAAAGCATCAGTAGGATCTGAACCCTCATATCGCTGGTTTCTAGACCACTCTGCTAACCACTTGGCTACTCTTCTACTCCATTTATTAGTGGTATTCTGGAAGCCAGAACAGGTAGGGGACACTATGGGCCTGCTCCAGAGACATGAATAGCAGGGCTGTACGTCCCGGTGGAGGTGGAATAAGCGTGGGGTGCCCATGTTATCCGATCCATCAGCCCTCTGGATCGGGCAGACCCCACTGAGGGTCGGGCGGTGGGAAAACTGGTCTGGTGGGGAGTCAGACCTTCGGTGCTCCTGCTGGACGTCCTGATGCCATGGCGATGGGATACCCTGGCACCAGCATATGAGCAGGAGCAGAGGAAAGCCTGGCCATGCTGTTTTCTGGATATCCCCCCATGGCTGATACAGGAACATGCCTGGCCATCTTGGTGCCCAATCCTGCAACCACGGGAGTGTCTTGCTCCTGCAGTGCAGAATCTGGTACATTCCAGCCTGTCCAGTGTTTGGCCATCTAGACGGCCCAGACGTGCCCCTTTTTGGGATCGGGCTCCATGTCACGTTAAATCATGTGTATATATGTGTTCCATAATTTTGTTCTATATAATATCTTCTACCATTTTGCTCTACAATGACTTCAGGCTCACCAGTCTATAGTTTCCCCAATCACCTCTGGAAGTATTTTTAGAAACTGGCATTGCCCTGGCCATCCTCCAGTCTTCGGGTGCCATGGATGATGTTAACGATAGATTACAGATTACTAATAGTATATTTGTGATTTCATTTTTGAGTTCTTTCAGCACTCTGGGTGTATATTATTTGGTCCAGGTGATTTGCTGCTCTTTAGTTTGATTTTTACTTATTATATCTTCCTAGTTCACTGAAATATGCTTAAGTTCTACAAAATCATTATTATTTATTTATCTAATGCATTTATTGGTGTCTATCAATATTTCTACACAACACTGCAATAAAACATTCTAATAATTTTGAAACATTAATATACTAGTATTAAACAATTGTTCACCATTAGTCAAATGACAAATATTCAGAAACAGGCAAAGCCTCTGGAAATAAATGCTTCTTAATACCCCTCCAGAAAATGAGCAAATTATGTTCATTATACAGTACTTTAGATGATGCATTCCAAAAGGTGGGTCCCATTACAGAAAACACACAAGATCGAGTAGACACTTTATGCCATTAAATACCAGAAACCTCTACCTGTGAGTTTGAGACGCTGCTTAGTGAAACAATAATCCCTGAAGAAGCCTCATCAGGAGGTGAAACCACTGACCAGGTTGGGGATTTAAGAATGAGGTTTGGTGAAATTATAAATGACATCACTTGAAACTTTAGATCCATATGGCTTGTGAGGAACTGAGGACCCATTACATACAGCAACTCTTAATAAGAAAGGGAATGGAGATCATTAAACATAATAGTTCATAGATAAGTACAAGTACTTGTCATTCTGCTTCTTCACAACTTTGTTTGGTTTTATGTGTAAGAAAACAATTATAAAACAAGCTCTAAGGGAAGAAATGTGGGAGGAGTTCTTGGGGGTAAAGGGGAAGAGGAGGGGATTGGGAGATGCTGACTTGGAGTGGTGAGAGAGATAGAGAGAGAGAGAGCTGAGATGGTGTGCATGATAGAACTATGTGAGAGGGGCCATGGGAAGTTGGCAAAGAGATGAGTTAGAGAAGGATGGTCATTACAGAGGGTGTAAATGTTATAATGGGGAGTGAGTGAAAGATAGAAGGGAAAAAGAAGCTAGGAAAGGAATGAGATGGGAAAGGAGAGAAATGTGTTGGGCTGGAGGTTAGAGTAGATGGAAAGTTGCTAGGTGAAAAGCCAATGGGGATTGATGATGGATGAGTGTGTGTGTGTGTGTGTGTGTTTGTGCAATATGAGTTGATGAAGAAGCAGTAAAGAAAGAAATGGAGGAAAGAGCAAAAAAAGAAATATCAATATATCATAGGCAGATGTAGAGAGAGAAAGTGGAAAAAATAGCAGACAAGAGAAGAAAGGACAAATGGAGAGCAGACAATGGAGAGTTAGCAGAAGATATGAAGAAAGCAGAAGAGAGAGACCTAGGGCAATTGTAACTGAAAAATAACATGCCCAAACAACAAGAGGTAGAAAAAGTTATTTTATTTTTAATTTATTACCTGGAATATGTGAGAAATGTGCATCACCGATGTCTTTATGTTTGTTCATTACAAGAGGAAATGATTTTATGGTTTTATTTCTCCAGTGTTGTGGTACATTCCAAGTTTGGCTTTTGGAGTTCTCAGTTCAATTATTGCCTCATATTTCTAAATTGTGATCCCTTGTTCTGTGTTTGGTGACAGTCTATGTTTTATATGTGTGACCGAACTGGGGTATTCTGTTCATGTAGTTTCTATGTGGCAGTCCCACTTGTTCTCTTTTCCCAGTAGGAGATGCATTGGTTTTCTATGAGCGGTATTGGTTTTATATTTGCAGGGATGCCTTTTGATAGGTAGGGCTGGGTGGTGTGTGAGTCCTGGTAGTGCTGTTATGATATGGCTGGTTTGCTATGGGTTCCAAATGAGCAGGGTTTGTAGCACTTGCCAATGTACCTGACAGTTGGCTCTGGAGGATAGCAATGTAGAAATCTGGTAGTCTTTCTTTATCCTCACTGTCCATGCAGATGGTATTAAGACACTCATTAAGAGGCATTTTTACTAAAGGTTAATGAATATTCACAAATGTTATCACGTGCTAAGTGCAGCAGCACCCATTTATTTCTATGGGTGCAGTGGCACTTAACATACATTAATGTTTAGTAAACATCGCCCTAATTCATTGCAGGGACAAAGGTGAAATTAGGTCTTACCTGCTAATTGACTTTCCTTGAGGACCTCCAGTCTAATCCCGGTACTTGTGGATAGTCAACTCCCACCTGCAGCTTGGAGACTGAGCATGTCATCTTTGATGACATCAGCATCTATAGGCAATTGTCACCCTCCACGAGCTCCAGTAACTATTGACAAAGCAAAAATTAACAGGAGCAACAACTAAGATGATAGGAACTAAACATTCCAATGTTCCACCAAAACAAGGGAGACTGTCCCAATGAATTGTGCAAGCAGACATTCCTATCCCTACCAAGGAAGGAACCCCACTACAACAGGACGGACTGAGCGATGAATGGACTGTCCCCTATCTGTCCATTTCCTACTCAACAAAATTTTTCTTTGTTTACTTTTCTGTATCTGCACTGCACCAACCCCTTAGCCAGCCCAAGCCAAACCATTAGTGGGCGATAGTGGGCAATAGTGCAAAATCTCTGGAAACCCTTACTTACTGATAGGTGCGAGATCACCAGCACAGAAGAATCAGGGAGGGCCCGGGACTGGACTGGAGAGCCTCAAGGAAAGTCAGCAGGTAAGACCTAATTTCACCTTCCTTATTGTCCCTCAAGTCCAGTCCTGGTATTTGTGGGATGTGCCATAGCAGTACTATCCTTGGGAGGAACCTGCGAGCACGGCCTGAAACACTGCTGCCTCGAACCTCACGTCCCTCGCTACTTGCACATCCAGGTGATAATGTTTGACAAACGTATGCAGCGACACTCAGGTAGCAGCTCTGCAAATATCAGCTGGTGGGACCAGTTGAGCCTCTGCCCAGGAAGCCGCCTGCGCTCTTGTGAAATGAGCTCTCAATCCCACTGGCAACATCTTGTGCCATAACAAATAAGCTGAAGAAGTGGCTTCCTTAATCCATTGAGAAATGGAGGCCTTAGAAGTAGCCTCCCCCATTGTGTTGTCCCCCAAACAGAATAAACAGATGGTCTGATGCCCTAAAAGGCTCTGTCCTCTTCAGGTACTGCTTCAATGCCCTGCACACATCCAGAAGATGTAGGAGAGGATCCTCCAGTTCCCCCCTAGTCCCGGAGAAGACTGGTAAAGTAACAGGCTGATTCATGTGAAACACCGAAAGCACCTTGGGAAGAAAGGAAGGCACTGGCCATAGCACCATCTTATCTTTAGAGATGAACAGGAAAGATTCTCTACACGAGAGCGCCTGCAACTCTGAAATAAGCCTCGCGGAACAGATAGCCACTAGGAAGACTGTCTTCAACATCAGATCCTTCAGGGAATATTCCCCTAGTGGCTCAAAAGGCACAGCCATCAGCGCTGATAACACCAAATTGAGGTCCCAGGGTGGCACCACCATCTGCCCGGGCGGTTGGACCTGCTTGGCTGCCCTAAGAAAGCGCAGCAAATCCGGATGTACTCCCAAGGAAACTTTGTTTACCACAATAACATGTAAGCGCCGCCACCTGCACCTGCACCTGCAAGGAACTACAAACCAAACGTTTTTCTAGCCCTGCCTGCAAAAAAGCCAACACCTGCAGTACAGACGCCGCCAGAGCATGGCAGTTGTTACCACACCAAGCCTCAAATATCCTCCACACACAGATATATGACAGCAAAGTGGAATGCTTGCGGGCCTTCAGCAAGATCAAGATCACCTGTGCCGAATAACCTCTTTTTCTAAGCCATACCCTCTCAAGAGTCATGCCATAAGCAAGAATCAAGCCACCTGCGGCATGAAGACCGGCCTCTGTGTAAGGAGATCTGGCCTCACCGGCAACCTCCAGGGTTGGCCCACAGTCAATCTGACCAGGTCTGCATACCATGGCCTCCACAGCCAGTCTGGGGCAATCAGAATGATGAGACCCCTGTATACCTCTGTCCTCTGCACTATGTGGCCTATGAGAGCCCACGGGGGAAAGACATAAAGCAGACTGCCTGTGGGCCATCGCTGCACCAGGGCGTCCAATCCTTCCGATATTCATTCCCATCGACTTCTGAAGAACCGACACGCTATGGCTGAGATAAAAGTGGCGATCAGGTTCATGATCAGGGACTCCCAATGCCACACCACCCGAGCAAATACTGTTTCACTAAGAGACCATTTCCCAGGATCCAGACGGAACAAACTGAGATAGTCGGCTGTTACATTCTCTGTGCCTGCCAGATGCACTGCCAAGATCTCCTGCAGATTATGCTCTACCCAGTCTAACAATGGCCCAATCTCGTTTTTGAGCTGCATACTGCTTGTGCCCCCTTGCCAATTAATGTAAGCCATTGTCGTGGCATTGTCGAAGAAGACCCATACTGCCTTTCCACGCAGCAGCAGGCGGAACTCCTGAAGAGCCAGAAACACTGTTCCCATTTCAAGTCAATTGATGGGCCATGCACTCTGTTTCTAGGATAAAACTCCCTGGGCTATCCATTCCTGACAATGGGCACCCCAGCCCGAGAGACTATCATCTGTCGTCAATGGGACCCAGGCTGGGGACTCCAGCGACATCCCTACCAAACGCTTCTCTGGTCTGAGCCACCACCAAAGGCCCAGCTGCGCTGCCCTTGGACAGGGCAACAGCTGTGTGAAAGGATGATGTTGCGCCGACCATTTCCTCAACAGCGCCCATTGCAATGGTCACATATGAGCCTGGGCCCAGGATACCAAATCTATGGCTGCTGCCATGGACCCTAAAAGCTGCAGGTAATGGCAGGCCATTGGACTCCCAGACGGAGGAGCTGTCATACTTCTTGTTGCAATGTGTGCATCCTCTCCACAGGCAACACCACCCTGCCTTCACCCATCTGAAACCAGGCTCTGATGTACACAAGGTCTTGTGATGGCAACAACTGACTCTTCGTAAAATTGATGATCCAGCTGAGGCTTTGCAGAAGCCTGACTACTCACGCCATCGCTTGCTCACTCTCTTCTGCAGTCTTTGCTCTGATAAACCAATCATATAGGTAAGGGTGTATGAGAATGCCCAGTTGACAAAGAGCCACTGCCACTACCATCCTTACCTTGGTGAATGTCTGTGGTGCCATCGCCAGGCCAAAAGGCATTGCTCAAAATTGGAAGTGTCCCATCGCTACCGCGAAGCGAAGATACTGCTGATGCTTGGCCTGAATGGGGATATGTAAATAGGCCTCTGTGAGATCCAATGAAGTCAGAAACGCGCCTGGCCTGATGTCCACTATGATGGACTGGAGGGTCTCCATGTGGAACCGGGCACTTGTAAACATCAATTTACCTGCTTTAGGTCTAATATGAGCTGAAAGGACCCTTCATTCTTGGGAACCACAAAATAAATGGAGTATCGACCTTAGCCATATTGGTTTACGGGCACCCTGACCACTGCCTTTAACTGTCACAGCCACTCTAGTGTGACCTGAACCGCTTTGAACTTGCCCATTGCCTTGCACGGGGACCAAGCGAAGGCCTCTGTGAGAGGACCCGCAAACTCCAGTGCGTACCTCTCTCTGATGATTTCTAGTATCCACTGGTCAGAAGTGATCTGGCCCAAGCCTGGTAAAACATCCATAGCCGACTGCCTATGGAAATCCCCTCTGGCCTGACCCCTCTAATTTCTTTGTGATTTTTTGGCTGCAGTCAAGAAGGGAGAGTAGAAGCCTCATCCAACTCCTCAAAAGCCCCCAAAAACCTGTTACCAGGATGGGAAGGGCTCTCTGTGAAAATATGCAAATCACACCACCCTAAAGCAACAAAGGACCTTGTATTGGGAGCGAGGAATGTCCAGGCTTCTGCTTGTCCTCTGGAAGCCTTCTGTCCTTTGACTCCCTGAGATCCTTCACCAACTTATCGAGTGCTTCCCTGAACAAAAGCTTCCCCTTAAAGGGGAGCTTGCTGAGCCTGGACTTGGACGAGACGTCTGCTTACCAATTGTGCAACCACAGGTATCTATGCACAGCCACCACTGAAGCCATACTCATGGACAGGCCTCAAATGAGATCATAAAAGGCATCTGCCAAGCATGCCACCTCTGATTCTAGCTTTGCCGCTTCCAGGAGGGCACTCTGTGCCTCACTGCCAGTGTCCAAGAGAATCTGAGCCCAGTGCAAGCAAGCTCTGGCCACGTCCACCCCACAAACCGACACCTGCAATGACAGGGCATTAATGTCAAAGGCTTGTTTTAGCAACATTTCCAACTTCCTGTCCTGAACATCCTTCCAAGTGGTACTGCTTTCCACAGGAATTGTGGTTTTCTCAGTCACAGCTGCCACTGTGGCATCCAACCTAGGGGAATGCAGAAAATCCTTTTCCTGCTCCAACAAGGCAGAGTCAGGACATGGTCCGAGTGCCCCTCAGAGCCGCCTCCAGCATCTCCCAGTCATCCTGTATCATCTGCTTTATAACCCTATGAAATGGAAAAACCAATTGGGTCTTCCTGACCACCTGAAAAAGCGGGTCATCCAATGGGTCCTCCTCCTGCGACTCCCCTGCCACCATGTTCAATGCCTTTAGGGACTGGGAGATGAATGCTTCCAGTTCCTCCCTGTGGAACACATGGATGATATGGGACTCCTCCTGTGGGAGCTCCCCTTCCTCTAGCTCAACCTCCAGATCTGCATCCCCCTCTTGGTCCACTGGGTCTCCCAAATGGAGAGAGCCTGTCTCGTCCCAGGCCTCCATGTGCTGTCTTCTTGCCACAGGCTCTCCTGCTGCCCATGCCTCCAGCAGTGCCCTCTTCACCTGCTGCTCTGGTGACAGTGAAGGAGCAGTTCCCTGCTGCTTCATGCAAAATGCCCTATGAAGGAGTAGCACCAACGCCAGAGAAAAGGGTCTCTCTTGGGCACTGCTTCCCTGCGAATCCTGTGATGTGGATGGCCTCAGGACAAAGAAATCCATGCCCCCACATTCTAGCTCCGGGCGGGGTGGGGGGTGGGGGGGGCCTTGGCCTATGTCTTCCTTAGGGACTGTGAGGCTAGCTGTTGGTGAAGAATGTCCCCCTGCTTACTGTGAGGTCCTTTCCATCCCTCTAGAGGAAGCTGCTCGCCAAGTCTTCAGTATCTTGTCCACTAACCCTTCTTCTGCAGGCTGAGACTCTGCCTCGCAGTTGCGGCAAAACCCCACGGCTGAGATGGTGACCCTTCTGGCTCCACATGCAAGACATGTGACCTTAGCTGGTATCTTGCCGTAGGGGAAGGGAAGGGAAGGGAAAAGAAGCTTGAGGTTCTGCTCCTTCCTTGCTAAATAGCTGACAGGAATGACAGGCAATACTAACTCTGCCGGCCAACTCAATTTTTTTTTGTTTAATGCTAGCTACAGCACCAATACTGGCAGGAACCCAAAACAAAAGCAACAAAAAAAATAGGAAGAGATCCTCCCAAAGTCCAAAAAGTGTCCTTTCCCCACACTATGCCTTACACTCCTCAGAAGAAAAAAGGTACAAATTTGCGCGCTGCTGACAATGCTGCTACCATGCGGCTGACAAAATGGCATTCAGTGCTGACAATGCCATCCCCACTCAGTGGCTAACCACACACTGCTTCCTCCTGCCCGTTAAGTCCCCTTTCGGCCCCCTGCACCCATCTAGGGAGTCGGGCCTGCTGTCTAATTCCCGCACTCAGCTTGGCCCTCAGATGCTGCTTCAGCTGAGTGGTGGGAGATGCACGGGAGGAATGGTAAGCCAGGGGGTATCTTACCCTGTAGCTCCTCACCTTCCTATGGGTTTGGAAGCCGCTGCGTCTGCCTTTTGGTCCTTGGGGAAGCCCCCCTTTCCATCCAGGCCTCATTTGATCGACATCAAACCCCCTTTTTATTTTTTTAACAACAACTTTCTCCCAAGGTAGATCAATAGGGAAACAAAGTCCCCTTAGCTTTCAATGCTATCCAGTGAAAACAATGGAAAAATAATAACCGGCTGCTCCTTAGTTGTCCCTCAGTGAGCCCAGCACCCTGGGCTCAACTCTCTTCAGTTTGTTTGAGACTAAGGGGTATGTTTACTAAACCGTCTTAATGTTATCGGCACTAGTTGCAGCAATAATGTGACGAATGCCATATAAGGAGTGGGCATTTTGGCGGCAAGGTAGCAAGAATCTGTATCGCGAGATAGTGGGCGCTGTGGCACTTTAATGCGCGTTAACCCTAAATTCATGCCAGTGCAGTGTTAGAAGCTGTAAAGATGTAGCCCACTGGTTACTGCAATGACTGTGGAAGCAGAGGTCATGGGTTCAATCTTGCAGTGGTGTTCTGTAAGAAGGCTGTCTGAGGCAATTCCTTTTAATCTAAATCAGTGCTGTCAGAGTCATTTCCTTTTTTAAGTTAAATCAGTGCTGCCAGCAAAAACACCCTCACAGAGCCGTAACATAAGGTGCCGCATAAGGCACCCTATAAGGCACTCCATAGGGCACATTATAAAGAGCCCTGTCTGCCAAGACACCTTCTAATGTGCTCTATAGGGCGCTTTATAGGGCACCCGATAGAGCCCCTTATGAGGCACCATAAGGTTACAGCACTGTGAGGGTGCATTTTGCTGACAGCACTGATTTAAATTAAAAGGAAAAGCCTCATTAAATAACACCACTGTGGGATCAAACAGATAACCTTTGCCTCCACAGTCATTGAAGTGACCAGTGGGCTACATCTCTATAGCTACTAGCACACTGCTGGCTGGCTACAGAAAGACTGCAGGTCACCACACAAATTGTCTGCTGTAGTTACCAGGATAGGGTAAACCCACCCGTACCCATGATGCACTGCACATGCAGACCAGCAGTCTACAGCTGATCACAAGATGGAGTATGCACCCCCACAGCACCTCGGCCTGCTAGGGGGAACTGACCCTGTGTGTTACTGGCACAGAGTAGCTACAGACCGTGATACTGTGCGGGTCCTGTGCTCACCCTGAGGGTGAGGTGGGGCACCCAGCACCAGGTCCGCAGCACCTGGTTTGGCTGAGATAGGCTATGCTGCAAGTCCCTATTAGTGCCAGGGTATGATAGGTAGTCCTTGCAGGCACAACTAGGATACACCTGTGTCCATCTGTATTTCCCAGTCATTGTCTAGTCCTTGTGGACTATGATGCACCCAGAATAGTGCATATCCTGTGTGGGTGCTATGGTCAGGGGGGTGAAGGGGGGTGTTTGGACCCAAAAGCTGATTACGTAGCACCACCCAACCCACCTTCTGTGGCTGAGAGTGGGGGACAGAATCTCCCACCAACAGATCCACATTCTACATCTCTGCAATGGTGGCAGTTGAGGGGACCATCAACCCCCGTCCTGCTGGGGAACAGGCACCCTACAATGGTCTGGTGCTGGGTGCTCCACCTCGCCCTCAGCGTGAGCACAGTACCCCCCACAATGTGACAGTCTGTAGCTACTCTGTGCCAGTAACACACATGGTCAGTTCCCCCTACCAGGCCTAGGTGCTGTGGGGGTGCATACCCCATTTTGTGATCATCTGTAGACTGCTGATCTGCATGTGCAGTGCATCATGGGTACGGGTGGGTTAACCCTGTCCTGGTAGCCACAGCATACAGTTTGCGTGGTGATCTAAAGTCCTTCTGTAGCCAGCCAGGGGTTTGTTAGTAGCTATAGAGATGTCGCCCACTGGTTACTTCACTGACTGTAGAGGCAGAGGTCATGGGTTTGATCCCACAGTGGTATTATTTGATAGGGCAGTCTGAGGCATTTCCTTTTATTATTTAAATTAGTGCTGCCAGCAAAAACATCCTCACAGTGCTGTAACTCTAAGGTGCCTCATAAGGCGCCCTATAAAGCGCCCTATAAAGCACCCTATAAGGTGCCTTATAAGGCGCCCTATAGGGAACATTATAAGGTGCCTTGGCGGACAGTGCACTTTATAATGTGCCCTCTGGAGTGCCTTATAGGGCGCCTTATGCGGCACCTTAGGTTACGGCACTGTGAGGGTGTGTTTGCTGGCAGCACTATTTTAAATTAAAAAAGAAAATGCCTCAAACAACACTGATTTAAAGTAGAGGGTAATGCCTTAGACAGCCTTACTCATTAAGCCCACTGGGGATAGAACTCATGACCCCTGTTTTATCGATCAATGTAGCAACCATTGTGCTACACCTCTGCTATTGTGTTTGCAGGTCAACGCACCTAATTAAGGCTAATGCTCGTTAACATGCCATGGCTCCCTCTATCGTGGGATAACGGACTTTATCGCGTGATAACCCGAAATGCTACCTTAAGACCGGAACGCCCACTCCTTTTATGGCATTCGTCACGTTATCGCTGGAGCTAACACCGGTAACATTAAGACGGTTTAGTAAACATACCCCATAGTAAATCTCTGACAAAATAATAATAAAGGCTGCAGAAAAGGAATGAGATGCAAAGGCACACTAAAAATCTAAGCCTGCATAAGTTCTAAATTCTTTCAAAGGTGAATTGATTTCCATGGAAACTAACACACATCTTCAATTTCAAAAACTGCACACAGACTACTTTTCTAATCTGATTTGCACTGGCAGAATCTGAAAAATGATTCACATTTAGTCACGAATGCAGAGCGTGGCAAGAGGGCCTGGAGAAGAGAATAAAGGAACCTAGAAAAATATCACATTATGAACAATAGGTACGCATATGTTTGATATGCCAGTGAACTGTTTCAGAAAATATAAACTGGCAAGAACAAACATCAGCAACTGTTGAGTAGTGCCCTGATTATAGATGCTATACTGGGTTTCCACTGAAGCTTATCAAGGTGGAATGCTCTTCAAATAGCAATTTGGAAACAACAGATGAACTGGTCAGCATTTACAGTCTAAACCTCCCAGGAAATTTTCATCTTTTCAAATGCAATAGTACTTCAGCTTTTTAACACAAAAATAAAAATAGGTATTAAAGTAATTTAACAATTTGACTGCAATCAGAGATAGAATTTCAAAGCCATTATGAGTTTCCATGCTATACACAAAATGTATGGCCTATTTCTTTGGCAATTGGAAAGTTCATTGAAATCTGTTAGAAATTTACTATTATTCAATGATGGATGTGGTATGGAGGGAAGGTAATAATTAAAGCCATTTCCACAGGTATAAGCCCTTTGAAAATTGCCCACTCTCAATATGGGAAAAATTATATGCATTAGTTTGCATCCTATGTAATTTTAGATCCATTTTCAAGAGGCATTTCTGTGGGTGTGTTTAGATTCAGTACACACAGATGACATTTTAAAATCTTTTCAAGTTATTTCAAAGGGAAAAGTACCCAGAAAAAAAGCAGGTGCAAATCTCTTCCTTGGGTCAATCAGTACAAAGATATGAGCATACCTTTTCTTAAATTATTAAACACAGAAACAGAAAAATGACGGCAGATAAAGATCATATGGCCTAACCAGTCTGCCCATACCAACTACTAAGCTGTACAGTCCCTTTTTTTCCCTTAGGGATCTTGTGTGTCTCATGCTTTCTTGAATTCAAATACAGTCTTCTCTCTACCATCAGGGTTGGCGATATCATGAAGTGAGCTAGGTGGTCACCAAGAGCTCTGGCCCTCTGGGGGAGCCTGCTGCTGCCCTTTGCCAAAGCTGACGCCCATCTCCAGGGCCAACAGCAGTGGCAGGTGTCAATGAAACTGTGCAGCACTTACCCTCTGTCTTTGGGGCTGCATCGTGGTTTCATTGTGCCAAATATGCTGTTTCCACCCCAGATTTCCATTTTTGTATAAACTGGAAGCTGCGGCAGAGGGGGGCTGAGGTGGCAGATTGATGCAGCCCCAGAGATGGACGGTAAGTGCTGCATTTCAGGAACAATTGCTACCTCTGACGGCCCAAGAGAGGGGCAGCGGCAGTGGCAATTGGCATGGGAGAACAGTTGGGGGGCCTCCAGTCCTTGCCTCGGCCCTGTCTACCACCTCACTAGGAGGCTCTTTCATGCATATACCACTCTTTACCTTAGAAATATTTTTTCATATTACTCCTGAGTCTAACCATGTTCATCTTCAACCTATGCCCCCTCATTGCGAGGCTCTCCTCCTGTGCATTTATGCCACAGAGGCATTTAAATGTCTCTATATTTTCCCTCTCCTGCCTTTCTTCCAAAATATATATAGTGAGATCTTTTAATTTGTCTCTATATGCCTTATGATGAAGACCACTGACAATTTTGGTAGCCAACCTCTGCACTGACTCCATCTTGTTTATATCCTTTTGAAGGTGTGGTCTCCAGAACTGCACACAATACTCCAAATGACATCTCACCAAAGACTTATACAGAGACACTATCACCTCCTTCTTCTTTCTGGCCATTCCTTTCCCTATGTACACAAGCTTTTGCACTCACCTTTTCTACCTGTTTAGCCAACTTAAGATCATCAGGTCCTGCTCTTCTTTCATGAACAGAAATACTTTACTCTATTTACTGTACTGCTCCCTTGGATTTTTGCAGACCCTGGATTTGTTAACATTAAAGCTCAGCTGCTAAATTCTCAACCTTTCTTCAAGCTTCTCTAGATCCCCTATACCTTCTTGGGTGTCTACCCTACTACAGATAGAGATATCCACAAAGAGGCAAACCTTACCTTACAGCCCAACTGCAATATTGTTTACAATAATGTCAAAAAGAATCGGACCAAGGACAGATTCCTGTGGCACACCACTGGTAACATCCTTTTCATCAGAGTGATCTCCATTTGCCTGTACCCTTTGTTGCCTTCCACTCAATGAATTTCTAACCTGGCCAGTCATTTTAGGATCCATCATTAGGGTGCTCAATTTATTATAAGTCACTTGTGCGGAACAGTATCAGAGGCTTTACTGACATCTTAAGTATACCACATCTATGGATCTCCCTCGGTCCAACTCTCTGGTCACCCAGTCAAAGAAATTAATTGATGCAGAACCTGTAAGTAAAAACTACTTGCAAACTTTGCATTAATGCAGGCAGTTTGATTAATAACCCCTTAAGCAGTTATATCAGCAAAACTATTTTTCAGACAATTTGGTTGGAAATTAAAACAAATCGAGGGATTTATTCACCCAGATTCACAATTTCAGAAATTTCCAGTTGAAAGTTATTTATTAGCTTCCACTAATAAAAAATGATCATATCTTTTGTTTACAGAAATTGTGGCTTAGAGGTCATGATTATCTTGAAAAAGAAAAAAAACATCCTGGGCCTGATATTCAGAACCCTTAGGGGGATGTTTACTAAACTGCGGTAACGTTACATAACGCGCGTTAACCAACATTAACGATCGTAAAGCTCCGCGGTGCGGTAAAACACCGCAGAAGGTGGAGAGAGGGCGGAGAGAAGGGGTCAGTGGGCGGAGAGTGGGCGGGGAGAGGCTCCCTTCACACTAACGCGCTGATCTGAAAAGCTGAATCCAAACGCGATTGAACACCTGCCGTTAAATGCACATTACAGGGGAGAGAAACCATTTCAGTGTCAGCAATGTACAGCCCAGGCAGGGAAACCTAAATAACGTGATAAGTGTGATACATGTGCAAAGAACAAAAGGGCACATAAACACTGAAAATGACCTCAACAAACTGGAAAAAAAACATAACCAAGCTGGCCAAATAGTGGTATTAATGAGAAACATCAACTCCCCCCCCCCCAAAGTAAGCTCCATAGAAAAGATATAAATCGTGGAAGGGTCTATACTCCGTCCCCATACAAGGTGAATGAGCCCACAGTGAAATAGCGCTGCTCAGTGCTTTCCCCTCCATTGGACAGGGTTCCTATGGTGTGCACATGTCCTGCAACATCAGGGCGGGCATGTCGGAATGGCAACTGGACAGATGCCGGAAAAGGGGATACAGAGGGCCGCAGGCGGCACATGCTGTGGTGGAGCTGGGCCACAGTGCGGACTAGGGTGATGCCTAGGTGGCCCATAAGAATGCTGAAACAGCAGAGCAGCCAGACAGCAACTGCTGAAGGCCCAACATGGGCACGAGTGTGTTTCCCAAAGTGTCACAGGGGATAGTACCCAACAGCTACCCCCAAGGGCACGGAACATTGGCAGGCGGGGCTGGGGGGAGCGTGGACGTCTATGCAGGCACCCCTACCCCAGAACCCGCACCATAGGCAGCCGCCTACCTGCACACTGGATGGCCTGAGACTGCGCACCAGCAGCACCACCAGCAGAAGGGCATGCCAGCATGGTGGCTGAGGGATACTGGTGGTGGAGGGGGCAGTGGCAGCTGCCCAGAGCAGACCGTGGACTAGCCCTGTGTAGGTGGGTGTACTGCAACAGACAGGCCCTGTCTGACGAACAGTCATGGTATCACCAAGGAATGTACAGACTCTGTGACAACAAGGTGGTGCAGTGCACAAAACCAGTGTATTCAAAAGCAGAACATCACAGGTTCTAGTCCCAGCTGTGGTTCCTGCCAACCCAGTCCCCATATTTTACCCACTACTACAACGTGCTAATACAGACAGCACCTTTATTGCAGATGACGTAAACATGCCCAAGACACCTACATTTTACCCTACAGAGCACAGACACCATGAACATGCACATTACCTAGAGCAGAGTCTCCCAAATGCAGTCCTGGAGGGCCAAACACCATTCCGGTTCCATGCTGCCTCTAATAAAGATGCCTGTGCTGCATTTCTATGCGCCACCCCATGGTATGTTTCATAATCTCTATCTAACCCTTTTATTGAGTGTTAATTTATCAGTTGCCTTTGAAAATATTCTTGCCAAAGCTATATTTGCGCCCCATGGGCAATCAACAAGATCTACAGCTCCTTGTAGCTCCTTACTTGGTAGATCTTTCCAAACTCCTTCCTTCTATTATGGAAATTTCATTATCTCCCTGTTCTTCATCTATTTGGACTTTGCTGAAATTAATGATCAGACTAAGCTAGGCAAACTCCCGCTACCTGATTCACTCCCCCACTCCCACCTTGGAGGAGGAAAAAATTACATTGAGAGTTTCACCCTCCTTATGGGCAGATATGCTGATTGGTCTGGCAATTGTTACATAGCTACTCTTGACTTGCCATGGAAACTGGTCCCTTATGAAACTTTACTAGGAGTGCCTTCTAGTCGTCATCGTAGAGCCATAGATGACTCTAGTGCTGATATACGTGCAGCAAGAAAATTACTAGAGGACACCACTATGTTAACCCAACAAGAAGTAAGCACCTTTATGGGAACAGTGTGGCTAAGTACGTTTGGCGCCATACGTCCTACTCAACGTTATGGTGAGCAATTATTGCGGATTTATGCTCTAATTGAAGTAACAGCCCAAGATTTGACTGATGCTCTTACAGTCATGCAAGGTACTGTAGATAAACTGACTGCTTACTCTGCACAGAATAGGATGGCCTTAGATTATTTGCTAGCCAAAGAAGGCGGAGTCTGTAATATTGTATGTGAGCACTGCTGTACGCTCATTAATTCACAAAGTAAGGTGGTCTCTGGTATCCTAGAACAGGTGAGAAAAGAAACTCACTTCTCCAAAGATAATATAGAAGGAACTTCTGATTCTGTATGGCCCTGGTTTGATAACATGTGGAGTGGCTTGTCAGGCCCAGTAAAAGCGGTACTGACAGGCCTGTTTGGCTTCTTAGTAGCCCTCCTACTCTTAGGAATATGTCTTACTTGCATTATGAAGTGTTGTACTACATATTTGTCCAAAACTATGAATACTATTGCAGTTTTGAAATTGCGGAGTGTTCCTAGTACTGGAGACTTGCTTCGTGAAATGCCCTTTTATGAAGAATGTGGTTCTGGGCAGAACCAAAGGGAGGACTGTAGACAAGGGCTAACTAGGCTAGGCCCCAAACATACATTGGATATAATCAGTGAAGTGGATGAAACAGCTGCTGATAAACAATACACCTATGATTCACCCAGGATATGCAGATTTGGAGTTGTCAGATTCAGAGACAGACAGCGGATCAGGATCAATAATATCCATAGGGATAGAAGGCAGGGCCTCTATACATGAAACCGGAATGTAGAACCTAACTTAGCTATAGGCCTAGAAAGTACAGGTCTGAATTGCATTAAAAACTATCTTTTTAAAAGGCATTTCTGCTTCTAACCTAGGACATTGAATTTAGTAAATAGAGCTTGTGTGTGATTAGCAAACAGAGTTTGTGTAGCAATAGATATTAGGTCAGATTAAACTTCCTTAATTAAATAGAACATAGGGTACAGTTGCTCATCCTGCAATCTGATAGGCTAAAGAGGTTGCTGGGTCAGGATGCGCTGCTCTTGTGAAACTGGCTTTGATTCAATTAGCAAATATAACGGAATATAGCTTGTATAAATAATAGGAAATCAGCAAATATAATAAGTAACTAATTAGCTTCTGCTGAAAAGTAAAATCACAGCGACACCTACTGAATTTAGTGAACATAGTCATAAGACATAACTTCTGCTTTCTATATGATAATGTTGCCTATGTTAGCAAATTTTATGTACATGTGGAATTTGGAAAGTACCAGATGTTAATTAAAGATTAACAGAATCAGCTGATATTTTCTAATAAAAACGGGAGCCCTATGAAGCCATCTTTGAAGAGGCTCGATGGATATGTCTGAATTAGACTCCATGAGTATCTTCCCTATAGAGCTCCATAGTGATTGATTAATTAATTAATTGTGTCGTGTCTTTCCTTCCTGTTGAGCGGTACAGGAATATATGATAAAGAATCCAGGTATTGTGTGTAGGATTCCGGACCCCAGGAGGGCTAGAGTCAACAATATCTACCACTTGTTGTAATTCCAAATTAACCACTGATGCTGAAAAAATATCTCTCTCCTCCTCTTTAGAAATATCATATCCAAAAATCACCTACCATTCTTATATTGGGTCAAGTAGTGATATCCTGGGTCCCTTTTAATAATGGTTTATAGACCTTTCCTCCAGGAACTTGTCAAATCTTTTTTTAAACAAAGTTACACTAACAGTTTTTACTACATCTTCCAGTAACAAATTCCAGAGTTTGATTACACATCGAGTGAAAAAATATTTTCTCTTATTAGTCTTAAATAGGTTACCCTGTAGCTTAATTGCATGTCCCCTAGTCTTTTTATATTCTGATGGTGTAAACAATCGATCTACATTTACTCGTTCCATTCCATTCATTAATTTATAGACCTCTATCATATCTCCCCTCAGCCATCTCTTTTCCAGGTCGAAGAGCCCTAACCTTTTAGTCTCTCTTCATAGGAGTATCCTTCCATCCCCTTTACCATTTTGGTGGCTCTTCTCTGTACCTTTTTTAATAACGCTATATCCTTTTTAAGATACGGCGACCAGAATTGCACACAATATTCAAGGTGCGGTCACACCATGGAACGATACAGATATCCTTTGTTTTGTTTTCCATTCCTTTCCTTATGATACCTAGCATTCTATTTGCTCTCTTGGCTGCCGCTGCACACTGGGCGGAGGGTTTTAACATGTTATCCACAATGACGCCTAATTGTTTTTCTTGGTTGGTGGTTCCCAATGTGGAACCTTGGATCATGTAAACATAGTTTTTGTTGTTCTTTCCTAGGTGCATAACTTTGCACTTGTCCAGATTAAATTTCATCTGCCATTTGGATGCCCAGTCTTCCAATTTATCAAGATCCTCTTGCAATTTTCCACAATCCTCTTAGGTTTTAACAACTTTAAATAATTTTGTGTCATCTGCAAATTTGATAGCCTCACTTGTTATTCCCTTTTCGAGGTCATTTATGAATATGTCAAAAAGCAGAGGACCCAGCCCAGATCCCTGAGGTACTCCACTATTCACCTTTCTCCATTGGGAAAATTGGCCATTTAGCCCTACCCTCTGCTTTCTATCTTTTAACCAGTTCCTGATCCACAATAGTACACTGCGTCCTATCCCATTACTTTTTAGTTTTGACAAAAGTCTCTGATGAGGGACCTTGTCAAAGGCTTTCTGAAAGTCCAGATACACTATATCAATCAACTCACGTTTGTCTACCTGTTTATTCACACCTTCAAAAAAACATAACAGATTAGTAAGATAAGATCTTCCTTGTCTAAAGCCATGTGGCTGTCTCCCATTAAGCCATGACTATCTACATGTTGAGTAATTTTGTTTTTTATGATGGTTTCTACCATTTTTCCAGGTACTGACGTCAGGCTCACTGGTCTGTACTTTCCCGGATCATCCCTGGAACCCTTTTTAAAAATTGGTGCTACATTAGTGATCCTCCAATCTTCAGGTATTAAAGATGATTTTAATGATAGTTTACAGGTTACTAATAGCAGGTCTGTAATCTCATATTTCAGTTCTTTCAACACCCTCGGATGTATACCTTAAAAAGCACTCTATCCTTAACTAAGTCGTCCCCCCCCCCAATATCTTCTAAAAATAATATCAATCCCTGTCCATACACATCACAATAGAAACATAAACATATACAAACCAAAAGAAGCAGAAAAAAATCCACACATATTAAAATTCTAATAATAACCATATAAAATCCATTAAGAAACTCCACTCACAATACTGAGCATAGCAAAGCCCAGCCTCCATTCATTCCACACAAGTACATCTGCCCATAGTTGTTGAGATGACTCTGGCTAGACCTGCTCATGACCATGAAAATGAAGTGAAAAAGTACTTGTTTCATGGCAGCAATGTTACCAGGGAGAAAAGTACAATGCACTGTCATTGTCCCAGTCAATAATCCCTGGGCAAGAAACCAGCATGCAAATAGAAACCCAGGACAGATTACTAACCTGCCATCACACATCTGAGTGTCCCCAATAGTGCATAAATGCTTCCGAGTTCTACCGAGTTGCACCTGCTCTGTGGGAGGTGCTGCTGTTTGCATGGATTTGCATAAGAATATTTCATCAGACACTTGTGTACCTCAAAGGATGCCCTCAGACTTAGTCTAATGCTTTCCCCAGAACTGCAAATGCTTAATCCATTGTGCATGCTCTTGTCAACACACACAAATGCATACACAACTGCACAGTTTTATAACGGCTATGTCCCCCAATTTAGAACATGCTTTATGCTTGGGAAATGTGTTATAAAATTACCCCCTTAGAAAGCAATAATTACAGGGCCGGTGTTAGACATGCAGGAGCCCAGGACGGAAAGTTGTGAGGGGCCCGGAAGCCCACCTGCAGGCTATGCCTCCTTCAGCTTGTGGTAGACTCGGGGCCCTTTGTTGCAAGGGGGCCAGGGCAATGTCCTTGTTTGCCACCCCCTAACATCAGTCTTAAATAATGAAAGCCTTTCTGTGGCTAAAAGTCTGTTCTACTTGGGAAAATGGACTTTTTAATTATTGCCCACCCTATGTCTGGGTAAAAATTTGCATGAGTAGCAACAACACAAACTTCAGAAAACACTCCCGGGGCGAGATTCAATGGCACGAGGCAAGTGCCCACAGGGTTTTAAATAATCAGAAGTATGCATGTGCTCTTGCTTGAAAACAGTGCCTGCACAAAACATTTCATGTTTATTTGATATACTGCCCTTCGACTTAACGGCAAGTCGGTTTGCAATAAAAATTCAAATCAAAATTAGATTAGCATCCAAGACATACAGAAAAGCAGATGCATATTTGTGCAGGCACCTTTCAGAAGGGCAATAATGAAAGAAAAAAGTATGATACAAAGGAGAGCCTTAGGTCAGCTGGCGTCATTTTGAAATAGGGCTGCTGGCAGGGCAGGAGTGAATAATGATCAGTCCTCTCTCATTGGAGGGGTTCTGATGGGCGTTAAATGTGAGAGAGGAGGGGGTTAGGAATATTTAAAATGGTGGAATAAAGGTCATGAATATTTTCTTAAACCTATTTTTGAGTTAGGTGGTGGAGGTCAGGGACTTTAAATTGCGCCACAGATGGCCAGGGAGCTTTTATGGAGGGATGGGGGGCATGTTACAGGACCTTGGAGTATCACCAATAATTTTAGCCTGGCTATAGTTCTGGAGGGGATGCTTGACATGACTCTTGAACTATATCTAGTTATTCCACAGTAGTGCAGTCTGTAGAGAACTGTATATGAATTCAAGAAAGCATGGACAAACAAAGAGAATCTCTGAGGGATAGTAAGGGATTGCAGAGCTTAATAGTTCTTATGGATGGACAGGCTAGCATGGCTGTATAATTGTTATCTGCCATCATGTTCTGTTTCTGTGATAGCTGTGCTACTGATTGCTATGGTAATGAACTACGCTCCTTGCATTAGCATGCAACACAATTCATTCCCATGGCAGTGTACTGCTTGATTTAGGAATCAGGAAATAATATGAAAAATTGTGCCATAATTGCACATTTCATGCACTATTTCCATTTGAAGCAGCAATTTTCTGTGTGTGGAAATAGCATGCACAAATTCAAAAGAGGAATGGTGTCAGTGGCCCTTGAAAATACACTTGTATTTCATGTTTTACAACAGCAGTACATGCATATCTTGAAAAATTTCACCCTCGGCATTTATACCTCTTCAGAATCATGCACAACTATCAGCTTATTTTATTTATTTATTTATTTTACATTTCTTATATACCGCACTATTTGCGATCAGCGCGGTTTACATAAAACAAACAGTATCCGACAATAAACAAGAGTCAGGTCATTACAATGAACAGGAGCAATCAACTTGGATAACGGGGGAAACTATATACATATTTGAAACATTGAAATAGGTAACTGTATATATGTGAGATGGAGTTATTGTGTGTTGTTCATACCTGGTGGCTGGGGTTCGGGGAGGCTGTGAGGTGTTTAATAAAGAGGAGGTGTTTTAAGGCCTTCCTGAACTGGCTCAAGTTGGGGATAGTTCTGATGTGTGGTGGTAGGGAGTTCCAGAGGCTTGGGGCGCTCAAGCTGTAGGCTCTATTAGAAGTTGATATGGCGCATCTTGTCATAGATTTTGGTATTGCTAGCATGTTGGCTGTAGCAGTTCTTCTTATCCTGTTGGGCATGGGTAGTTGAATGAGGTCACATATTGAAGAAGCGGATAACCCATTGATGGCCTTGAAAGTCATCACTAAGATCTTGAAGCTAATCCTGGCTTGAATGGGGAGCCAGTGCAGCTGCATCAGGAGGGGTGTGATGTGTTCTCTCCTTGGTGCTCCTAAGAGGATTCGCGCAGCGCTGTTCATAGCGAGTTGTAATGGATGTAAGGTTGCCTGAGGGAGACCTTGTAGGATGGCGTTTGCATAATCAAAATGAGGGATGATGAGGGCTTGGTAGATGGTACGGAAGTCGTTCAGCTCGAGTAGAGGGTGTATGTGTCTGAGGGATCTGATCTTGAAGTAGATCGCTCTTACTGTTTTTGCTATGTGCTGCTTCATGTTGAGGTTCTGATCCAATGTGACTCCGAGATACCGTATGGCTGATTTAACTTGCAACTTGGCGTTGTCTACTTCCAAGTGGTTAGGTGGAATAAACTTAAGATCTCTAGAGATGAATAGGACCTCTGTTTTCTTATGTTGGATGCGCAGATTTTGGGAGAGGAGCCATTCGGATATTGCGTTGAAACACTTAGTTAGTGGGGTGAGGTCCGGGCAATCCAGGGATATTGGCAGGTACAGTAGGACATCGTCAGCGTAAATCATGCAACTCACATTAAAGGATCTAATGATATTACAAATGGGTTGGATATAAATGTTGAACATAAGTGACGATAGGGAGGATCCTTGAGGGACTCCTTGACTTTGTAGGAATGGCTCGGATGTGGTTCCATTGCTCGTACGTGTTGCCATCTTCCAGACAAGTAAGATCTGCACCAATCCAGCGCTGTTTCGGTGATTCCTTTTTCTTGTAGCCGCATCAGGAGGATCTCGTGGCAGACTGAGTCGAAGGCTGCCGCAATATCTAAAAAGATAAGTGCGAAACCTGTACGTGAGTTGTCAATGCCTGAGATTATGGTGTTGAAAAGAGTAGTGAGTAGTGTTTCCACTCCATGTGACTCTCTGAACCCGTGTTGTGATGGATCTAGAGGTGCATTGGTGTCCACATGGTCTTGTAGCTGCCTGTAGACTATTTTTTCCACAATTTTAGAGAGCATCGGGATACTGGATATGGGTCTGTAAGACTCGACTTTTAGAGGGTCTAATTTAGTGTCCTTAATTTGGTGTCCTTAAGCTAATTTCTCATTTGGACTTGGGCTCAAAATGGAAAGAGTGTGTTTTGGAACTCAGCTCCTTAATTAGTTCCCCTTGGATATGCAGCCTCCATATTATTGGCACCCTTGCACTTCAACCCCTTAATGTCCAATATCTCCTAAAAAAGAAAAGTGGCCAGTGAAATGGCTTTAGACTGTATATGCACTGTCACATGCACAATGCCATAACCACTAGTCTTCTAGTTGTTGAGGGCGTGGTGGTTGAGAACCTTCTTCTACCAGCTGTAACATTTATGCTTTAAGTAGAAGGATTGTAGTCGTGTTAAACCAAGGGTAAGGCTTATGACAGAAAAAGAATTTATTTTGAACACAATAGAACAGATCAGGTTCCTGGTACCATTTACAGAATTTTAAATTATAGGATTTTTGCTTAAGGTTCAGCAAGCTGGTGGCAAAACAAACAGAACTCAATATTGGCTTTTAAAGTCCTCTTCATTGCAGAAGCATAGCCTTTTCACATATAACCAGATGCCACTTTTCTTATTGTCCTTTGTCAATCAGAGCAATAGAAAAACAAACTTTACTTCTTCTATGGCAAAATTATCTTCACTCAGCCATAATTCTCCCTTGGCTGCACTTCCAGGTGAAGAACCAAAATTAGATTATGAAATAAGCATTCACAGTGTCCTCAAGACTCTTATAGCAGGCTTTTCTTATAAAAGACAAGAGCAAAGCACAAACTCTTCCAGCAGCTAATTAACTCTTTCTCCGTTGTAGAGTTTCAGCACAGCTGACACAGAAGCATGAATCACAGCCTTACTTCATTAGCTTATGCTGCAGTAAATTCCTCCTTTCAAAACACACAGGAATTTACTTTCTCACTGCTTAGCTCTGAGGTTATTTCAGCAAGAGGAACAGTTCTTTCCAGGCTGGCCTTTCTTCAGACACTTTAAGTCCAGAGCTTGGCATAAAGAACAATCCATCAACATATCTTCTTCTGCCCCTAGCTCTGACATTGCTTCACCCAATTGCATAGGTTCTGACTCACCCACTTGATGAGAGTGCCCTGCTGACAACCTCTCTGGTGGTCTGAAAGCTTCTCTCCTTCCTGGCTCCCACCTCTATTGAAAACGTGATTCAGGGAAATCACCTCTCTCAGCAATGGGTAGCTCAGCCTGTCTCCAGAAGTTAGCACCTGCTCTGGCTTCTCCAGCATTCCATCGTCCTTGCTGCTCTGAAGTCTGTCCTCTGCAATCACTCCTCTTCCAGCTTCTACTGCTACTGCCATAATTTAACCAAGGTTTATACTCACTGGGATCCAACCCCACCTCTTTCTCTCCCAGGTGTTTGTAATCCCCCTGCCTTCTGACATCAGAATAATCAGTGCTGGGGGGGCGGAGCTTGCCGCAAAGGGAGATGGCTGCCTGAAAGCGTGGCTCCTACCCTGATTGTAGAATCCTGACCCTCTCCCCCTCCATTTGACTGTGTAGCGACTCGTATCTCACGGGCGATAACAAGACAATGGGGGATGTTTACTAAAGTGCGGTAAACATGAATAACGCACGTTGTATGACGTTAACGACCGTAAGTGTAGTATAACGCGCATAATCATGCGCCAACGGCCGTTAACGTCATACTACGCGCGTTAACCGTAGTTAACGATCGTAAAGCTCCGCGGCGCGTTAAAACAGCGCAGAAGGTGGAGAGTGGGCGGAGAGAAGGGGTCAATGGGCGGAGAGTGGGTGGGGAGAGGCTCCCTTCATACTAATGCGCTGAATTCCTGAGCTCAATTCCAACGCGAATGAAAACCTGACGTTAAAGGCATATTAAAGGGAAAAGAAACCATTTACGTCGGCAATGTACAGCAAAACCGGGGAAACCTACAAAACGTGAGCAGTGTGATACATGTGCAAAGACCAAAGGTTCAAATAAAACCTTAAGAATGACCACAAGAAACATTGTAAAAAGCACAATTCAGCTGGGAAACAGTGATAGCAATGGGCAACAATGAACAACACTCCCTGGAAAGCACCAAAGAAAGAAATGATGTTTGGAAGGGTCTACGCTCCGTAGACCCTTTCAAAGATCATTTCATTGTGATGGAGCTTTCCTGGGAGTGGTGTGTAATGTTGCCCAATGATATCATTGTTGCCCAGCTTGGTTATGGGTGTTTGCCCCGTTTTTGAGGTCTGTTTTGAGGTTTATGTGCACCTTTGTCGCCATACAAGGTAAATGAGCCCACAGTAAACCTGTGCAGAGCAGGGTTTCTGACTCGTCAGGCCGCTTTAACTAACTCCAGGGACTACACCATCTCTATGGCCACAGTGTGGTGCAACAGACACAGCCAGTGCTTGTAAGACCAAAGGGTCACAGGTTCACATCCCAGCTGGGGCTCCTGCCAACCCAGTCCCCATAGTTTAACCCACCACTAAACAGTGATAGTAAAGACACCCCTTTATTGCAGAGAACATACGCATGGTTAATACGCCTATATTATACCACACCAAACACAGACACCAGAAACAGGCGCATTACCCAGAGCAGAGTCTCGCAATTGCAGTCCTGGAGGGTCCCACACCATTCAGGTTCCATGCTGCCTCTAATAAAGATGCCTGTGCTGCATATCTATGCACCACCCCCATGGTATGCAGATGTAGCTCATGCATATTTATGAGGGACAGCATGAAAACCCGAACAGGTTTGGAACACCAGGACTGGAGTTGGGGAACTCTGCCGTAAAGCAGCAGCCAACAGGGCCAGACACACCCACAGGCCCCATTGGCCAATGCCTCCTGGAGAAGCAGGACATTGGGCCCTGCCTGTATCTCCCAAAACTAGCAGTTGCATACCTTAGCAATGCCACCCTACACCTGGGTATATGGTACACAGCTATCAATCGTTTCCTGTGATAACTGGCAGATATCAATTCCTACATTAAGCACAGTTTGCTCAGTGAGCTCCACCAAAACAGGCATTCTGATGTCTGCGGTGTGTGCTGCAGGTCTGGTCTCTGACAGTGCTTACTACCATAGGGAGTGACCCCCAACAGTCTTGCGTACCATATCCATGCCTGAACTGTGCCCAGGACTGGTGTGGTGGGTATGGCTTCTGAACACCTCTATAGTTGCACAATGCTGGCATAGGTGTGGGGGTGTCTGTCTGTCTATCCAGTGTGTGGTGGCTGCAAACACCTTCCACAGCCCACACTGCCAGCAATGTTGCCAGTAGTGAGCTGCCAATGTGCATAATGAGGAGCAAGGTACCATGGGTATAGGCCGGACAGGGTGGCCTGGCCAGGGTGCATCTGCACAGGGCATAGGGCAGTGACAGGCACATTTTAGTGCCCGGCCACCACCTACACAGACAGGGTGACCTCAGTATGTCCTGCTGAGAGATTACTCTCACCCTGACTGTGCAGTGACCACAGCATGGCTAGGCACCCCCATAGTGCTATATAGTATTTTTCTCATGTGATAGATATGGGTTTCCTTTTGGGGCCCAGTCACTGATTTATCTGCTTGCTGTGTATGCTGACATCCCAGTTCTAGGTGCATGCATCTCTACTGGGCACATGCATTATGGACTAACTAGCAGACTGTTTGCAGCTGGTATGTGTCTTGGTGCAGTGGCTGATGGCTTGCTGCAGGAGTATATCAGATAGTGGTGGGGTGCAGCTTACCATATCCAGGCCTGATGTCTGTCTGTGTACAGAGCTGTGGTGCCTGCCCTGTGGGGTGTCTGTTCCTCATCAGAGCTGGGGTTGATGTTCCTCTCTACTGCCACCTTTGCAGGGAGGTAGAAGGTGGATCTATTGTTGGGAGACCCTGTTTGCTGCGCTGGGGGGGGGGGGGGTACATGGGCCACCTAGGGGTCCATGGGGGCTACACCTGACTGCAAGGTGTTTGTGCAGAAACTACTTATCTCGCACATTAACACTGCTTTGGACCTGCACCATGGCCTCTTTCAGCCATGGATGGTGCTGTGGACCTGGTGCTGGGCGCCACACTGCACCCTCAGGGTGAGCACAGTACCCGCACAATGTGACGGTGTGTAGCTACTCTGTGCCAGTACAACACATGGTCAGTACCCCCCTACCAGGCCGAGGTGCTGTGGGGGTGCACATGGTCACTTCCCCCTACCAGGCCGAGGTGCTGTGGGGGTGCATTCCCCATGGTGTGTATCTGTGGACAGCTGATTTGCATGTGCAGTGCATCATGGGTGTGACTGGCACAATCCACCCTGGGAAGATCCAGCGCCTGCTCTCAGGTTCTGATAAACCATAGGCCATCACACGTACATCTGTTAGCATAGTGCATAGGTGCAAGACACCCTAAAGTGTCTGTACTATAAGGTGCCCACACTGGTAAAAACACACGTACCCACGCACGTACCAATGCACGTACCAACGCACATACCAACGCACGGGGCTACCCCCGTAACAACGCACGCAGCCACGCACGTACCAACGTACATGGCTATGCGCACTGCGAGAGTGTGTTTCACTAACAACTACTGAACGTAAAGAAAAACATGCCTCCTCATTCCCTACGTAATGTACAGGGTGCTGCTTGGGACAGCATTCTGCGTTAGGCACACTGGGGACTTGAACCCATGCTGCCTGTAACAGCAGTGAGTACACTAACCATTGTGCTACAGCTCTGTTTCAATGATTTGTGTCTGTACGCCTTCATATGATTAACGCGCAGTAACGCGCCACGGCGCCCTGTACCGCTTGTTAGTTTTTGGAACGCGCGTTAGTCGTTACGATGTCCCGCCCATGTCCTTTTTTGGCTTTCCTTTCACTAACGCGGCTCCTAACGCGATTTGCACTAACGCAGTTTAGTAAACATACCCCAATGTCATCTCTAAAACCTGCTAGGCTGGAATTTCATCAAGCAGCCGGGCAAGCAGTTAAACGCTCGAAGCAGGAGACATCATCCCTGCAGAAAATGGCGCCGGAGAAGGAGTCTGCTGATGGTGTCCGGGAGATTTTGCTTGAGTTAAGATCCGTCAAGGAGA
Source organism: Ichthyophis bannanicus (assembly GCA_033557465.1). NCBI lineage: Eukaryota > Metazoa > Chordata > Amphibia > Gymnophiona > Ichthyophiidae > Ichthyophis > Ichthyophis bannanicus. Next base: position 381,197,709 of record CM066031.1, read on the forward strand.
TGATAACTACTAGTACCGCGACGCTAAATCAGCTGCAAGTAGATGTGCAGGAGGTGAAAGAGAAGCTACAAGATCTGTCTGGGCGCATATCTAGAGTGGAGACAGAGATTACCAAACATGAGAATATGCTGACTCAGGTGGGCCCTTTGGCCAAGCGGGTGGCTGCGCTGGAAATCCAAATGGAGGACCAAAGTAACCGGGCCCGAAGAAATAACATCAGGATCACTGGTATACCGGAGGGTCGGGAGGGGGCTGACCCTATTACATATCTAGAGAAGCTAATACCAGAACTTTTGCAAATTAATTTTACTACTCCTTTTGAATTAGAGTGGGCTCACCGGGTTCCCTCCCATGCACCGAATCGCATGCAGCAGCCGCGCCCGTTTGTGATGAAAGTACTAAGATACCCGCAGGTCCTGCAGATTCTTCAAACAGCAAAACAGAGGCAATCGTTGCAACTCGAGGGTCACAGGATTTCCTTCTACCCGGATCTCAGCAAGAAAACGGTGGAGCGGCGTAAGGATCTTTTGGCCTTTTGGCCCCCTCATGCAGAAACTACAGGCTAGGTATGGACTCTTTTATCCGGCGAGAATGCGTGTCACGCTAAATAACACCACGCGGACCTTTGACAGCGGAGACGCTCTTCGGTCCTTTTTGTCGGACCACACGCACATGAAGGTTGGATCATAGCCGGCAGTAATGTTAGGGGACGTGTCCTATGAGTGGCGATCGAGGGATGAGCCAGAAAAACCCAAAGAGTGATCTACTGAACTATTGGAGGTGTAAGGGGTTAGCTAACCATAAGTTTAATTAATGGGATAGTATTGCTGACATGTGAATGTTCTGTTGTGATGCATACAGTTCTGGGAAATGTATAAGTATTCATTGATGTCTGATGGAGGAGGGGGGGGAGAAGTAAAGCTCTTTGAGGTTGTCGGGGGAGGGGGTGATCTGGGGGTTGATTGCAGAGGGGGCGGAATGGGCTTCACCATGCAAGATGTTCAAGTTTTTTTTGTTGGTTGTGGGATGATATAGCAGTATCAGCATGTTGATGATCATCAAGTACAAATGAAGGTGAAATTGTGGGTGACGAGTGCTACTACCACAGGGATCCATATTAGTCATCATGGCTAGCAGCACACTAAGGTGCCTGACCCTAAATGTGCAGGGTATCTCCAATCCTATTAAACGTAAGAAAATATTAACGTATTGCCAGCAGCAAAAGGCGGACATAGTATTCCTACAAGAAACTCATCTCTCATTGTCAGAATCTTACAAAGTGGGAGGGAGATTCTATCAAAATATATTGGCTGCCCCAGCGGACAAAAAGAAGGGTGGGGTTCTTATGCTGGTGCGGAAAACATTGGTGCCAATTGTGGAAGAGACAAAGATAGATCCTGGAGGGAGATGGGCCAAGGCGAAGGTCCAGATCAGTGGGGAGATCTATGCTTTGATGACGCTATATGGCCCAAATCAAGAAGATCCAATGTTTTTTGAACAGGTAGCAATCGAGCTTCTGGAGACTGGATCGACATGCATACTTCTTGGCGGAGATTTCAACCTTATACAAGACCCGCTAGTGGACCGTACCCCATACAGGCAACAACACAAGCCTAAGTCCAGTAAAGTGCTACAAAGTATGATGGAGTCGCTGGGTCTGGTAGATTCTTGGAGGCTTCTACATCCTAAAGATAGAGAGTACTCGTTTTACTCTTTACCACATAACACGCAAACGAGAATTGACTATTTTCTAGTGTCTAAGACACTAGTGCCACAGATTATATCTGCTGAACTGTGTGCGAAGACAGTGTCGGATCATGCTGCAGTTCAATTGACTTTCGATTTAGGGACACCAAGGAGAGCCCAGCCACGATGGTATTTTGATAGATCGTGGCTCGCTGATGAAGAATTCTTGAGCTCCATGCAGACGGAAATTGCTGACTACTTCCGATGCAATCAGGTGTTGGAGACGCCAGTGTGGGCTTGGTGGGAAGCCTTCAAAGCTAGCATTCGTGGACGTATGACATCATTTAATATTCAGCGCAGGAGAGCTGATAAGCGGAGACTGGCAGAGTTGGAATTGGAAATAAGAGTGGGTGAAAGGCTCTTAGCTAAGCATGAAGATACGGCTGTTTTGTTGAGACTACAAAAACTGAGATATCAATACAACTCTATTCTAAATCAGGAAGGGGACAAACAAATTAAGGCGCGACAGAGTGTGTATTACCATGAGAGTAATCGGGCGAGTGCTCTGCTGGCACGTATGCTGAGAACGAAGAAGGCTGTGATGTGGATAACCGGCCTGAAGGACTTCTCTGGGGCATTGCTGCTGAAAGATGAAGAGATACTGGAGTTGTGTAAAGAATTTTATGCTACATTATATCAGTCGGTGGTGGAGCATGATGAAAGTGCCTTCTCAAAGTTTGTCTCCGCGATTGTTGGACCTAAACTTTCGGAACAGCAAGTGCAGTCACTGGAGGAAGATATCACCTGCAAGGAGATACAACAGGCGATAAGACAGCTGGCAAAAGGGAAGGCGAGTGGACCGGATGGCTTGCCTGTAGAATTCTACGCGACTTTTTCCAAGCAACTATTACCAGAACTGCAAACATACTACACCCGGATTAAGGAAGAGTGTCCTAATGTGGGTGCAATAGCAGAAGCCACGATTGTTATTCACCCTAAGCCGGAGAGGGATCCCCAGAAAATAGAGAACTACCGACCCATATCTTTGTTGAATGCTGATTACAAAATATATGCCAAGATACTGGTTTGGCAAAGTGATAGAGATGCTAATTCATCCGGACCAATGTGGGTTTATGCCCGGAAGATCAACTACGGATAATGGGCGTCTGCTAGCACATGTACTGCTGAGAGCACAACAAGCTGCGGAGCCGTTTGTGGGGCTAGCATTGGACGCCGAGAAGGCCTTTGATAGAGTCGATCTTCCTTTTCTTTTTAGAACAATGAGATGGTTCGGAATACAAGAGAATTTTCTGAAGAGTGTGGAACTGCTATACACCAAGCCTACTGCACGGGTGGCGGCGAATGGATCGCTTTCGGCTGAGTTCAAGCTAACTAGGGGAACAAGACAAGGATGCCCCTTATCGCCGTTGCTGTTTAACCTAGCTCTTGAACCATTAATATCGAAAATTCGACAGCAGCGGAATATTACTGGCATAAGCTTGGCTGGTTGTCACAATAAGGTATCCGCGTACGCGGATGACCTTTTTCTATTTTTGGAACCAAGTTCGTTGATAGCTGTCTTGGACGTAATAGCTGATTATTCAGGTATTTCAGGATACAAGCTAAATTTGACCAAGACGACGATTATACCCTTGAACTCTCATGTGCCGTTATCGATGTTAAGCCAGTACCCGTTCAGGGTGGAGGGTTCTTCTTTCAAATACCTGGGTGTAACCTATGGAATTACCATGCAAGATACATCATGCCAGACTAAGGCATTGTGTGAAAGAATAATACTGGAATACGTCAGCAAATGGTCCCCGTTGAACTTAACCTGGTGGGGCAGGTTGGAAACCATAAAAATGGTTATGGTACCTAAGATAAATTGTATACTAAGTATGGTGCCAATCCTGTTTGAGCGGCGATTCTATACTAAGATGGAGAAGTTACTGCTTTCTTTTTTATGGTGCAACAAAACCCCAAGAATAGCGGCTTGGAAACTAAAGTTGCCTAAAAATCGTGGGGGAGTGCATTTCCCGGATTTCTATTGGTATCATGTTGCTGCCCTGCTGAGGCAAGGCGCTTGGTGGAGTGGCAAAGAGACTACATTAAGCGACCCAGTGTGGTTGCGGGTGGAAGCGGCACTGAGCAAGCCAGTTCCGTTGTGGATGCGTATCGGCGTGGAGGTGGGTCCGCAGGGCGCATACAATGAGATTATATGGGCTACCCAGCAAGCGTATCAAGTCCTACTGATGAATGCTGAAGAGGACCATGAGTATACTGAAGCAACAATCATTTGGTTAAATCCGAAATTCAAGATTGCAGGGCGCAGTTTTTTTTGGGGAGCATGGATGAGACAAGGCATAGTCTATCTGGGCCAATTAATTCACAATAAAGTGTTTAAGTCCTTTCTAGTGCTACAGCAGGAATACTGTCTGCCAACTAGATGTATGTACCAGTGGTGTCAGTTGAGACATTGCCTGGGCAAAGCTGGGGTTCTACCACTGTTGGTTGGCCCCGGTCGACCGCTACACCACAAGATACAGGATATGATGATGGGTGTGCAATTAATATCCTAGGTCGTTGCCATTCTTCGGGATGGGGTGAAGAAAGGGTGCAAAGGATCACAACTTGTGTGGGAGTCTGAAGTGGGTGAACTTGAGAATCTCAGAATGTGGAATGATTTCTGGAGTAAGCAAATACGGATTACGAGAGCTGCTTCGCTCACACAAATGCAATACTTTCTGGCCCACCGAGCATATCTGATGCTGGTGAAGGTTGCCAAGTGGCAGGCCCAGGGTGGGAATTGCTGCTGGTCTTGCGAAAAAGATGCTGGCACGTTAGCGCATATGTTGTATGACTGCCCCGAATTGCCCCGAATTGAAGAAGTATTGGCATCAAGTGTGGCAGCAAATGACCCATTTGCTGCAGATGTGGACGCCTTTGACATATCGGATAGTGATATATAAGTCTCAAGCTGGAATTCCGGAGCTGGAGCGACAAGACTATGCGATTTTTGATCTAATGCTAAGTTTAGCGCTGAAGGCAATCATGAGTCATTGGAAAACCTTTGCAAATTTGAATTCGGAATACTGGTGGAGTCTGGTGTGTTTTCATCGTGCCTGCGAAAAAGCATATGTAAATCAAAATCCGTCTTATCGAGGCCTGCTTAAAAAATGGGATACCTTAGATGCTCAACTGCTTCGCTGATTATAGTGGGGGAGATTCCTGGGGGTGTAGCACTCGTCACTGGGGGAACTTAATGTTATTGATTGGTGGGGGGGGATGGGCCATAAGTATCTGGATCTGTTACTTTCTGATGGCTGGTGGCCCATAATTCATGTCATCCATTAGTATTGTACATGTTGTTATATGTTTCTGTTTCATTAAATTGTGTTATTTGGAAACTCTAAATAAAGATCTTAAAAAAAAAGAATAATCAGTGCTATTATTAGAGTGAGGGTTTTTGTCCTCGTGCTTGCAATCTATCCTTCTTACACTGTCAAGCATTTCCTGGAACTTGTTCCAGCTGTTTTTTTTCTGCCTTTGAACTGTGGCTCTGGCCTTTTGACCCTGCACACCTAACAGAGGCCCCTTGATTAAGGTGAATTCCTTATGCTGTTCACCTCCCCCATGCTCAAAATGGTTGACTTTGCCACAGCACACATATTTGACATATAAAATAATAAAACAAAACAAGACCAATTAAAAAAGGAAATAGTAGGAAATAGTTTAAAAACTGGGACATTGCCAGGTCATAATTATTAAACAGCCAAAACTATTCAAAAATCAGAATGAAGAAAGGAGGTTCATCCACTGAAAAGACTTCATTCTACCTATCTCAACAGCTTAGGTGTCAGTTTCTTCACAACATTAGTAGGGAGAAAAGAATGTCAGACCCATCGCACATGAAAGTCCAGGCGTATCAATCTCGGCCTAGGACAAAGTTCATGAACATCAGTGATCCTAGAAAAATTCCCATTATCAAAGTTCAGGTGTAATAAAACAATACTTTCTTATCTTTAAATTTTTTCTTTTTCTTAAAATATCAGCAATATCCTCAATTATCATATATCCTCTTGCCACAGTGCATACATTTAAAGACTGCAGCATATGTTTGCCTTAATGATTATCCAAACATCAAGGCACAAAACTTATCTGCACATTAGCCCCAACACCATTGTAGACACCCTCACAGCGGTTCACAACTGCTTTGTCAGGGAGAGGCAAAGCTTCAATGTGCTAACATGCAATGCTGTGGATAGCATTGCCAATCCAATTAATGTTGTGAAGTCTTTTCTGTGGAGGTCATGACTATTGGCACCCTTATAAGCAATGGAAATCAGTTTGAACAGAAGAACCACATTTCCATGGTAGTAAAATTAGACACAAATATGATCAATTGTCAGTACTCATGTGACTTGAATCAACCAATAAATGATGGCTCTAATGTTTAAAATGGCCACATTCACTCCGTGTTCCATTTTCACAATGGTAAAGACAAGAGGGTCCTGAGATCATCAGAAAAGCAATTATCACGAAACATCAAACTTCAAAGGGATACAAGGTCATCTCAAAGACCTTGGGATTCCTATGTCTACAGTTTGCAATGTTATTAAGAAGTATCAGCTTATGAAACTGTCAAGAACCTGCCAGGACATGGTGGGAAGAGAAAAATTAATCCAAGAAGTCTTCAAATGTTAGTGTGAGCTGTTGGAAAAACACCACGTACAAAATCCAAAGTGCTTAAAAGGCTGACCTGGAGCAATCTGGAGTGGTGGTTTCAACCTGTACCATATGCCACACACTAAACAAAGAAGGACTTCATGGACATAGGTCAAGGAGGACCCCATTGCTCAAAGACAGACATAAAAAGGCACGTCTGATCTTTGCCCAAACCCACCTTGAGAAATCACAGTCCTCCTGGGAAAATGTTCTGTGGACAAATGGAACCAAACTTGAGATCTTGTCCAGGTCATATTTTGTTTTTTTCTCAGAAATTACTACATCTACATCGCAAAAACATCTTTTTTTGTTGTATACCCTTGAACATGCTATTAAAATATTATGATGACATACAGTTGGTCTATGTCCAATTATTTCTCAAGATATTGTATATAACATACCTAAAATGCAAGGATGCCAATAATATTGACATAAACTGTATAATTCTAAATGGCAGTGCTTACATGTGTAAGTAGCAAAATTGCCACTAATACATGTAGGTGGCACTATTTAAAAAGTGCTTTAATAATGTACCCCAACGTGTTTCTTCGAACGCCTTCCTCAGGGGGACTTCATAAAATTGTGTACCATAGGTACGTTGCACGTGGATCCACAAACACAGTGGATCCCTTTACAGCAACAGGATAAAAGCAAAATAAACGGTACCATCTAATATCTGAACTATCTAGCGTCTCAACAAATAAGGGTGTCCTACATGGAGTGGTGGGTTCACCCCTAAACAAAAACAAAAACATGGGGAGGGGTGGCCTACACAGAGCGACAGGTGCACCTACTCTTGCCATCTTGCTGGGCAGACTAGATGGACCATGCTGGTCTTTATCTGTCATCACTTACTATGTTACTATGTGTAAAGTGATCGCGTGCCTTATTCTTATTGTTCTTATTGTTGTTGAGCGATTATTCTGGTCTTACAAGACCATAGCGCTCCCATCTAAATGGAACCTGATATAAAAGAATGATGAGGGAGCCGGGTAAAAACAGAAAGCCTCACAATTCTCACAACGTGAAAACACTGCATAGGAGACCAAGTTGTGAGAATTGTGAGGCTTTCTGCTTTTCTGTTTTCTAAGACTGCATAGGAGACCACGTTGTGAGAATTGTGAGGCTTTCTGCTTTTACCCGGCTCCCTCATCATTCTTTTATATCAGGTTCCGTTTAGATGGGAGCGCTATGGTCTTGTAAGACCAGAATAATTGCTCAACAACAATAAGAATAAGGCACGTGATTACTTTACACGTGCAACGTACCTACGGTACACAATTTTACGAATTCCCCCTGAGGAAGGCGTTCGCCGAAATGCGTTGGGGTACATTATTAAAGCACCTTGTGTTCATCACTCGCTCTTGCTCTCTGTGTGTTTCTAGTGGACTTTGCAAGAGCGTTCTGCTCTCTCTTGTGCCTGACTATTTAAAAAGTTACAGGTGATACTGTTCTTTTTTGGTACCATGTTTTTGTAAAATGGCAATTCCCACTGTGCATATTATCACCATATATGTGTTGTTTTCCTCAGTCTTATATGTATTTTGCAATCAGCTCTGAACATCCAAACTTGAATGTTTTTTTTTTCCAACATAGACGTCCTATATAAACTTAAATGGGGTTATTCCGTGGCACACTATTTGTTCCCCCTCCTGATCCCATTTATTTTCCCCGCTCGTTGTATGTGGCGTTAGGGCGGGCAGTGGGCGGTCGTCGGCCCCGGACGTACAGGGCCGATTCCAATGTCGGCCCTGTACATCCAGGGCTGACTGCTTAGACGGGGAACTTATTCCACCTCTGGAAGATCGGCAGGCCCGGGGCTGGGAAGGGGTGGCAGGGAGCTGAGGGCATTCCCTGCAGCCTGACCCTGGCCCTGGGAGGCCAGATTGGGAATTGGGTTGTGGAGAAAACACTTTTGGAGCCGGCGGCCGGGGATTGCGGCTTTTCAATGGAGCCGCGGTGCCATGGCAGCCGGATGCCATGGTACCACGGCTCCATTCAAAAGCCCTGACTGAGTTAGTCAGGCAAGGCCTGTACATGCAGGCCGGACAGAATCGGGGTACCGGCCTGAACGTACAGGCCTGTTTGCAATTCTGATCCCATGGGGCTAGACGTGCCTCGCGGGATCAGAATCATGATTCCCTCTGTGCGTCCGCTTATGAGAGGACACCCAGAGGGCCTGGATGTTGGGGATGGGTTTGGGCTCAAAATGTTTATCGCGTGGTAAATGGTGTATTGTAATGGTATTTTGTAAATAGTCCCATTAGCAGTTTAGCTCTAAAAATGAGCCCTAGAAAACATGTCTCAACCTGCTCCCTCTCTCACGTTCACTATGACTCACTATTGACCCACTCTTTCCCTCCCTCCTTTCTAATGGTTCTAAAGAAATGCTAGCACTTAGAGATGTGAAGAGAGAATAAATGAGTTGGGGATAACAGGTATTACGATACACATTTGGCTTTAATATTAATATACTCCATATATATTTCTCCAGTTTCTTAAAATGACTGTGCGTACTCTTCCCTTCTTCTGGTGCCCTTGGGGGGGGGGGGGGAGGAGGGCGGGGTTGTTGTGACACTTTTTATGGCTTGTAGTTTCAAGCAGGTTTAATTGAAAATAAATAAATGGCATATTAGGCTCCATTCATGTTTTGTTTTCGAGTTTGCCTGGCTATATGTACTTTTGGTTGCACTTGCGCAAACAAACCTATGTGTCCAGGTGCAATACAAACGTTCTGGAGGCTGCCATGAAAACCCCCAGTGTCTGCTGGCAGGGACCCCTACTGGCCAAGGAATGTGCCATGTTGTGGCTGCAGAGAAGATGCTGTCTGCCTGCCAGCAGGAGCCCATTGTCTGCTGGCTGAAGAGTTTGCCAGACCACAGCCATGCTTAAAATGCTGCCTGCCTATCAGTGGCAACCCCATCCCCTACCTGCCAAAGAGTGCCCCAGGCTGCAGAACCTACTGCCCACTAGCTGGCCGAAGAGTGAAGCAGACCGTGACTGTGGTCAAGAAGAGGAGGAATCCTAAACTGTAAGGGTTTTGTTAATGCTATATTGAAGAAAATTTAAGTGGATAGGAGGGGAGTGGACAGGGGTCTTGGGGCACAGATTAGTGGGGAAGAGAGATCAGAGTGAGAAAAGCTGGAGAATAGGGGCCAGAAGGGAAAGGGAGTTTCAGGGGCCAAAGTGGAAGAGGGTGAGTCAGGGTCGAAAGCTTGAAGAGAGTGGGATAAAGACAGTGTAGGAGAGGGGGTGGGAAGAAGGGAAGACTGCACCAGAGCGGGAGTTGAGAATTTGAGTGTATGGGGGAAGGGGGCCAAAATGCCTCTATGCCAAGAGGAACACACTTTACACACCATCTCTATCTCCTCACCCACTCACGCATACACACACACACACACACACATCCAGCTCCTTACTCCCCTAAGCATGCACTCACACATATACACCCAGTTCCACATCCCCCATGCATGAACACATACAGACAGCACCACTCCCCACTACCATGCATGCATGTACGCACACCTACTCATCCTTCCCGCTAAACTCTCAAGCATGCACAAAGAGACACACACGTGCAACCCCTCGCCCAAAGCACTCCACCTCAGACTCTCTCACATATGTGCATGTACACACACTCCCCCACCCCACCTGCTATAGGTTTGCACATACCCTCCAGCCCTACATGGAGCCCCTCACCTTACTCCCCATCCTCTTTTGCATGAGCAGATACATTCAGATCCCAACAACCCATCCTACCCTATCACACATCCTCTGACACACCCAGACACTCAGACCTTCATCCCACCACACTTCACCCTCTCATACATTTGTGCACACACAGACAGAGCCCATCCACCCACCACCCACCCTCCCATGTGCAGGTGTGTACACACACACACACTCCCAGCCCCTCGGCCAACTGTTCACTCTCCTATGGGTACACATATACACACAGCCCTTCACGCTTCTCCTCCACACAGAATCATCCCTTCACACATACGCATGCACACATTGTCCCTCACCCCAACCCACTCTCCCATTCACACACACACACACACACACACACCCCTCCTCACCCAACTCCCCATCTTCCCTACACACACCACAGAAGCTCATGCTCCATACTCCTCCCATATACACACAGCTCCTCACCCCACATCCATCCTTGCCCACACACACACACACTCAATTCATCACCCTCTCATTTTCCACAACACATAGCCCGTCACCCACTCCTCACCCTCTCACACATACACAACCCCTCATTCCACACCCCACCATCCCATATATAAGAACATAAGATATGCCATACTGGATCAGACCAAGGTCCATCAAGCCCAATATCCTGTTTCCAATAGTGGCCAATCTAGGTCACGAGTATCTAGCAGTTTCCCCAAAGGGCACAGGTTCCACAATGCTTGTAATGGGGCAAGCAGTGGATTTCCCGGGTCCCCTTTAATAATAGTTTATGGATCTTTCCTCCAGGAACCTTTTTTAAACCCAACAGCTTTTACTACATCCTCCAGTAACGAATTCCAGAGTCTGATTACACATTGAGCAAAAAAATAGTTCTCTTATTAGTCTTAAATATTTTACCCTGTAGCTTCATTGCATGTCCCCTAGTCTTTCTATATTATGATGGCATAAACAATCATTCTACATTTACCCGTTCCACTCCAATCATTAAGTTATAGACCTCTATCATATCTTCCCTCAGCCGTCTCTTTTCCAGGTTGAAGAGCTCTAATCTTTTTAGCCTCTCGATATTTGCCGGGCGGCAACTTGGTCGTCGCTGTCCACCTTTGTCGGTCATTATAGGTTGGACGTTCATGCCCATCAGGAGGTCCGTTTTGGAGTTGCTGAGCTGTCGGCGGCCTTGCCCCCCCTTGAACACATTTTGGTGACTCTTCTCTGTACCTTTTCTAATAACGCTATATCCTTTTTAAGATACGGTGCCCAGAACTGCACACAATAAATAATGAGCATCACCCTAAAAAGGCTTTTCAGTAAGCTGGTGCAGAGCTTTGTGCATGCCACTGAGTATGTGGTCCAATCCAGAATCCTGTGATCATACTTCCCAGAATCATTAATACTTCCATTAAAACAGGCATTTTCCCTGAAGAAGAGTGTTACACTGGAAGCAATCCTTACACCCAACTCAGTATTGATAAGAATATCAAACATTATAATAATTTTTTGTCAGAGCATTCAAGAATAGATTTGTTAAGATGACCTTTTAAAGTTTTCCAGGTCATGCTTATCTTTCCCCCTAAATCTTCCTCCCCTCTTCCTCCTTTCTCTATCTCTGTAGATAAAGGCTGCAGACCTTTCTTTTCCTATAGATCAAAAGGTTCTCCGGTGAGTTTAAAGATGCTCTCCCCGTAGAGTTTCTTTAATGTCCTCCTAGGGTTCTGCAGCATACTACTAATAACAATCATTTCTATAGCACTGCAAGGTATACACAGCACTGTACAGAAACATATAAAAGATGGTCCCTTCGCAAAAAGGGTATAAAAGGAATGTAAGAAGTAACAAGGAAAACAGGAGATTAATATCCAAAATCAACCTCAAAGAGGTGAGCTTTTAAAATGGATTTGAAAAGGGGGAGAGATGACATAGCAATGCAGGTAGTTTGTTCAAGACATAAGGAGCAGAAAGGTGAAAGGAGAAAAGTCTGGAGTCCAGCAAGGAGGAGATTGCAGTAGTCTAGATGGAAAGTGACTAAGACGTGGACAAGAATCTTAGTAGTGTGTTGAGAAAGGAAGGGGCTAATTTTGCTAATGTGTAGGGAAAGAAATAACAGCTTTTAGCTATCTGTTGGATATGTGTGGAAAATGAGAGGGAATAGTCAAAGATGACACCAAGGTTGCAGGCAGAGGAAACAAGAAGTAAAAGGGTATTCTCCAACGGAATTTCCCACCAACATTCAAATTTAAATTTCCCACCTCAATCCCACCAATGTGGTTTGAGGACTACTATATAAAAGAACAGACATCCACTACTTAACTGCTGCTCTGAAGAAAGCCAAAGTATGGTGGCTGAAATGTCAGTTTCAGTTATGAAGACACAGCATGACCTGGCAAACTGCAAATATCACCATGGGCTGCTGATCCTCCATTTCCCTGGTGATTCCTGCTTGGGTGAGCACCCTCATTGCAAGCTTCAGCTAACTTGTTATACTCTATTCAGGCATTTCCTGTGCCTGTTCGAATCTAGTTTATTATTTATTTTTCTGTATATACACTATTTCTGTTTTGTCAATGTGTATCCTACAGTATCTCCTGTTTGTCCTTTACCCAACTCCTGCCCTCTTCAGTGCTGTGTCTCCCTTCCCAATAATTTATTACACATCCACCCATGCCTCACCCCACCTACCCCTGGCCTAACACTCTTTCATAGCCTTTCTCTGCTCAATGATACAATTACTAAGGTGCACCTGACGCTACCAGGACTTTCTCCCCACCTCTCCACCTGTATCTCCTTTGATTTGCATTCTCTCCTCTTCCCTCTCTCCTATGGCTCCACATCACTTTGTGTTAATGTTAACTCTCCCTGATCTTTTCCGGTCATTCCCACAGTTCCACGGCCCTACTTTTCATTACCCACCCCTTACTGTCTCCAGCTCCCCTACCATTTTATCTTCTACCATATCATCAGCCCTTGAGCTTCACCTTTTTCTTCCTCTCATTCAGCCATTTCCACTCTCACTGAGGGAACTTCATTTTTGCTTCTGTCATGCTGCCTCCTCTCTCCCCTGTTCTTTCCTACTCCTTCTCTCATCTGGAGATGTCAACCCCAACCATGGCCTCCCTAAACTATTCTCACACTCCCAGGGCAGATTAATGTGTAACCTTTCTAATCTTGTTCATATCCCTCTCCTCTCTCCCTTTTATGGAATGCACATTCTGTCTCCAGTAAACTTGCCTTCATTCATTACTCTTTATCTCTAATACTCTACATCTCCTGGCTCTTATTGAAACTTGGCTTCTTCATGAAGATTCAGCTTCAGTCACTGTCCTCTGTCATGGAGGCTACCTATTTTCCCATACACCTCGGCCCATTGGCCATAGTGGCGGTATTGGGTTACTACTCTCTCATTCCTGCAAATTCTAGCCCCTCCTTCTGCCTCCATCAAATTCCTTTGCTTCCTTTGAAGTCCATACCATATGCCTATTTTCTCCACTACCTCTCTGGGTAGTTGTCATTTATTGATCCTGCAGCAAGTCCACCTCTACCTTTCTCACAGACTTGGACTCCTGGCTCTCCTCCTTTCTGGATGCGTCTTCCCCTTCCCTTATTCTTTGGGATTTTAACATTCACGTTGATAACTCTCCTGACCCTTCTGCCTTAAAGCTACTTTCTCTAACCTCTCATTCAACCTCCAGTTGCACTCTACTGCTCCTGCTCACAAGTATGGCCACTGCCTTGACTTGTCTTTTTCTCCAGTTGCTCAACCTCAAACTTCTCCACCTCAGTTCTGCCCTTATCTGACCATCACCTGTTAACCTTAATCCTTAACCACCCCCATCTTGGTCTCGCCCAATCACCAGCAATATGTTTAGGAATCTTTGCACTGTCAACCCTTCAGCTCTCTCTACTACTGTCTTATTACCTTTTTCCTCCACTATGTCACCTGAGTCCGTTGATGGGGCAATATCCTCCCATCCTCTATACACTATACTCTATGCACTATACTCTCCTCTGCTCTGGATGCACTTGCTCTTCCCATCACACACCCTGTGAGGCATACCATACCTCAGCCTTGGCTGTCCTCGACAACCTATGTTTCTGTGCCCGCTCAGCCCTTGCTGACTACCTACATTTCAAATTCATGATAACCTCTTTCTAGTCAGCCATAGCACTTGCTAAGCAAGAGTACTATGTCCATCTGACTAACTCTCTTGCCTCTGACCCTCGCAGTCTCTTTACTATGCTTAACTCTCTCAAGGTCCCTCCTTACCCAATTCCTCCTTCACTGTCTGCCCAGACCTTGGCTGACTACTTCCATGACAACGTCCAGATTAACCTTGAATTTTCTGTAGGGTCACTTCCACCTCATCTTCCCCCTCTTCAATCCCAAATCCTTCCCTCACCTTCAGTCACCCTTTCTTCCTTTTCTGAAATCACTGAGGAGGAAACTACAAATCTCATCTCCTCCTTCAAACTGACTACCTCTTCCTCTGGTCCCATCCCCACCTGTCTATTAAGCTCTGTGTCTTGTGCTGTCATTCCTTCCATCTATCGTATCCTTAACCTATCTCTTTTCCACTGCAACTGTTCCTGTAGTCTTCAAACATGCTGTGGTTACACCTCTCTTCAAAAAGTCTTCACTAGATCCTACCTGTCCTTCCAGTTATCGACGTATCTCTCTCCTGCCCTTTGCTTCAAAACTACTTGACAAAGCAGTTCACTGCTGCTCTATTGACTTTCTTCCCTCTCAAGACCATCTGGACCCACTGCAATCTGGTTATCATTTTTTACATTCCACAGAAACGGCTCTTGCCAAAGTGTCCAGCAACTTGTTCCTTGCCAAATCCAAAGGCCTCTACACTTTTCTCATCCTTCTTGCCCTTTCTGCTGCCTTTGATGCTATTGATCACCACCTTCTCCTTGATACCCTGTCCTCGCTTGGATTTAGGGGCTCTGTTATGTCCTAGTTTTCTTCTTCTCTCTCCCATTACACTTTTAGTATATGTTCTAGTGGTTCCTCTTCTATCTCCATCCCGCTTTCAGTTGGTGTATCTCAGGGCTCTGTCTTGGGACCTCTCCTTTTCTCTCTATACTCAGTTGCTTGGTGCACTTATTTCCTCCCATAGTTTTCAGTACCATCTTTATGCTGATGACTCTCAGATCTACATTTCTGTGCCTGAAATCTCTCCAGAAATCCAGGCCCAGTTTTCTGCCTGCTTATCCGACATTACTGCCTGGGTGTCTCACTGTCATCTGAAGCTGAACATGACCAAAACTGAGCTCCTTATCTTTTCCCCTAAACCCACCTCCCTCCTTCCTCCCTTCTTTATTTCTGTGGATAACACTACACTTCTACCTGTTTCTTTGGCTCACAACCTTGGGGTGATCTTTGACTCTACTCTCTCTTTCTCTGCACACATCCAACAGATAACTAAAACCTGACGCTTCTTTCTCAAAAACATTAGCAACATTTGTACCTTCCTTTCTACACACACTACTAAGACCCTTATCCACTCTTTAGTCACCTCCCGTCTAGACTATTGCAACCTCCTCCTTGCTGGTCTCCCTCTAAATCATCTCTCTCCTATTCAATCTGTTCAAAACTCAGCTGTGCAGATAATCTTCCACCAGCCTCGATATGCTCATATAAGCCCTCTTTTCAAGTTGCTTCAATGTCTCTCTACCATTTCCATATCCAGTTCAAACTTATCCTACTGACCTATAAGTGCACTCATTCTGCTGCTCCTCACTACCTTTCCTCTCATCTCTCCCTACACCCCTGCTCAGGAGCTCCGCCCTTCTGGCCTATGCCTTCTATCTGTGTCCTTCTCTTTTACTGCCAACTTTAGACTTCGATCCTTCCATCTTTCTGCTCCTTATGCCTAGAACAAACTACCTGAGTCTGTGCATCAGGCTTCATCTCTGGCCCTTTTCAAATCCAGGCTGAAAATTCACCTCTTCAAAGCTGCTTTTGGATCCTGATCTGCTTAGTCTCCTATGTGTTTCCTTACCACTCCCCTAGATATATTCTTCTCCTCAGCTGTAGTGTTGTCTGTCTTGACTAGATTGTAAACTCTGATGAGCAGGGACCATCTTTTACGTGTGTCTGTACAGCGCTGCGTATGTCTTGTAGTGCTATACAAATGATAGGTCTTAGTAGTAGTAGTAGTATCATACTAGCTGCAGAAGCCCAAGAGAATATCAGAATCAGTTTTAGATTTTTAATTTGAATACTGTGAAACTGAGGGGTTTGAACTTGGAACTGGGTTGATATTCCCTGATATAATGGTAGGCAGCTGACATCATTTGATTATATTAAAAAACATTGCTGCCATTTTGGAGCAGAAGCCTTGATATGCTTTGACATGGACAAAGTAGCAACAGTGGAAACAAGGCTGCAGATCTTTTACCCTGAAGCAGAACAAGAAAATTATTAGGAGTTTGAAATGCAATATTTGTCAGTTGGGAGCCTGTATTGAATAATACTTTGGATTTATATAAAATACAATGATGTAATTTTTCAAGAGGCAGTGATAAGGATTGATATTTTAATAAAAGATAGACATTTTAAAATGTTAAAAAAGAACAAAATAAACTACATTACAGCTGGCTGTAGCTGAGCTAGACTTTAAGGGCCTGATATTCATCTGGGCAGGCAGTGTGCCGCTATTGCGCATGACCCTGCCTGCTGACCCCTAACCCTGGATATTCAATACCATGGTGATAGCATTGAATATCTGAGTTTGGCGCAAAGAGGAAACCGCCACAAAGCATAACCGTGGTGCCGATATTGCATCGCTAACCCAGTTAGAATCCGTGGCTAAAACTAGGCGAGCCAAAAGCTGGCCTAGTTTTAACCAAGGATCGCTAACCGGGTAGTGGTACAATATTAACACTACTCGGTTAGCGGCAGTCTCTGCCTCCACTCCGCCCCGGAATGCCCCCAACATGCCTCAATGCTAACTAGATAGCATCGGGGCGTGTAGGGACTTAGAAGGGGCTATTCAACAGCACTAACCATATAAGTGCCATTGAATATCCCCATTTAAGGCATTTACACTGTTTCCTGGGCTGTAAACCACGTAAATGCCTTTCAAAAATCAGGCGCTAAGTTCTTGAAAGGTCTGACAAAAAATTATTTTCATGTTTGATATTTGTATTGAGAAAGAAGAATATTTTGGTGATAGAGTGTTTGTCAATCTATGATAAGGCCTTTGTTAAATTACTATGTCTAGTTGTGAGACCAATACACAGCAGCAAGAAAAAGAAAACATCAATTAAATCTGTATTTGCCAGGTGTAGGCACTCATGCACTTCTTACATAGCAGCAGCCATAAATATATATATTTGCAAGTTATGGAAAGATTCCTTTTAATTTAGCTAGAATTGTGGCTTGAATCGTTGGAATATTTCTGGTTCTGTTTCCATTCTGAACTGCAGATGTTTAACGTGAGCAAACCCACATGTTAAATCCAGCCCTGGCCTGAACTGAAGAACAATCAATTCTATACATACATTTGAGTGTGTTGGGGTGGGGGTATATTTCCACCGCAGAAATAAAAGAAATCCAGTCTCAGTGAGGTAGACAAGTTCATTTTATCTGGTCTCGGTCTTCAAATATCATTCTTCCTCACATGATATTGTTAAAATGCACTGCTTGTTGAAAGCTGGTCTCTAATAGGCAATGCATTATTTTTAATTTTTTCTAGATATATAACCTGCCTTACCACAGCTTTTCTCTCATTCTGTGCCTATCAGCAAAATGTTTAGTAAATCATGCCCATAAAATGCCATTAGAAATGGTGTACTATACTTAGACCCCAGAAAGGCTTCTAGTGCTCAGAGTAGGTGCATTAAATTTAATGATGTGAGTGATTTTCTCTCATTACTTTCATCTTAACTATAAATGTGTTCTGTGTATAATAGTGTACAATCTTCTGTTCTTTTTAAGAAAACTGAATATGTCAGCTGTCTTGCTGGATGCCTCACTCACATATGATCAAAGGGGTACAGGTACAAGTCAGGCTTGAGGTCTTCAGTGAAATAATATATATATTTTTCATTTTGGCAAGTTTCCCTTCCTAACTTGTGCTGGGCAGTGTATTCATAAGTGTGCATTCAG
The DNA here is from genome assembly GCA_033557465.1 of Ichthyophis bannanicus. Taxonomy (NCBI): domain Eukaryota; kingdom Metazoa; phylum Chordata; class Amphibia; order Gymnophiona; family Ichthyophiidae; genus Ichthyophis; species Ichthyophis bannanicus. Next base: position 381,215,935 of record CM066031.1, read on the forward strand.
ATCTTTTGGGTAATCACTTATATGCGTGCCTGCTTATGAATGTACACTTGTATAATCGATTGCGTACATTTTAAAATCCTTATGCATACAATTTGTGCCTAAAAAACCTGAATAGGTTAATCAAATGAAAATAAATGTCCAACAACTTGGGAAAATTCAAGCATAAACCAAACTCTTTTTTTGCCTGTGAACACCCCTAGCTTGTCCTAACTGATGCTAAAGAGATGCAGTGGCATCCATTGTACCATATCTTTCATAAAATTCCACACAAGTCAAATAACAGTATAGCTTAACAGAGTTCTTGTATTTAGATGCTCTCATATGAGTATGTAGAAATCATGATAAGGAGCACTCCCTACACTCTGGAACTCAATCCCAGAAGGGCTTCACTAATGTAAAACATAGGTGAAAGCCTGGCTCTTCTTCCAAGCCCTCAATGGAGGAGGTGACTGATTAGTCAGTCCAGGGGTGGCCCAAGGGGGGTGTGGGGCCATGTGCGAAGACTCATTGAGGGACCTCATTTGCATAAGGGGTCTCATTTGCATACATATTTGCATAACATTAACATGCACTAACTTTTAGTAAACCTGCCTCTTAATGAGTGTATGGATAAAGAAAGACTACCAGATTTCTACATTACTATACTCCAGTGCCAACTGCCAGGCACATTAGGAAGTACTATAAACACTGCCCATTTAGAACCCATCACAAGATCCAAAAAACCTAGAAAGTGTGACCACTATAAAATCTCCTGTAAAAAGGTGCACAACTCAAATTCCCTAACGTACCACCCTTAAATTCCTATTATCTACCAAACAGGAACATTTCAATGTCTTATATTTTTTGTCGGATTGTGTTTTTTGAGCATGTTGTATACATTCTCAAAACAGACAATCCGACAAAAAATATAGGACATTGAAATGTTCCTGTTTGGTAGATAATAGGCATTTAGAACCCATAGCAAACCCACCATATCATAATAGCACTACCAGGACTCACAAAGCACCGTACCCTACCTATCAAAAGGCAACACTGCAAATATTAAACCAATACATCTCAGAGAATACCAGTACATCTCCTACTGGGGAAAGAGAACAAGTGGCACTGTCAAATAGAAATTACATGAACAGAATACCTCAGCTCAGTTACACATGCAGAACATAAACTGTCACCAAACAAAAAACAAGGGATCACAATTTAGAAATAGAAAGACAATAATTAAACTGGGAACCCCAAAGGCCAAAGTTGGAATGTACAAAAACACTGGAGAAATAAAACTCAAAATTAATTTCCTCTGGTACTAAACAAAAACACAAAGATGTTAGCAATGCACATTTCCCAGAGCTGACACATTCCAGTTAATAAATTCAAAATAAGAAAGTATTTTTCTACCTTTTGTTGTTTGGGCATTTTATTTTTCAGTTGCAATTGCTCCGGTCACTTTCTTCTGATTTCTTCGTGTCTTCGGCTAACTCTCCATTGCCTGCTGTCCATTTGTCCTTTCTTCTCTCTTCTAGTTTTTTTCCATTCTCTCTCTACATCTGCTTTAACATATTGATCTTTCCCCTTTTGCTCTTTCCTCCATTTCTTTCTTTATTTCTTTTTCATCCACTCAAATTTCACCCTTCCATCCTCAATCCCCACTTACTCTCCCAATAACCGGCCAATTGTAGATTTTTCTTCCTTCCCATACAAAATAACTTTTCCCCTCTCCATCCTCACTCCCCCAGCCCTATCCCCTTCTAGTTCTCCCCCAACATCAACTCCTTTCTAGTTCCAGCTCCACCAAGCATCCACTCCCTTCTAGTCCCATTCTCCCATCCCCCCGCATCAGTCCATTTCCAGTACTAGCACCCCCATCAGCCCATTTGAAGTCCAAGCTCCCCCATCACTAGCCCCCATCAGCCCATTTCCAGTCCTAGCCCCCCCCATCAGCTCATTTCCAGTTCTAGCCCCCCATCAGCCATTTCCAGTTCTAGCCCCCCATCAGCCATTTCCAGTCTTATTCCAGCCCCCATCAGCTCATTTTCAGGAACTGTCACAGCTCACTGTACATACAGCTCTGGCATCATGGAGCACCATCCCCAGCTTCATCTTTCTTTCTCCGAGTCAGCAACAGCAGGCAATGCTACGGAAGTGAATGCTATGGGCAGCACTGGCTGCTGCATACTGACTCAGAGAAAAAAAGATAAAGCTGGGGATGGTGCTATGGAATCTTTCTGCTGCTGACTCAGAAAAAGAATGAAGATGCCAGAGATGATGCTGCACAATAGTTTTTCCCAGGGAGGAGGACAGAGAGAGGGAGAAAAAGAGATATGGGATATGCTGGATGGGGATATACATATCTATATCTATCTATCTATATCTGTATATATCTATATCTATATATCTATATCTATATCTATATCTATATATCTATATCTATCTATCTATATATATATATATATATATATATATATAAGGAGAGAGAGAGAAGGGTGGGGATTTTAAGTTATGAGAGCAAGGGGATATATTGGCTTGGGATGGGGAGGAACAGGGGCAGAGAGAAAAGGTGCTGGGCTGGGAGGGAAGATAGGAGAGATGCCGGACCACTGCAGGGGAAGAGGATAGAGAAGGGGAAGGGGATAGAAAGCTGATGGTCTACGGGGCGGGGTGGTCTATGGTGGGGGAAAAGGGCTGGAGAGGTGGAAGAGACAGCATGAGATGTTGGACTATGGGGGTAAAACAGAAGCTCGAGGCGATTGGGAGATGCCAAATTGGGGTGGTGAGAGAGAGGGGGGGGGGGAATGGTGTGCATGATGGAGCTATGTGAGAGAGAAAACAAAAGAAGTGGGTACACCAAACAGTGTGGTCATGTTATCAACTTTATTCTAATCCAAACAACAAAAGGTAGAAAAAAAAGTATTTTATTTTGAATTTATTAACTGGATTATGTCCGCTCTGGGAAATGTGCATTGCTGATGTTTTAGTGCTTTGTTCAGTGCAAGGGGAAATTGATTTCATAGTTTTATTTTCCCAGTGTTGTGGTGCATTCAAAGTTTGGCTTTTGGGGGTTCCCAGTTCTATTATTGTTTTCATATTTCTAAATTGCGATCCCTTGGTCTGTATTTGGTGATGGTCTGTTGCGTATACGACAGACCTGTGGTATTCTGTTTGTGTAGCTTCTGTGTAGCAGACTCACTTGTTCTCTCTTCCCAATAGGAGATGCATTAGTTTAATATTTGTCGTTCTACCTTTTGATAGGTAGGGTTTGGTGTTGTGTGAGTCCTGGTAATGCTGTTATGATATGGCAGGTTTGCTATGGTTTCTAAATGAACAGGGTTTTGTAGTAATGTACCTGCAGTTAATACTGGAGGATAGTAATGCAGAAATATGATAGCCTTTCTTTATCCTCACTGTACATGCGAATGGTTTTCAGATACTCATTGAGAGGCATGTTTACTAAAGATTAATGTGCATTCACAAATTTAAATGTGTGCCAAATGCAGTAACACCCATTTCCATGGGCACAGTGGCACTTAACACACATTAATCTTTAGTAAACATGCCCCTAAGTCATTGTTAGGACAAAAAAGAGACTTGTGAAGGACTCCTTGGAAAGCTGTTTAAAATTTTAGATAGGCAGCATATACATTTTAAAGTAAAAGGAATTAGATTTATACAAATAAGCCCCAGTAGATAAGCAAATGAGGCCCTGCAATGAGTCTCCACATATGGATCTGCAACACCCTTGGTCCACCTCCGATTAAAGAGCCCTTATTTGATGAGCAGTGGTGTTCATCACATAAGGTCTTATTAAAAAATATCCTGGAATACATCTGACCAAATGTTGGTTGTATAAGTTGATATATGGCCAAAATTCTGGACATATAGGGGGTCATTCTGAGCAACGAATAGCGGGGACCTTTCCCAGGCCCGACTACCTTCCCCGAGTGTTGTACAGGGAGGGTGGACGGGGACAGGAAAGGGGCAGATTGGGGGTGGCATCAGGGCGGGCAGTGGGCAGTCGCCAGTCTAAGACATACAGGGCTAATTTTAATGTTGGCCCTGTATGTCCGAGGCCTGCGACTTGAACAGGGAATTTATTCCACCTCTGAGGTGCAATAACTTCCCAGATGCAGCAGGATCGGCGAACCCGGGGCTGGGAAGGGGTGGCAGGGGCAGAAAGCACTCCCCATGGCCCGACCCTGGCCCTGGGAGGCCAGATCGGGGGTCTGGCTGCAGGGAAAGCAATTTGGAGGCCGGCAGCTGAGGATCGCATCTTTTAAATGGAACCAAGGTGCCATGGAAACCGGACGCCATGGCACCGTGGCTCCATTTAAAAGCCCTGACTGAGTTAGTCGGGCAAGGCCTGTATGTACAGGCCGGGCTGAATTGAGGTCCCGGCTTGCACGTACAGGCTTGTTCGCGATTCTGATCCCGTGGGGCTAGACATGCCCCATGGGATCAGAATCATGACTTCCTCTGTGCGTCCAGGTCTGGCCGGATGCACAGAGGGCTTCTTCATCCACAAAGGAATAGGGCCTATAATGAGAGGTGCATTTTAGCCTGGTTGAGGGTGTTCAGACACTGAATGGGTTAATTTTATCCAGCGGAAATAGCTGTCCTAATTTTAAACTGTTCAGTTGTCCATTTAAAATTATGCTAGAATATTCAGTCACTCATTTTAAATTTATGGGTGTCTACATTTAAATGTTAAACTCTGTACAAATCTGTAATATGCATATATTTCAGAAATCACATCACAATGTCTGATGAATGTTTCATCTGTGATTTTTCATAGTAAATTGCAAAAAAAAATAAAATTCAATATATAAATGTATATATTGAAAGAAATCCATACTGCATTGATGGCAAGTCATCCTTGAAATACCTGATAAACCCAAACTAAGAGGTTTCACTATACAACTCACCATAGAAAACAAGTCTTTGCTTCTGCTCCTGTCTCTCCCCTCTCAGGCATAGGAAACAGGACAGGAGGGAAATAATACTAGAGTGAGCAGAACATAGGCAGATCAAAGAAGGCCTAATCTGCTCCCTAACCTAGCCCCCTCCCTCCTCTTTCTCCTCCATTCTTGTGTGCAGGGTTTTGTTTTTCTTCAAAAAGTATCTGATAATGAAGGTAGTTTGTCACTGTCAATTAGAATTCTTTTTCTCTGCTATCTTGAGAATCAGACACTGGCCAATAGAGTTGTCAGAACAGAGCACTATATGCTCATTTAAAGGGCCCCCTGCCATGCTAGGCCCAGAGCAACTGCCCCTTTTGCCCATTGATAAAAACAGTCAGTCACTTTAGGGTCCATTCCTAGAGTTCTCAATTTATTTATATGTCACCTGTGTGGAACAGTGTCAAAGGCTTTACTGAAATCTAAGCGCACGACATCTAGAGCTGTCCTTTGGTCCAACTCTCATTTGTCTGAGAAGACCTGCCTTTCATAGAACCATGCTGCCTTGGATGCTGCAATCCATTGGATTCCAGAAACCTCACTATCCTCTGTTTTAGCAGTGTTTCCATTAGTTTACTCAACACAGAGATTAGACTAACCAGCCTGAAGCTTCCAACCTCATCCTTCCTTTTACTTTTCTACCTGTATGAAGACAACCTAATAAGTTATCTGGCTCTCTTTAACTGCATGTTCAGCTGAATATTGGTCCCATGAAGTTTAATGTAATGTAATAGGAAATCACACTGGGAATCCAGTAGTAACAGGGACATGTATTCATCTTTCTCTCAGAGGGCACTTTCCATTTTATGAGGCAGATTTTTCATTTACTGAGATATATAGCTCGAAAGAAGAATTCATATCTTACCTGCTCCCAAGCAAAGATGTGCTGATTGAAGTAAAATTGAATTTGTTCATTGGCAATGTTAATGCAGAGCTGCTCAAATGAATTCTTTTTGAAATTTTCGAAGCCAAAGATATCAAGGATTCCAATGTTTAATCCATTATCCCCTTCACTGGAATAATAAAAGAAACCACTTCAATGTTAATGCTATATATGTATGTTTTATCATGATGTGTGCAATTGAACTTGTCTCAAAAAATAATTACCGACCCATGTTTAATATGTCATGAGAATATATAACTCAGCACATGCATACATAGTACACTCAGATTGTCCCTGGGCAGGTACCAGCAATTTTATAAAAGGGAAATACAAGTCTTCAAAGACTACCCCATGCCAATATTTACCAAGTCAATTTACCGAGGTATTTTCTGAAGTGTGTTTATAATTCTTCCTCAACCTCACCCTCAGGAGCACCTCTGCTTATTCACATCCAGACCCTGAGCATGCTGCATCTTCCACTCATTGGAACTGCCGTGCACACCAACTACCTGCTGCTGTAGTTGTACCTGCCACCACCTCCAGTAGACCTGTGAGAGGAGACTCTGCTCCTCCCACATTCACAGTAGATGATGGTACAGTAGACAACAACGGTGGGAAGCACCTCCAAGTGGAAGACCACCTTCGAACACCCATCCTCGACTTCCAGGGGCACAGTGGAGGCATATGCTAGAGGAATAGGAGGAGGAGGAAGCTGATGAATTGGGGAAATGAAGTGGAAGCCTCTGCTTTTCCTGGGGGTGTTGGAACTTCACTGGCTGTGACTTCAGCAATTGTTGCACCTGAGGTGCTGGGGCCGGAAGCTTTAAGCAGTTCCTTTAGATGTCTATTCAAATATCAGCAAAAGAATTTCAGTATCTTTAGAATTAGAACGTTGGATCCTTGGGAGAGAAAAGGCACAGTGATGTGTAATATATGCTTTCTTGTTTGTATTTCGTGGGGCTGTGAGAAGTAACTTTTCAGACAGTATAGTTGGCCAGGGGTTTCTTTGTATTTTCTCTGGCTTTGTTTATTTTGAATGTTTTTTTTCCTTTGTATTTTTCAAATGTTTCTCCGAAACGTGGACTGAAGCATTTTGGATTTCTTATTGGTCTCTTTTTCCTTTGTATTTTTTTTCTCGCTTTTCTGTATACTGTAAGTTTTACTGTATAACTGTGTAAAGTTCATAAATAAATAATTAAAAAAAACAAACAATTTCATAAAAACTCCTTTCTGCCTAAAAAGCACTGCTTTATATACAGGAATGCTGTTAAAATGTATTCCACTAATATGTAACTGGAGATTTTGAAAATATGTAAAAATGATTTAAAAACAAATGAAATCAATGTAGGCCTCATGTACTAGATATATGGCTGGACTAAGGGGATAGCCAGCGTGAAGTAATTCTAACATATAACATGATAGTGTTGGTAGCATGGTTACTAGCACTGCTTTTGAGTCTTTGGTCTAATTCAGGGGTGTCCAACCCTGTCCTGGAGGGCCGCAATCCTGGCAGGTTTTTGGGATAGTCCTAATGAATATGCATGAGATATATATGCATTAGAGATATCCTGCCAACCTGACTGGTTTGTGGCCCTCCAGGACTGGATTTGGAGACCCCTGCCTTACACCTCTGTCATTTGAGATTGTGAGTTGGCAAGGTACAGACGTCCTAGACATCAAAAGGGTAGATAGAATTTGTCACATTACTCCTCGATTCTCACCACCACCAAAAAGTTGTCTAACATATATCTCATGCATATTCATTAAGGCTATCCCAAAAACCTGCCAGGATTGCGGCCCTCCAGGATGGGGTTGGACACCCCTGGTCTAATTGATGATATTTGAAAGAAGATGTTTGCAGGTCTCTTGGAAAGTGTATTGGATCTGCCACAGAGGTTGTTACAATAAAAGGAAGTATTGGAAACATTTCCCCAATAACTCTCCTCAGACCATAACTATAAAAAAGATTATATTTTACTGTTTTATCTAATAAAAATAATCACAAAATAAACCCTTTTTTGGTATTTTCAAGATTTATGTAAAATAGTCTAATGATATTTAAGGGTGAAGACAATTTGTTTAGTGGAATTTGAACATGTGAAATAGATAAGTAAATATTTTGAAAAATAATTAATCAAAGTAAGACACTTTAAGGCCCCCCCCCCCCAATAAATTTCAGGCTTTTCTTATAACATTCCTTAAATAGACAGATATAAAATATCTATACCTCAAATGTTCATCAGGTTTCAGTAAAACATTGATACGATTGACGATCCAGCTAAAGAGACGTCCATACAATGCCTTGGCTACAGCATCTCTGACATCTACTGCTTTTTCTACGGTGTTGAGTTGGATAATTGTTTCCCCTCGAGTTACTACACAATGAGAGGTGAGAGCTTCATGCAGTTCATCTGCCTGGATACAAAGCAAGGAAGCAGCTAGGACACAAGCAGAGTATCATCTTAGATCAGTGTATACTCTATGAAGAACTGCATATACACAGACAAACAAACCAAAGGAGCAAAACATGTCCATACTTTGGTGTATACTTAGCAGCATCTGCAGTCTCTCTGTATAATCTTTCTGGCATCATAGTTCAAAAACAATGCTTGTAAGCCTTTGAATAAATTATTGAAAGTCACAAGTACTACATGAGTTAATTCACCTATAAGAAGTAATTTTATAAACTTCTTTTCATGAGTAAAAGGCCTCTTATAAAATTAGGTCATGGCTAAAAATGATTAAGTTGTAAATAGGGGTTTATTTGTAAAATAGGCATATTTAAGGGAAAGTTTGGGTAGAGAATGGGCGGAGACACAATGCAAGCACTTAGGAGTCTATTCTGAGCCCCGAATAGCGAGGATGTATGCCCTGCCTGGATGTACTGCCTCACTACATGTCCCCCTTGCCATCCCCAAGCAAGACTCCTTGTATGAACAGTGGAGTTGTACGTGGAGCCTTAGACGGGGGTGGAAGGAGGTGGCTGGGAGGCGGAGCGAGGGTGGTATGTGGGTGGGCCATCACCCTGGACATACAGGACCAATTCTGAGGTTGATCTTGTACATCCGGGGTATGCCGGTTAGACGGGGACTTATTCCACCTTAGAGGTGGAATAAGTCCCTCTAGATCAGAGCTACTCAATTCCAGTCCTGGTGGCCCGCAACCCTGCAGGTTTTTGGGATATCCCTAATGATATGCATGAGATATATATGCATTAGAGATAGCCTGCCAACCTGACTGGTTTGTGGCCCTCCAGGGCTGGATTTGGAGACTCCTGCCTTACACCTCTGTCATTTAAGCTTGTGAGTGGGCAAGGTACAGATGTTCTAGACATCAAAAGGGTAGATAGAATGTGTCACATTCCTCCTAGATTCTCAACACCACCAAAAAGTTGTCTAATAGACAATATTTTGGTGGTGGTGAGAAGCAAGGAGGAATGTGACAAATTCTAACCTCTTTGATGTCTTGGACATCTGCACCTTGTCCACTTACAATCTTAAATGACAGAGGTGTAAGGCAGGGGTCTCCAAATCCAGCCCTGGAGGGCCAAACACCAGTCAGGTTGGCAGGCTATCTCTAATGCATATATATCTCATGCATATCATTAGGGATATCCCAAAAACCTGCAGGGTTGCGGGCCACCAGGACTGGAATTGAGTAGCTCTGCTCTAGATGCAGGGTAGCAGCGATGGCCAGCGGGGAGAAAGCAGGGAGGAATGCAGGAGGTTCCCTGCAGCTGGACTCTGGTCATGGGAGGCTGGATCGGGGGTCTGGCTTTGGGGAAATGATGATCTTGGCAGTGGGCAGTGTTCACAGCTCCATAATGGAGCTGTGGTGCCATGGCAACAAGATACCATGGCATTGCAGCTCCATTATGGAGCCAGGCTGAGTTAGATGTCTATGCATTTGGGTGTGCAGTTGATCAGAATCGGGTCTATTGCTGTACACCCTGATTTTGCCCAGTCACACAAGGGGCTGGACATACATCTGTGAATAGGCCTCCGCTGTTCTAAAATTGACTCCTTTTCCTGGGCAAGTGTAAATGTCTGCACCTTCAATGTAAGCACACTTTCTATAGACTTTGTATTTTTATTTATTTTATTTAGTTGTTTTTTTATACTGCCTTACCATGAATCAAAACAGTTTACAGAGAACCATAACTTTTGCAGAAAACAGTGATCACAACTAAAATTAAATCGCATTTTGTATAGGGTAATTCGAAGTAATTTATTTATAACAATAGACATATTTACAATGAGTATTTGGCAGACATATTCACAGGTAGACTAAGGGGCATGTTTACTAAACCTTCTTAATGGGCGCTCTGTGACGTTATCGCACGCTAAGGCACCTTAACGCACGATAATGGCGCTTTATCGGGCACAGAGGTACCTTAGCGCGCGTTAACGCGCGCAGTGGCGCAAACAAGCGCTGAAGGCGGAGAGAGGTTCCCGGAGGGTGGAGAAAGGCTCCCCAGGGGCAGAGAGAAGGGGTCAATGGGTGGAGAGTGGGAGGGGAGAGGCTCTCCGCACACTGATGATGTGAAACCCGAGGCTCAAAACTAATGCCAGTGAAACCTTGGCGTTAGAGCTGATTTAAAGGGAAGAGAAACCATTTCTGTCAGCAATGTACAGCAAAACCAGGGAAACCTACAAAAAAGTGATAAGTGTGATACATGTGCACGGAACAAAAGGGCAAATAAACAGTGAAAATGAAAAGAAGAAAATGGAAAAATAAAATAACCAAGCTGGGCAATAGTGATCTCAATGGTAAACATCAAAAAACACTCCCAAGAAGTCACTAAAAAAAGGATATGAATTCTGGAAGAGTCCATGCTCCGTCCCCATACAAGGTCAATGAGCCCACAGTGAAATTGCACTGTGCAGGGTTTTCCTCTCCATCGGACAGGTTTCCTATGGCGTGCACATGTGTGGCAACAGCAGGGCGAGCATGTTGGAATGGCCAACTGGGCAGATGCTTGAAAATGGGATACAGAGGGCTGCAGGCGGCACATGCTGTGGTGCAGCTGGGGCACAGTGTGGACTAGGAAGATGCCCAGGTGGCACTTTGGAATGCTGAAACTGTACAGCAGCCAGACAGCAACTGATGAGGGCCCAACATGGGCACGAGTGTGTTTATCACAGTGTCACAGGGGATAGTACCCAAGGGCACGGAACATTGGCAGGCGGTGGTGGGAGGGAAGCGCGGACGTCTATGCAGGCACCCCTACCCCAGATCTCACAGCATAGGCAGCAGCCTACCTGCACACTGGATGGCCTGAGACTGCGTACCACCAGCACCACCAGCAGAAGGGCATGTCAGCATGGTGGCATAGGGGTACTGGTGGTGGAAGGGGGCAGTGGCAGCTGCCCAGAGCAGACTGTGGCCTATCCCTGTGTAGGTGGGTGCCATGCACTGCAACAGACAGGCTCTGTCTGACATACAGTCATGGTATCTCCAGGGACGGCACTGTCTCTGTGACAACATGGTGGTGCAATGCACACATCCAGTGTGTTCAGGAGCAGAAGGTCACAGGTTCAATTCCCAGCTGTGGTTCCTGCCAACCCAGCCCCCATATTTTACCCACTACTACAACATGCTAATACAGACAGAACCTGTAGTGCAGATGACGTAGACATGCCCAAAACACCTACAGTTTACCCTACAGAGCACAGACATCATAAACATGTGCATTACCTAGAGCAGAGTCTCCCAAATGCAGTCCTGGAGGGCCAAACACCATTCAGGTTCCATGCTGCCTCTAATAAATGTGGCTGTGCTGCATTGCTATGCACCGCCCCCATGGTATGCAGATGTATCTCATGCATATTCATTAGGGACAGCATGAAAACCCAAACAGTGTTTGGCCCTCCAGGATTGGAGTTGGGAACCTCTGCCCTAGAGCAGCGGCCAACAGGGGCAGACTAACCCGCACCCACAGGCTCCATTATCCGAAGCCTCCTGGAGAGGCAGGATGTTGGGCCCTGCATGCATCTCCCAATACTAGCACTTGCATACCTTAGCAATGCCACCCTAAAACTGGGAAAACTGTACACAGCTATCAAAAGGTTGCTATGATAACTGGCAGATAGCAATTCCTACGTTAAGCACAATTCGATGATTGAGCTGCATCATAGCAACTTTTCTGATGTCTGTGGAGTGTGCCTCAGGTCTGACAGAGTGACCCCAACAGTATTGCGTACCATAGCCATGCCTGCACTGTGCCCAGGACTGGTATGGTGCCCAGGGCTGCCAAACACCTCTATAGTTGCACAATGCTGGCATAGGTGTGTGGAGTGAGTGTGTGTCTGTCTATCCAGTGTGTGTTGGCTGCCAACACCCTCCACAGCCCACACTGCTAGCACTGTTGCCAGTATTGGCCTGCCAATGTGCATAATGAGGAGCAAGGTACTGTGGGAATAGCCTGGATAGTGTGGCCTGGCCGCATCTGCACAGGGTATAGGGCAATGGCTCGGACATTGTAGTGCCCGGCCACCACAGCATGTCCTGCTGGGAGGTCACTCTCACCCTGACTGAGCAGTGACCACGGCATGGCTAGGTTCCCCTATAGCGCTATATATTTTTTTTGTGTGTGATATATATGGGTCCCTTTTGGGACCCAATCACTGACTTATCTGCTTGGTGTGAATGCTGACATCCCAGTTCTGGGTACACGCATCTTCTCCAGGACCATGCACTATGGACTAGCTAGCAGACTGTATGCAGCTAATATGTGTCTTGCTGGAACACCTTGCAGGGTACAGCGGCTGGAGGCTTGCTGCTGGAGAATGTCAGATAGTGGTGAGAGCAGCTGAGGATTTCCAGGCCTACTGTCTGTCTGCTATTGCTTTACGGATATATACAGCTCTGCATTGCCTGCCCTGTAGGGTGTCTGTTCTTCAGCAGGACTGGGGTTGATGGTTCCCCCCCCCCCCCCCCAATTTTAGTGGTGGTGAGAAGCAAGGAGGAATGTGACAAAGTCTATCTACCCTTTTGATGTCTAGGACATCTGTACCTTGCCCACTCACAATCTTAAATTGCAGATGTGTAAGGCAGGGGTCTCCCAATCCAGTACTGGAGGGCCACAAACCAGTCAGGTTGGGAGGATATCTCTAATGTATATATATCTCATGCATATTCATTAGGGCTATCCCAAAAACCTGCTAGGATTGTGGCCCTCCAGGACAGGTTTGGGGACCCCTGATGTAGAATGTGGATCTGTTGATGGGAGATCCTGTCCCCCACCCTGAGCCCCAGAGGGCAGGTTGGGTGGTGCTACATAATCTGCCTATGGGTCCAAACACCCCCTTTCACTTGAATCATGTGATCATGGCACCCACACAGGATATGCACTATTCTGGGTGCATCATAGTCCCCAAGGGCTAGACGTGACTGGGAAATATGGATGGACATAGGACCACGGCATGGCTAGGTTCCCCCATAGTGCTATATAGTATTTCTCTCAAGTAATATTTATGGGCTCTCTTTTCTGGGGCCTTAATCACTGATTTATCTGCTTGGTGGGTTTGCTCACATCCCAGTTCTGGGTGCACACATCTCCTCCAGGAACATACACTATGGACTAGCTAGCATACTGTCTACAGTTAGTATGTGTATGGCTGGAACACCTTGCAGAGTGCAGTGGCTGGAGACTCACTGTGCTTGCTGCTGGAGAAAGTCAGATGGTGGTGGGGGGCAGCTGAGCATTTCCAGGCCTAATGTCTGTCTGCCATTGCCTTATGGATGTGTACAGTAGGGTGTCTGTTCCCCAGCAGGACTGGGGTTGATGGTCCCCTCTACTGCCACCATTGCAGGGAGATCCTGTTTCCCACCCTGAGCCACAGAGGGCAAGTTGGGTGGTGCTACATAATCTGCTTATGGGTCCAAACATCCCCACCCTCTCATAAGAATATAAGAACATAAGATATGCCATACTGGGTCAGACCAAGGTCCATCAAGCCCAGTATCCTGTTTCCAACAGTGGCCAATCTAGGTCATATGTACCTAGCAGTTTCCCCAAAAGACACAGGTTCCGCAATGCTTGTACTGGGTCAAGCATTTATATCCTCGGTCCTTTCTTAATAATGGTTTATGGACCTTTCCTCCAGGAACTTGTCCAAACCTTTTTTAAACCCAGCTATACTAACAGCCTTTACTACATCCTCCGGTAACAAATTCCAGAGTTTGATTACACGTTGAGTGAAAAAATATTTTCTTTTATTAGTCTTAAATAGTTTACCCTGTAACTTCATTGCCTGTCCCCTATTCTTTCTATATTCTGATAACATAAACAATCGATCTACGTTTACCTGTTCTACTCCGTTCATTAATTTATAGACCACTATCATATCTCCCCTCAACCATCTCTTTTCCAGGTTAAAGAGCCCTAACCTTTTAGCCTTTCTTCATAGGAGTATCTTTCCATCCCCTTTATCATTTTGGTGGCTCTTCTCTGAACCTTTTCTAATAACTCTGTATCCTTTTTAAGATACGGCGACCAGAATTGCACACAATATTCAAGGTGCGGTCTCACCATGGAACGATATAGAGGCATTATAATATCTTTTGTTTTATTTTCCATTCCTTTCCTTATGATACCTAGCATTCTATTTGCTCTCTTGGCCGCCGCTGCACACTGGGCCGAGGGTTTTAACATGTTATCCACAATGACGCCTAAATCTTTTTCCTCGGTGGTGGTTCCTAATGTGGAACCTTGCATTGTATAACCATAGTTTGGGCTGTTCTTCCCTAGGTGCAGAACTTTGCACTTGTCCACATTAAATTTCATCTGCCATTTTGATGCTCAGTCTTCTAATTTATCAAGATCCTCTTGCAATTTTCCACAATCCTCTTGGGTTTTAACAACTTTAAATAGTTTTGTGTCATCTGCAAATTTGATAACCTCACTTGTTATTCCACTTTCCAGGTCATTTATGAATATGTCAAAAAGCAGCGGACCCAGCACAGATCCCTGGGGTACACCACTATTCACCTTTCTCCATTGGGAAAATTGTCCATTTAACCCAGAGCTACTCAATTCCAGTCCTGGTGGCCCGCAACCCTGCAGGTTTTTGGGATATCCCTAATGATATGCATGAGATATATATGCATTAGAGATAGCCTGCCAACCTGACTGGTGTTTGGCCCTCCAGGGCTGGATTTGGAGACCCCTGCCTTACACCTCTGTCATTTAAGATTGTAAGTGGACAAGGTGCAGATGTCCAAGACATCAAAGAGGTTAGAATTTGTCACATTCCTCCTTGCTTCTCACCACCACCAAAATATTGTCTATTAGACAACTTTTTGGTGGTGTTGAGAATCTAGGAGGAATGTGACACATTCTATCTACCCTTTTGATGTCTAGAACATCTGTACCTTGCCCACTCACAATCTTAAATGACAGAGGTGTAAGGCAGGAGTCTCCAAATCCAGCCCTGGAGGGCCACAAACCAGTCAGGTTGGCAGGCTATCTCTAATGCATATATATCTCATGCATATCATTAGGGATATCCCAAAAACCTGCAGGGTTGCGGGCCACCAGGACTGGAATTGAGTAGCTCTGATTTAACCCAACCCTCTGCTTTCTATCTCTTAACCAGTTCTTGATCCACAGTAGTACACTGCCTCCTATCCCATGACTCTTTAGCTTTGCCAAAAGTCTCTGATGAGGGACCTTGTCAAAGGCTTTCTGAAAGTCCAGATACACTATATCAACCGACTCACCTTTGTCCACCTTATTATTCACACTTTCAAAAAAACATAACAGATTAGTAAGACAAGATCTTCCTTGTCTAAAGCCATGTTGGCTGTCTCTCATTAGGCCATGACTATCTACATGCTGAGTAATTTTGTTCTTTATGATGGTTTCTACCATTTTTCCCAGTACTGATGTGAGGCTCACCGGTCTGTAGTTTCTTGGATCACCCCTGGAACCCTTTTTAAAAATTGGTATTCATCTATATCATGTGACCATGGCACCAACACAGAATAAGTGCTATTCTGGGTGCATTATTACCCATAAGGGCTAGATGTAACTGAGAAATACAGATGGATGCAGATGTATTCTAGGTATGTCTGCAGGAACTACCTATCATCACATTAATACTGATGGAGACCTGCAGCATAGCCTATTCCAGCCACACAAGGTGCTGAGGACCTGGTGCTGGACGCCCCACCTCACCCTCAGGATGAGCACAGTACCCACACAATGTGATGGTCTGTAGCTACTCTGTGCCAGTAACACACACGGTCAGTACCCTCTACCAGGCTGAGGTGCTGTAGGGGTGCACACGGTCAGTTCCCCCTACCAGGCCGAGGTGCTGTGGGGGTGCATACCCCATCTTGTGATCATCTGTAGACAGCTGATTTGCATGTGCAGTGCATCATGGGTACGGTGTGGGTTAACCCTATCCTGGTAACCACAGCAGACAGTTTGTGTGGTGACCTGCAGTCCTTCTGTAGCCAGCCAGGGGTTTGTTAGTAGCTGTAGCCCACTGGTTACTTCACTGTCTGTGAAGCCAGAGGTCATGGATTTGATCCTTCAGTGGGGATATTTTCTAGGGCTTTTTGAGGCATTTTCTTTTTTTAATTTAAATTAATGCTGCCAGCAAAAACACCCTCACAATGCTGTAAGCTTAAGGTGCCTCATAAGGCGCCCTATAAAGCACTCTATAAAGCACCCTATAAGGTGCCTTATAAGGCGCCCTATAGGGAACATTATAAGGTGCCTTGGCGGACAGTGCACTTTATAATGTGCCCTCTGGAGTGCCTTATAGGGCGCCTTATGCGGCACCTTAGGTTACAGCACTGTGAGGGTGTGTTTGCTGGCAGCACTAATTTAAATTAAAAAAGAAAATGCCTCAGATAGCACTGATTTAAAGTAAAGCATAATGCTTCATACAGCCTTACTTATTAAGCCCACTGGAAGATTGAACTCATAACCCCTGTTTCATCAGGCAATGTATCAACCATTGTGTTACATCTCTGTTACTATGTTGGCTGGTCAGCGCGCCTAATTAAGGCTAACACGCATTAACGTGCCACAGCTCCCTCTATTTCTTGATAACAGATTTTATTGCACGATAACTCAAAATGCTACCTTAAGACTGGAACGCCCACTACCTTATATGGCATTCGTCAGAGTAAGACTGCAACTAACACCAGTAACATTAAGAGGTATGTTTACTAAACTGCCTTAGTTTGATTCGCGTTAGGAGCCGCGTTAGTAGAAGAAATGCCAAAAAAGGACATGGGCGGTACATCGTTACCAATAACGCGCGTTATAAGGTGCCGTGCAGCAACGATCGTTACAGGGCGCGTTACTGCGCGTTAAGCTTAAGAACGCGCGCAGACACACAAATACAGAAACAGAGGTGTAGCACAATGGTTACTACACAGACTGTTGGTACTAGGGTCATGGGTTTGATTCCCCAGTATGCCCAATGAATAAGGTTGGCTGAGGTGTCATGTGTAACCCTTTGAAGGCCTACTATAATATTTTATTCCACATTCTGCAGCCGGGTTAAAGTTTGCATATGTCAGGAAAATTGTACCCATCTTATTCAATATGTTCCAATAGTGCCGTTCCCTATGCCATGTTCATGTATTATTTACCATTTGATAGTAATATTTAGGCAGAAGTTTGGATCCCGAAAGTTTTGGGCTTGGCCTGGAAAGGGTTAAGTATTGGGCTGTGAGGAAGTTTAGTTGTACTGTAATAGTGCTGCCAGCAAACACACCCTCACAGTGGCGTAACCTAAGGTGCCACATAAGGCACCCTAGAAGGCACTCCATAGGGCACATTCTAAAGTGTGCTGTCTGCCAAGGCACCCTATAATGTCCCCTATAGGACACCATATAAGGTACCTTATAATGCGCTTTATAGGGCATCGTATAAGGCGCCCTATAGGGCGCCTTATGAGCCACCCTAAGGTGACAGTACCCTGAGGGTGGTTCTGCTGGCAGCACTAATATACAATAAAAATAGACAATGCCTAAGACAGCCCTATCAATGAACCCCACTGTGGGTTTTGAAGCCATGACCTCTGGCTCCTTGGGCAGTGAAGTAACCAGTGGGCTAGAGCTGCTAATAAACACCTGGCTGGCTACAGGAGGACTGCACGGCACCACACCCACATTCTGCTGTGGTTACCAGGAGAGGGTCAACCCATCCGTACCCAGGATGCACAGCACATGTAAATCAGCAGTCTACAGATGATCACAAGATGGGGTATGCACCCCACAGCACCTCAGCCTGGTAGGGGGTGCCGATGGTGTGTATTAGTGGCACAGAGTAGCTACAGACCGTCACAGTGTGCGGGTCCTGTGCTCATCCTGAGGGAGAGGTATGGTGCCCAGCACCATTCTCACAGCACCTGGCTGTGCTGAGATAGGCTATGCTGTAGGTCCCCATCAGTGCCAATGTGTGATAGGTAGTCCTTGCAAACAACCCTAGGATATGCCTGTGTTCATCTGTATGTCACATCTAGCCCTTGTAGACTATGATGCACCCAGAAATGTGCTTACCCTGTGTGGGTGCCATGGTCACATGATGTAAGTGAAGTGGGGTGTTGGGATCCACAGGGAGATTACATACCACCACCCAACGCACCCTCTGGGGCTCAGGGTGGGGGACAGGATCTCCCGCCAACAGATCCACTTTCTACCCCCCTGCGATGGTGGCAGTAGAGGGGAACATCACCCCAGTCCTGCTAGGGATCAAACACCCTACAGGGCAGGCAATGCAGAGCAGTACACATCCATAACACAATAGCAGACAGACGGCAGGTCTGGAAATGATCAGCTGCCCCCCACCATTATCTGACATTCTCCAGCAGCAAGCCTCCAGCTGCTACACCCTGCAAGGTGTTCCAGCAAGACACATACTAGCTGCAGACAGTCTGCCAGCTAGTCCATAGTGCATGGTCCTGGAAGAGATGCATGTACCCAGAATGGGGATATCAGCATACACACCAAGCAGATAAATCAGTGATTGGACCCCAAAAGAAAACCCATAAATATCACATGAAAAAAATGCTATACAGCACTATGGGGGAACCTAGCCATGCCATGGACACTGCTCAGTCAGGGTTAGAGTGACCTCCCAGCAGGACATGCTATGGCCACCCTGTCCGTGCAGGTGGTACCGGGCACTACAATGTCTGAGCCATTGCCCTATGCCCTGTGCAGATGCAGCCAGGCCAGGCCACCATATCCAGGCTATTCCCACGGTACCTTGCTCCTCATTATGCACATTGGCAGGCCAATACTGGCAACAGTGCTAGCATTGTCGGCTATGGAGGGTGTTGGCAGCCACCACACACTGGATAGACAGACACACACTCCCCACACCTATGCCAGCATTGTGCAACTATAGAGGTGTTGGGCAGCCCAGGCCACCACACCAGTCCTGGGCACAGTGCAGGCATGGCTATGGTACGTAATACTGTAGGAGTCACTCCCCAGATTGTTAAACACTGTCAGACACAAGACCTGTAGCACACTCCACAGACATCAGAAAGGTTGCTATGATGCAGCTCACTCCGAAAATTGTACTTAACCTAGGAATTGCTATCTGCCAGTAATCATAGCAACCTTTTGATAGATGTGTACCATATTCCCAGGTTTAGGGTGGCATTACTAAGGTATGCAAGTGCTAGTATTGGGAGAAGCACGCAGAGCCCAAAGTCCTGCCTCTCCAGGAGGCTTTGGATAATGGGGCCTGTGGGTGCGGGTGTGTCTGCCCCTGTTGGCTGCTGCTTTACGGCAGAGGTTCCAAACTCCAGTCCTGCGGTGCAAAACACTGTTCGGGTTTTTATGCTGTCTCTCATGAATATGCATGAGATACATCTGCATACCACGGGGGTGGCGAATAGAAATGCAGCACAGGCATCTTTATCAGAGGCAGCATGGAACCTGAATGGTGTTTGGCCCTCCAGGACTGCATTTGGGAGGCTCTGCTCTAGGTAATGTGCATGTTTATGGTGTCTGTGCTCTGTAGGGTAAAATGAAGGTGTTTTGGACATGTTTACGTCATCTGCAAGAAAGGTTCTGTCTGTATTAGCATGTTATAGTAGTGGGCAAAATATGAGGACTGGGTTGGCGGAAACCACAGCTGGGACTTGAACTTGTGACCTTCTGTTTCTGAATACACTGGTTTTGTGCACTGTACCACCATGTTATCACAGAGATGGTGCATTCCCTGGTGATACCATGACTGTTGGTCAGACAGGGCCGGTCTGTTGCAGTGCATGGCACCCACCTACACAGGGCTAGGCCACGGTCTGCTCTGGGCAGCTGCCACTGCCCCCTCCACCACCAGTATCCCTCAGCCACCATGCTGACATGCCCTTCTGCTGGTGGAGCTGGTGGTGCGCAGTCTCAGGCCATCCAGTGTGCAGGTAGGCGGCTGCCTATGGTGCAGGTTATGGGGTAGGGGTGCCTGCATAGACGTCCACGCTCCCTCCCCAGCCCCGCCTGCCAATGTTCCGTGCCCTTGGGGGTAGCTGTTGGGTACTATCCCCTGTGACACTTTGGGAAACACACTCGTGCCCATGTTGGACCTTCAGCAGTTGCTGTCTGGCTGCTCCGCTGTTTCAGCATTCGTATGGGCCACCTAAGCATCACCGTAGTCTGCACTGTGGCCCAGTTCCACCACAGCATGTGCCGCCTGCGGCCCTCTGTATCCCCTTCTCTGGCATCTGTCCAGTTGCCGTTCCAACATGCCTGCCCTGATGTTGTGGGACATGTGCACCTGTCCGATGGTGGGGAAAACCCTGAGCAGCGCTATTTCACTGTGGGCTCATTCACCTTGTATGGGGACGGCGTATAGACCCTTCCACGATTTATATCTGTTCTATGGAGCTTACTCGGGGGGGGGGGGAGGGGTTGATGTTTCTCATTTATACCACTATTGGCCAGCTTGGTTATTGTTTTTTTCTAGTTTGTTGGGGTCATTTTCAGTGTTTCTGTGCCCTTTTGTTCTGTGCACATGTATCACACTTATCACTGTGTTTTGGTTTCCCTGCCTGGGCTGTACATTGCTGACACTGAAATGGTTTCTCTCCCCTGTAATGTGCATTTAACGGCAGGTTTTCATTCGCATTGGAATTCAGCTCTGAAAATCAGCGCGTTAGTGTGAGGGGAGCCTCTCCCCGCCCACTCTCCGCCCACTGACTCCTTCTCTCCGCCCTCTCTCCACCTTCTGCGGTGTTTTACCGCGCTGTGGAGCATTACGATCGTTAGCGCATCATAACGCGCGTTATGTACGATTACCGCAGTTTAGTAAACATACCCCTAAGATGGTTTAGTAAACATACCCCTTAGCCATTTCAGCAAGCTTTCGTCACTAGCCGATAATTGTTTGCTTTAGTTTTAGGCTATTTAAAGTAGTATTCCATGTCTGTTGTATGTGTCAAGTGTATTGGTTTTATGAATAAGAACATAAGAACTGCCATACAATGTCAGACCAAAGGTCCATCAAGAGGCCAATCCAGGTCACAAGTATCTAGCATATCCCAAAGGCAGCCACATTCCATGTTATGTATCCCCACGGATAAGCAATGGTTTCCCCCAGGTCCGCCTTAATAATGGTCTGTTGGCTTTTCTTCTGGGAATTTGTCCAAACCTTTTTTAAACCCAACTACTTTAATGGCTTTCACCACATCCTGCAGCAACTATACATTGAGAAGAAAATATATTTTCTCCTATTTGTTTTAAATATTATTTGTATTTTGTAATGCACTCAGAGAAGTCTTTTTGACAGGATTTTACAGAATATAAGATGTTTTAAATAAAGAAATATATATACATATAAATAAAGGGGGGATATTCAGCTAGCTGCCACCAGTGAAACTTGAACCTAGATATTCAATGTTGGGATTATATCTGCCCCCAGGAATTGAATATCCAGGATGCCCAGCTTGGCGGGAAGCTAATTGGACAGTGGCAATATTCAGCTGCTGCCCGCTTAGCTTCCATGGCAATAGTTAGGCCAGCCTTTGTTGCGCCTTACTTTTGCTGCTTTGCCATAACTGAGCAGTGTCTCAATATCATTGCTGCCCGGTTATGGATGGGCGTTGATTCCGGATCACCCCAATGATAACTGGTTAGCATTGGGATGTCAAGCGGTGGCACCCACGGATATTGAGCGGCACTAACTCACTGAATATCCTGGACAGAGGGAACCGTTTTAATCCCTTTGAATATCGGGCCCAAAATATCTTGGCTCATTAGTATTTATGTATTAGCATATACAATTGTCCCACAGGTCCTATGAAAGCAATTTCTGTAATACTTACAAGGTGGGGGGGGGATAATATTATAAAGTTTTCTCCCTTTATAAAGCCTATTTTATATGTAGAAAAGGGCTTTTATAAAACTGCACAAATGCACATGTGTGTAAGAAGTATGCACATGGAACATATGCGTCTAGGCATTCCTAAAGGTTTTTCCAAGAATGGGTTAATAGGCAGAACTGTTATGTATGCACATATTTCATAAAATAGGTGGACACACATATAAAGTACACACACGCAAACTTTAGAGTAGGTATAAATACAATGGTTGACATTGGCACACTAAAGGTGTTTGTTCTGGGTACCTATTTTATAAAGGCACATAAGCACCTATGTTACCTCTAAAAAAATAGGTGCCTTTTTGAATTCTCACAAAGACATCCTGTTCTAAAATCAGACCCTATAATCCATTCCCTCTTGGGGCTTAGTATCAATCAAATGTATCCTCTGACCCTCTGACAGTAACAATAATGAAACATACAATGTGTGTCATTGAGTCAATGCTGACTCCTGGTAACCCAGCAGCCCCTGGGTTTTCTTGGCAAGGTGTAATCAGAAGCAGATTGCCAGGACTTTCTTCCAAGGCAATGGAGGGTAAAGTGACTTTCCCAAGGCAACAAGGAGTGCCACTGGGAAATGAACCCTGGTTTCATAGTCATCAGGCCACTGTTCTAACCACTAGGTTACTCATACAAAGGGATGTTGTAAAACTGAGCTTCTACAGGGAACTGATTAAGCCAAGCTCTGGAACTCTAATTCTTGCTTTCAGGTTGGTTTCCTCCTAAAGCTCTCCTACCAAGTTCCAGTTGACAATAATGCATAACTGAAAGCACATGTCAATACTAATGAGGACATTTTCCAGGAACATGCTAAGAAAACATATATACCCTGAAGGACTGTCCAACTCGCACCCCACAATATGCCTCCTTCAAACCTCTGCATACTACTGGTAGAGCCGGTACTGCCATTGGGTGAACCAGGCCATCACCTAGAGTGCCGGGCCTCCAAGGGGCACTGCTGACGCCCCTATTGGAACCAGCAGTAGTGGAAATGCCTGCAAACAGCCCACTGTTGCTTTCCTTACAACTTTGGCACGATGGGACTGTTTGACCACTGGATGCTGACTTCCTGATTGAAGGACGCCTCATGCCCTTGCACCATCCCTGACTGCTGGCATATACATATAAGCAGCACATTTTCTAAAATTGTTCCGATGGATATTCAGCCCACAGCGGTCAGCATTTTTTAAATACTGGCCACCATTGGCAAAATGAAACTGGATATTCAGTGGAAGCGCCCAGATAGTGGCTTCTGCTGAATATCTGGTTTCAGCAGTGACTGTCGCAGGCTATCCAGATAGCAATGATATTCAACTACGATCCAGATAGCCAACCCATATAGCTAGGTCTGCTTTTTCTACCTAACTTTATGTGGTTTCTTTTCTGGTTTGTGGACTGAGAATCGCTACTATTCGCATAATATATTTGACTGCTGTCACTCCGCCCACACACTACCCCAGTACTATCTGGGTAGTGCATGGCATTGCACGAAAATATCCAGGGGCACTATTTTGATAGTGTCACTGAGTATTGAGCTCAGTGGGGTTTAGCTGGGTAGCAAGTCTTGCTAACTGCATGAACCCTTTTGAATATCGGACCTGTTAATTATATGTGCATGGTGATTGTACATGCAAATCTGCTTTTTGCATATGCAAATGGCACACAACTCTTCTAAAATCACCTTAATCTATTCTTCTCTCCATTACTTGCCCCATGATCACAGTCCACAGAAACTAAAAGAATTCCTAGACTTTCTTGTACTGTGTGTCTGTGTTCTGTTATTTTAGGACATTAGTATGACCTAGATCTCCAAGCATCACATAGGCTGCATGAAACTTCTAATGCTAGTTCTTTAGAGTTTTGATTACTATTGGAAAACAGCATTCAATCGCTTAGTCATGACTCCCTAGAGTTCTTATAATTAGCAAGCAACATTTTATTTTGAAGTTTGACACAGCAACTGAATTTGTTTACTCAGGATCATCAGTTTCATCAGTTGGAAGCAGCAGGATGCAATTCCTGTATTCTGTGCTAAATAAAAAACATTAAAGGAAGAATGTCAAGATGATACGGTGAACTTACAGAAACTTCCCTGCAGTTTGTGCTGTTTGGTGACTTGGAATACAGAAATACCCGGGCTATAGTTTCACAACATGAGACACTGTATACAAAATAACTGGCATGTAACCATTTGATTATGCCAGCAATCATTCACTATGGATTGGATTCTTCCAGATAGTTCAACAAAAATAGCACGACACCACGTGCAAAGAGACCACCCAGTAAGGAACGTGGATTGCAACGAAGGAACGTATAAAATGTAACCTTTATTAAAATTATTCCACTTCAGCCACTGGCCCGACACAGGCCGTGTTTCGTGAAAGCCTTCTTCAGGGGCTTGAATGGCTGTATTTTATGTTGCTTATTACTTATCTTGTGTGAGGTGACGTTTACTCTACCGCGTTTGGGGAAACTTCTTTCAAAGATCAGATTTCACCGACTCACTAACACTGTTAATCTGTGTTAATGTGTTCTCTCATACAGGAGATACTTCAATAATAAGCAACATAAAATACAGCCATTCAAGCCCCTGAAGAAGGCTTTCACGAAACACGGCCTGTGTCGGGCCAGTGGCTGAAGTGGAATAATTTTAATAAAGGTTACATTTTATACGTTCCTTCGTTGCAATCCACGTTCCTTACTGGTTGGATTCTTCCAGATTCAGGGCTTAGAAACTTTTGAGGAAGAAGGCTATATACCAGCTTCAACAAGTGAAAATAATCATTACTGGTGGTGCATTCATTAGAGTGCATTTGATTTGTTAGCACACCTTACAAATTTAGGGTTCACAAAATACTGTAGATTTAGTTTGAAGCATGCCTTGCATGCAGGAGCCCTTGTCTTCCTTCCACTAAGGAGTCTAGGGAATATGTGAAGCTATCTAAGCCCACTGCTGGAGCAGCCCACTTAGGGCTGGTGCCAGCCATTGTGCAAACGGTGCACTCGTACAGGATGGTAACCTTGGGAGAGTGGCATGGTTCCTCACAACCATGTTCAGCTATGGGGTAGATGAGCAGAAGGCAGCACAGCGGTGAATGGCACGTGGCAGATGGATGCAGACAAGCAGTAAAAATCAGCATGGGGTTTTGAAGTCCATGCACATGCTACTCATCTGATGTACAGTGTGTGCATGGGCTCGAAAGCCCTGTGCTGATTTTTAGGGGTATTTTGGCCTTTCATCGCAATTGGCTCTGTTCTGACTATTGCAGCACAGTCCAGATAGTGTTGGGCAGTCTGCATGTGGAGCAACAGCGGTCCCCAGTGTTATCCAATCAGCAACAATGTTCAGTCCACTAACCAGATAAGAAACTGCATAAAGTTAGACCACAAAAATGGCAGAAGAGAGTGACTATCTTAACCAAAATCTTTTACTGAAGACACAACATGGTCAGGAATACCAAAGCAGTTAACTCGACACAGCCGTGGTTCAGTTTGGCCTTCTCAGGGGTTAAGACTGAGAACAAGCAAACACATAAAAACATTAGAATAAATATAACACATACATAAAATATTAAAACATATAAACTATCAATAATTAAAAGAAAAAGCATAAAAGGACATTGAAGGCAATAACATATAAATGACATAAAAAACATATATAAATAATATAAATGGTAAAATGCAATAAAACATGGAATTTTGTGTGATAGATATGCAGGCAACCCTGCATTATACACTTTAGAATAACCTTTTTTTTTATGAAGCGCTATACAAAATTCGATGTAGAACATAACAGTACACAAGTCCTGTAATACATTAAGAACTATGTTCTCATCAGTGAAATCAGAAACTCATAAAACACCTGTGGGGTGCTAACAATAGAACCGGTGAGGGAACCTCAAATTGTGCTTTACTGCAGACAAAATTAAAAATGATAAAATATACTATAATACTTAATGGAAAGGGGGAAGAAACTATGGGGTATTTAACTAAACTGCGCTCATTTGCGCGGCGCGCATTAGCGTGCGCTAAGGTACCTTAGCGCACACTAATGATGCATTTTGGGGCCCAAATGTGCACGCACATGTGCGCGGCGCTCATGTGCGTGGTGCGGCAATGTGCGATGAAGGCGGGGAAAGACTCCCGAAGGGCGGAGGAAGGCTCCCCATGGGCGGAGAGACGGGGTCAATGGGTGGAGAGTGGGAGGGGAGAGGCTCTCCGCACACGAGCGGGGCTGAAATTCAAGGCAAAAAATACCGTGAGTGAAAACCTCGCGGTAGAACCGATTTAAAGGGAAAAGAAACCATTTCTGTTAGCAATGTACAGCAAAAACAGGGAAACCTACTAAACAGTGATAAGTGTGATACATGTGCACGGAACAAAAGTGCAAATAAACATTGTAAATGACTCCAACAAAATAAAATAAAATTATAAGCAAGCTGGGCAATAGTGATAGTAATGGGAAACAGCAAAAAACACTCCCAAGAAAGCCCCAAAAAATAAATATGAATTTTAGAAGGGTCTACGCTCCGTCCCCATACAAGGTGAATGATCCCACAGTGAAATAGCACTGATCAGGGTTTCCCTCTCCATTAGACAGGTTACCTATGGCATGCACAACAGCAGGGTGGGCAGGTCGGAATGGGCAACTGGACAGATGCTGGGAAAGGGGATACAGAGGGCTGCAGGCGGCACATGCTGTGGTGCAGCTGGGGCACAGTGCGGCCTAGGCAGATGCCTAGATGGCACTTAGGAATGCTGAAACTGAACAGCAGCCAGACAGCAACTGATGAGGGCCCAACATGGGCACGAGAGTGTTTAGCACAGTGTCACAGGGGACAGAACCCAGCAGGTACCCCCAAGGGCACAGAACATTGGCAGGCGGTGATTGGGGGATGTGCGGACAGATATGCAGGCAACCCTACCCCAGAACCCGCACCATAGGCAGCCACCTACCCGCACACAGGATGGCCTGAGACTGCGTACCACCAGCACCACCAGCCGAAGGGCATGTCAGCAGGGTGGCACAGGGGTACTGGAGGTGGAGGGGGGCAGTGGCAGCTGCCCAGAGAAGACCATGGCCTAGCCCTGTGTAGGTGGGTGCAATGCACAGCAACAGACAGGCCCTGCCGGACAAACAGTCATGGTATCATCAGGGAATGCACTGTCTCTGTGGCAACACGGTGGTGTAGTGCACACAACCAGCGTGTTTGGAGACAGAAGGTCACAGGCTCAAGCCCCAGCTGGGGCTCCTGTCAATCCAGTCCCCACATTTTACCCACAACTAAATCGTGATAGTAAAGACTAACCTTTATTGCAGAGAACATAAGCATGGCTCAAACACCTCTATTTTACTCTACAGAGCACAGACATCAGAAACATGCACAATACCTAGAGCAGATTATCCCAAATGCAGTCCTGGAGGGCCACAAATCCTTCAGGGTTTATGCTGTCTCCAATTTAAGGATGGAGCGGTACTGGTGGTGGAGTTGGCAGCAGCTGGTGGCCACAGCAGACCATGGCCTAGCCCTGTCGAGGTGGGTGCCGTACACTGCAACAAACAGGCCCTGTTGGATGTACAGTCATGGACTCCCCAGGGAATGCAGCATATCTGTGGCAACACAGTGATGCAGTGCACACAGACAGTGTGTGCAAGAACAGAAGGTCACAGGTTCAAAGCCCAGCTGGGGCTACTGCCAATCCAATCCACATATTTTTCTCACAACTAAACCGTGATAGTAAGGACAAACCTCTATTGCAGAGAACATACGCATGGTTAATACGCCTATATTTTACCCCACCAAGCACAGACACCATGAACTGGCGCATTACCTAGAGCAGAGTCTCCCAAATGCAGTCCTGGAAGGCCAAACACCAGTCAGGTTCCATGCTGCCTCTAATAAAGATGCCTGTGCTGCATATCTATGCACCACCCCCATGGTATGCAGATGTATCTCATGCATATTCATGAGGGACAGCATGAAAACCCGAACAGTGTTTGGCACACCAGGACTGGAGTTGGGAACCTCTGCCGTAAAGCAGCAGCCAACAGGGGCAGACACACCCACACCCACAGGCCCCATTAGCCAATGCCTCCTGGAGAGGCAGGACATTGGGCCCTGCATGCATCTCCCAATACTAGCACTTGCATACCTTAGCAATGCCACCCTACACCTGGGTATACAGTACACAGCTATCAAACGTTTGCTATGATTACTGGCAGATAGCAATTCCTACGTTAAGCACAGTTTGCTGACTGAGTTCCATCATAACAATCTTTCTGATGTCTGTGGTGTGTGCTTCAGGTCTGGTCTCTGACAGTGTTTACCACCCTGGGGAGTGACCCCCAACAGTATTGCGTACCATATCCATGCCTGTACTGTGCCCAGGACTGGTGTGGTGGCCAGGGCTGCTAGACTCCTCTATAGTAGCACAATGCTGGCATAGGTGTGGGAGTGTGTGTCTGTCTATCCAGTGTGTGGTGGCTGCAAACACCCTCCACAGCCCACACTGCCAGCACTGTTGCCAGTATTGGCCTGGCAATGTGCATAATGAGGAGCAAGGTACCATGGGTATAGCCCGGACAGGGTGGCCTGGCCAGGATGCATCTGCACAGGGCATAGGGCAATGGCTGGGACAATGTAGTGCCCGGCCACCACCTACACAGACAGGGTGGCCACAGCATGTCCTGCTGGGAGATCACTCTCACCCTGACTGTGCAGTGACCACGACATGGCTAGGCACCCCCATAGTGCTATATTGTATTTCTCTCATGTGAGATTTATGGGTTTCCTTTTGGGGGCCTGGTCACTGACTTATCTGCTTGTTGTGTATGCTGATATCCCAGTTCTGGGTGCATGCATTTTCACCAGGAACATACACTATGGACTAGCTAGCAGACTGTTTGCAGCTGGTATGTGTCTTGATGGAGTGCCTTGCAGGGTGCAGCGGCTGAGGGCTTGCTGCAGGAGACTATCAGATAGTGGTGGGGGTGCAGCTTAGCATATCTAGGCCTAATGTCTGTCTGCTATTGTGTTATGGATGTGTACAGAGCTGCATTGACTGCCCT
The DNA here is from genome assembly GCA_033557465.1 of Ichthyophis bannanicus. Classification (NCBI taxonomy): domain Eukaryota; kingdom Metazoa; phylum Chordata; class Amphibia; order Gymnophiona; family Ichthyophiidae; genus Ichthyophis; species Ichthyophis bannanicus. The sequence goes on from CM066031.1 coordinate 381,245,187, forward strand.
GTAGGTATCTGTTCCCCAGCAGGATCGGGGTTGATGGTTCCCTCTACTGCCACCGTTGCAGGGAGGTAGAATGTGGATCTGTTGATGGAAGACCCTGTTTACCACCCTCAGCCCTGGAAGAGAAGGGTGGTGGTACATAATCCTCCTAGAGGCCACACCTGACTGAGACATACAGATATATCCAAGGTGTGTCTGCAGAAACTACCTATCTCACACATTAGCACTGCTGGGGACCTGCAGCATGGCCTATTTCTGCCATGGAAGGTGCTGTGGACCTGGTACTGGGCGCCCCACCACACACTCAGGGTGAGCACAGTACCCGCACAATGTGACGGTGTGTAGCTACTCTGTGCCAGTAACACACATGGTCAGTTCCCCCCTACCAGGCCGAGGTGCTGTGGGGGTGCATACCCCATCTTGTGTTCATCTGTAGACAGCTGATTTGCATGTGCAGTGCATCATGGGTACGGGTGGGCTAACCCTATCCTGGTGACCACAGCAGACTGTCTGCATGGTGACATGCAGTCCCTATGCAGCCAGCCAGGGGCTTGCTAGCAGCTATAGAGCTGTAGCCCACTGGTTACTTCACTGCCTGTGAGCCAGAGGTCATGGGTTCAAACCCACAGTGGAGTTGTTTGATAGGGCTGCCCAAAGCATTATCTCTTTTTAATGTACATTATTGCTGCCAGCAAAAACACCCTCAGCGTACTGTACCCATAAGGTGCCTCAGAGGGCGCTTTGTAGGGTGCCCTATAGGGCACCTTATGGTTACCGTCCATATAAGGTGCACTATACGTTATCCTGTGGCGCGACTTATAGGGTGCCCTATAGGGGACATTATAGGGTGCCGTGGCGGACAGTGCACTTTATAATGTGCCCTCTGGGGTACCTTATGAGGTGCCTAATGCAGAACCTTATGTTACAATACTTTGAGGGTGTGTTTGCTGGCAGCACTAATTAAAATAAAAATAAAATGCCTCCTAAAACAATTTTACTTATAACAGATAATGCTTCAGCCAGCCTTCTTCATTAGGCACTGTGGGGGATTGAACCCATGACTCCTTCATCATTGGTCAGTGTCTTAACCATTGTGCTACACTGCTGCTCTTCTTTGCATGTCAGCGCACCTACTTATGATTTTCATTCGTTACACTGCACAGTGCTGCCATCAAAAACAGTGCTGTGACCTTGCGGTGCCTCATACAGCACCCTATGTTGTTGTTGTTAAGTGCCGTCGAGTCGGAGTCGACTCATGGCGACCCTCTGGATAGCTATCCTAAATTGTGTTCGGTCTTCAGTTAGGCGGCTCATTGTTGACAGACTGGTACCCGTAGCTGCTGTTATTGTAGCGATCCATCTCATTGCTGGCCTTCCTCTTTTGCGTTGACCTTCTATCTTGCCAAGCATGATGTCTTTCTCTAATGATCTCTCTCTTCGCATGATGTGTCCGAAGTATGAAAGTCGAAGTCTTGTCATCTGAGCTTCTAAAGAAAGCTTAGGTTTGATCTCCTCTAGTACCGACTGGTTTGTTCTTCGGGCAGTCCATGGTATACACAGTATTCGCCGCCAGCACCATAATTCAAAGGCATCAATTTTCTTCCTGTCTGTCTTTTTCACTGTCCAGCTTTCACATCCATATGATGTTATTGAAAATACCATGGCTTGAACAAGTCGAATCTTTGTATGGAGAGAGACATCTCTGCTCTTGAGAATCTTATCTAGGTCTTTCATAGCCATTCTGCCAAGAGCAATGCGTCGTCTGTTTAATTTATATGCAGAACAAATCATCAGAGAAGCAGGACTGTATGAAGACAACAGAGGTGTGAAGATTGGTGGAAGACTCATCAACAACCTTCGCTATGCTGATGATACCACATTACTGGCTGAAAGTGAAGATGATCTGAAACATTTGCTTCTCACAATCAAAGAACATAGTCTTAAAATGGGCCTGCACCTTAATGTAAAGAAGACAAAGATCATGAAAACTGGCATAATCAACAGGTTCATCGTTGAAGGAGAAGAAATTGAAATTGTGAACAACTTTAACCTACTTGGATCAACTATCAATAAAGAATACAGCACCCTATAAAGCGCCCTATAAGCAACATTCTAGGGTGCCTTGGCGGAAAGTGCACTTTAAAATGTGCCCTCTGGGGTACCTTATGGAGCGCCTTTTGTTACAGTGCTTTCAGAGTGCGTTTGCTTGTAGCAGTACTTAAAAATAAAATTAATATGCATCAGATTACAATTTTACCTATAACAGGTAATGCCTCAGCCAGCCTTCTTCATTGGGCACAGTGGGGGATTGAACCCATGATCCCTGCACCATCAGTCAGTGTCTTAACCATTGTACTGTGGCTCTGCTCCTGTGCTTGCACATCAGCGCGCCACTTATGCTTCCGCACAAGTTTCTCATGCGCTAATGTGCACGGCGCACATGAGCGCACAGCTCACATTATCACATGATTAATCCCGGTTTGCTTTTTTCGGACTGAAACTCCCACTCCTTATATGGCATCCCGCACACTAGCGCGGCGCGCACCTAACGGGGTTTTAGTAAACATACCCCTATATATTCTATATACTCTGTATGGGACTCACCAACATTATTCAATTGTATGCCAAATGATGGGGTGCCACTAGTACAAAAACGACACTTTTATACAGTTGCAAGTAAAAGCAAAGTTAGAGGAACTCAAGGGTATAATAAGTAAACAAATTCATTGGCCAAAATATATATTAACATGCAGCCAGCCTCAGCCCGCCCTTGCTCCACCCAGACTCCACCCCTCCCACCCCCCGCCGGCTCTCCATGTCCAGTTGCTCTAGACATGCGGGGAGAGTCAGAAGGGGAATAGGGGCAGGACGGCTTGCAGCGCTACATGTCATACCAGGACATGCAGCACCGCAAGTTGCATCTCAGATCGGGCCCATAAAGGACAATATATGTTAGGAAATACCCGCATAGATGTTGAAGAGTATAAATAAGACAATGCTACTCTTATCAATGCATCCCATATGGACTCATATGATATCACACCTAGGCTTATCTCTGGGAGGATGAGGCCAGAAGTATTTTAACAGGCTGGACAAGCTAACCCTGTAACAACTCAAATAAATGTGTATTCTACTGCTTAATGGACTCTACGCTTGTTACTACCTTTTAATGAAGAGTGCAGAGCCCTTCAAGAACCATTGAAAAATGATTGTACTACCTGAATTTCCACGGCGCTGCCTTGTAGGTACCGCGCTAGCAGCAGCAGTAACCGGGCTAGCCAGGAAAGTAAAGGAGGCTGAGTCGGCATATTTAAAACTAGTTTGGCGCCAATGGGAGTCACTATGGCGACCAGGATGCTATTAGGGCAGTCAACCAAACAAATGAGATTAACATCAGAGCAAACATACTTTATATCGAAGTTTCACTATCATAAAATTACCCAAAAACATATTGGAAGAAGAGAGTAAGACATTGCTAAGGTGGACCTAAAAAGAAAAAAGTTAACTCTCATGATCTGATGGAGGGAGCATAAGATCAGACCCCAAAATATTTTTATTCTGGATTGCAAAGTATGATTTATGATGTCATCTTATACTAAAACTGTGTTGTAAAACAAATATAAAAAAAATATAGAGAAGTATAAAAGGCTAAGAATGGCCATTCAAAAAAGAAATGATCAGGACATGAATTTATAAGTATTATTCTAAATATTTCTAACCCAAACCAAGATGAACACTATGGGGTATGTTTACTAAACCGGGCTAACGGTTAACCTGGGCTATTTGCAACTAGGTCCCATTGAATAATATGGAACCTAGTGGCAGATAGCCAGGGTTAACCGTTAGCCCGGTTTAGTAAACATACCCCTATAAAAGATACTTAGGACAGCTGTAAGCCCACTACACATAAAGAGATGCCACCTAATATTAATTAATAAGGACAGAAATGGCATGTGCAGGATAAGAGGAACCAGACATAAAAAGCAAGGTAAAAGACAACCTTGACAGTCACAATATAACTGCCCAAAAAATAAAAATAAAAAATAATATAAAATGAGAATACAAGGAGACCACAAACCATAAAATGTATATGGAACAAATCAAAACCGTGATTTTGTACATATAAAAACTGAATGAACAATAATTAAGCAAAAATCCTCAGGATATACCTAGCCAGTCAGGTTTTCAGGATAGCCACAATGAATATGCATGATAGAGATTTGCATGCACTGCCTCCATTGTAAGTATATTCATTGTGGCTATCCTGAAAACCTGACTTGCTAGGTTTCAACGGAAGACTGGGTTGAGAACCCCTGTCCTGTAGAAATCAGGAGAAATAAGAACCTTTGCGCCTAAAAACATTACCTGCATATTCGTAAAATACAATTTCAGGATGGCTTTACCATCCATCTCAAGTGCAAAGCAGATTATCAAGGTGCTCTTCTCAGTGATAATATCTCAAAAATTTCCAAAAACCCAGTTAGGTCCATAGTTCCCAAATGGGCTACAGCTTGCTCACCCTCCTGGGCTGTGATGGTAGTTCCTAAAGACAAATATTGTGGTCTGACTTTAGTAGGCATATGTTCCAAGGAAATCTTCCAAACCTCTTGTAGATAATTCTTAATCATCTCAACTGGAGCCAAAAGTGTAGATTTAGGAAACTGATGCACCTCAAATTATTCCTCTTGGAAGTGTTACATAGTAACATAGCATTTGATGGCAGATAGAAACCGGTATGGTTCATCTAGTCTGCCCAGTAAGGTGGCTAGTGGGGTTGCCTGCCGCTCCATGCAGGTCGCCTTCCTCTATGCCTTTGTTTAGGGTGGTACCTACCAATAAACTGGCTATAATATATGTCAACCCAGTCATCAGGTAGCAATGGTGACAGATCAGAGACAGTGGAATATCTTATCTGATAATAGCTGAAGGTCTAATTTTATTAAGGGGTATGTTTACTAAACTGCGGTAATCGTACATAACGCGCGTTATGTAACGTTAACGATCGTAAGCGCAGCATAACGCGTGTTATGCTGCGCTTACGATCATTAACGTTACATAACGTGCGTTATGATGCGCTAACAATCATAATGCCCCGTGGCGCGGTAAAACACCGCAGAAGGTGGAGAGAGGGCGGAGAGAAGGGGTCAATGGGCGGAGAGTGGGCGGGGAGATTCTCCCTTCACACTAACGCGCTGATCTGAAGAGCTCAATTCCAACGCGAATGAAAACCTGCCGTTAAATGCACATTACAGGGGAGAGAAACCATTTCAGTGTCAGTAATGTACAGCCCAGGCAGTGAAACCTAAAAAAAGTGATAAGTGTGATACATGTGCACAGAACAAAAGGGCACATAAACACTGAAAATGACCCCAACAAACTGGAAAAAAACCCATAACCAAGCTGGCCAATAGTGGTATCAATGAGAAACATCAACCCCTCCCCCCAGAGTAAGCTCCATAGAACAGATATAAATCGTGGAAGGGTCTATAATCTGTCCCCATACAAGGTGAATGAGCCCACAGTGAAATAGCGCTGCTCAGGGTTTTCCCCACCATCGGACAGGGTTCCTATGGCGTGCACATGTCCCACTGTGTAAAACACAGTCGTGCCCATGTTGGGCCTTCAGCAGTTGCTGTCTGGCTGCTCTGCTGCTTCAGCATTCGTCTGGACCACCTAGGCATCGCCCTAGTCCGCACTGTGGCCCAGCTGCACCACAGCATGTGCCGCCTGCGGCCCTCTGTATCCCCTTCTCCGGCATCTGTCCAGTTGCCGTTCCGACATGCCTGCCCTGATGTTGCAGGACATGATCCAATGAGGACACAATGGTAATTTAATTCAGGGCTATTGCAAGGTCTTGAATTCACATATTATGTTAAATTGGGGCTGCAAGAATTTTTTGAATTAAATAGATGTGAGGCTATCTTACAACCTGCTCTATAGAATACATGTAAAGTATACTTCAAGGTATAATCACATAAGAACATAAGAAAATAAGAACATAAGAAATGCCATATTTGGTCAGACCAAGGTCCATCAAGCCCAGTATCCTGTTTCCAACAGTGGCCAATCTAGGTCATAAGTACCTGGCAGATACCCAAAGTCCATAGCCTTCACAATGCTCATTCTGGGTAAGTAATGGATTTCTCGGGTCCTCTTTAATAATGATTTATGGATCTTTCCCCCAGGAACTTGTCTAAATCTTTTTTAAACCCAGCTACACTAACAGCTACACATACACAGCCAAGCAAAATCATAAACAGAATAAGAATGTGGTGGCTCTTAGCAAGTTCATTCAAAGACAAAGGGGCATATCTACTAAAGAGGATTAGTTGCTACCACAGGGCTAACACTGATTTATCACCCTATAATAGCAGTTAACACATGAGAACAGCAGATATCAAAGGCACTTTTCTGTAATATCTGTTTTTCTCATGGTGCAGGAGTAGGGGGCCTGATCAGCTGGGGAGAGTGTGGCACTATTTTTGACAGCCAGTGCCCCAAAATATATCATACGGTGGCTGCCAAAAAAGGCCTGATTGAAGCTATAGATAACACCACCTCAAAAGGTGGCATTATCTGTAGCTGCAATCTATTATTGCGGCAACATGGCCTCCCACCACCGCAATCAGGCCACCCCTCCTTAAACAATATTGTAGATCCTGCTTTTTCCATAACAAGATTGATAGAAAGTATTGATCAGTAAATCTGAATGTATGCCCATGAATCTTTGATGTGTTAGGATGGATTTCCCTGATTTCTCCTTTCAGGATCTTAAATATTCAGGCATAACTTTCTATAATACTATAGAAGCCATTTTGGAGGATGATATGGAAAGGTTGTTGCAGAAATTGAAGGAGACCATTTCAAATGGGCACCATTACATTTATCTTGGTGGGGACCTTTAGATACTATAAAAATGATGCTAAGGGTTATGTTTACTAAACCATCTTAACGTAGCAGCGGCGATGTTATCGCGCGATAACGTTACGTATAGCGCGATAACGTCAGCAGCGACATTAAGGCACACTAATGCTGTGAAATCCGGGTCTGAAGGGTGGAGTAAGGCCTCCCAGAGGGCGTAGATAGGGGTCAATGGGCGGAGAGTGGGTGGGGAGAGGCTCCAGGCACACTAACGCTGTGAAATCCAGGTCTGAACACTAACGCCACTGAAACCCTCGCGTTAGAGGCACATTTTCAGGAGAGAGAAACAATTTCAGTCAGCAATGTACAGCAAAGACAGGGAAACCCAGAAAAGTGCTAGTAGTGATACATGTGCAGGAACCAAAAAGGCAAATAAACATATAAAATGACCAGAACCACATTTGAAATCCCAATAACCAAGTTGGTCAATAGTGATATTAATGATAAACATAAATCAACACTACTGACAAAGCGTAAAAAGGAAGATATCATGTTTGGAAGGGTCTATGCTCTGTCCCCCTACAAAGTGAATGATCCCACATTGAAATAGCGCTGATCAGGGCTTTTGTCGTTTATATTGGGCAGGTTTGTTATGGCGTACACATGTGCAGCAACAGAAGAGTGGGCACGTAGGAAACGGCAACTGTACTGATTCTGTAAATGGGATCAGGGGGCTGCAGGCGGCACATGCTGTGGTCCAGCTGGGGCACAGTGCGGACTAGGCAGATGCCTAGGTGGCACATAGGAATGCTGAAATTTTAAAGCAGCAAAACAACAACTCAAGAGGGTCCAACATGAGCACGAGTGTGTGTCCCACAGTGTCACAGGGGATATTAACCAGCAGGTATCCCCAAGGGCAAATAACATTGGCAGGCGGTGCCGGGGGGAAGCGAGCATGTCCATGTAGGCACCCCTACCTGAGAACCCACACTATAGGAAGCTGCCTACCGGCACACTGGATGGCCTGGGACTACGCACCACCAGCACCATCGGCATAAGGGCATGTCAGCATGGTGGCGGAGGAGTGCTGGTGGCGGAGGGGGCAGTGGCATCTGCCCACAGCAGACCACGGCCAAGCCCCATTTAGGTGGGTGCCATGCACTGCAACAGACAAGGTCTGTCTGACGAACAGTCATGGTATCCCCAGGGAATGATCTGCTCCTGTGGCAAAAGTTTGGTGCAATACACACAGTCACTGTGTTCAGAGGCAGAAGGTCACAAGTTCAAGTCCTGGCTGTGACTCCTGCCAACCTTGTCCCCATATTTTACCCAGTTCTAAACTGTGGTAAAAAAGATGGAACCTTTATTGCAGATAAAATAAACATGCCTGAAACGCTTATATTTTACCTTACAGAGCACAGACACCATAAACATGTGCAATCCCTAGAGCAGAGTTTCCCAACTGCAGTCCTGGAGGGCCAAATACCATTCAGGTTTCATGCTGTCCCTAATAAATATGCCTGTGCTGCATTTGTATGCATTGCCTCCATTGTATGCAAATGTATCTCATGCATATTCATTAGGGACAGCATGAAAACCTGAACATTGTTTGGCCCACCAGGACCGGAGTTGGGAACCTCTGCCCTAGAGCAATGGCCAACAGGGGCACAAACACCCACACCCACAGGCTCCACTATCCAAAGCCTCATGGAGAGTCAGGCTGGTGGGCCCTGCACGGAGCAGCATCTCCCAATACTGGCACCTGCATACCTTAGCAATGCCGTCCTAAACTTGGGAACACGTTCCACATATATCGAAAGGTTGCTATGATTAATGTTAGTTAACAAATCCTAAGTTAAACACGATTTGTTGATAGAGATTCATCATAGCAACCTTTCTGATATCTGTGCAGTGTGTTTCAGTTATTGCTTCTGACAGTTTTTACCACCCCGGGGAATGACCCCAACAGTATTGCGTACCATAGCAATGCCCTCACTGTGCCCAGGACTGGTGTGGTGGCCAGGGCTGCCACAAACCTCCATATTTGCACAATGCTGGCATAGGTGTGGGAGTGTTTGTTTGTCTATCCAGTGTGTTGTGGCTGCCTACACCTTACTGAGCCCACACTGCTTGCACTGTTTCCAGTGTTAGCCTGCCAATGTGCATAATGAGGAGCAAGGTACTGTGGGTATGACCCGGACAGGTTGGCCTGGGTAGGATGCATCTGCACAGGGTATAGGGCAATGGCTGGAACATTGTAGTGCCCGACCACCACCTGCACGGACAGGGTGGCCACAGCATGTCATGCTGGGAGGTCACTCTCACCCTGATTGGGCAGTGACCACGGCATGGCTAGGTTACCCCATAGTGCTATGCAGCATTTGTTTCAAGTGATATTTATGAGTTCTATTTTTTGGGGTCAATCACTGACTTACTTGCTTGGTGTGTTTGCTTACATCCCATTTTTTGGTGCACACAGTTCCTCCAAGAACATGTACTATGCACTAGCTAACTGACTGTTTGCAGTTAGCATGTGTATGGCTCAAGCACCTTGAAGGGTGTAGTGGGTGAAGATTGACTGTGCCCTTTGCTGGTGAATGTCAGATAGTGGTGGGGTGCAGATGAGTTTCTCCAGTATTCTGCCTGTCTGACATTGCCTTATGTGATGCATACAAATCTGCATCTACAGTCCTGTAGGTGCCTGTTTCTCAGAAGAACTGGGGTTGATAGTCCTCTCTAATGCTACCATTGCAGAGATGTACAATGTGGATCTGTTGGTGGGAGAGCTTTTGGGTCAAAACACCCTCTTTCACCTATAACATGTGACCATGGCACCCACACAGAATATACACTATTCTGGGTTCATCATAGCCCACAAGGGCTAGATACGACTAGGAAATACAGATGGACACAGGTTTATCCTAGGCACATCTGCAAGGACTACCTATCACACCCTGGCACTGATGGGGATCTACAACATAACCTATCTTTGCCCAGCCAGGTGCTGCGGACCTGCTGCTGGGCATCTCACCTCACCCTCAGGGTGAGCACAGGACCCGCACAATGTCACGGTCTTTAGCTGCTCTGTGTCAGTAACACACACGGTCAGTTCCTCCTACCAGGCCTAGGTGCTGTGGGGGATGCATATCCCATTATGTGATCAGCTGTAGACTGCTGATCTGCATGTGCAGTGCATCATGGGTACGGTTGTGTTTAGCCTATCCTGGTAACCACAGCAGTTTGTGTGGTAACCTGCAGTCTTTCTGTAGCCAGCCAGCAGTGTGGTAGTAGCTATAGAGATGTAGCCTACTGGTTACTTCAATGACTGTGGAGGCAGAGGTCATAGGATTGATCCCACAATGGTGTTATTTAATAAGGCTCTGTGAGGCTTTTCCTTTTAATTTAAATAACCACCCTCACAGTGCTGTAACCTTAAGGTGACTCATAAGGCGCCCTATAGGGCACATTAGAAGGGTGTTCACCCTGAGGTTTAGGTTGGGCACCCAACACTAGGTCCGCAGTGCATGTGGTGCTAGAGATTGGTCCTGCGACACATCCCCAGCATTGCCAGTGTGTGCTAGGTATACTTAGCAGTGCAACTAAAAACATGTCTGTGTCCCACAGTCACATGTGGTCCTGCGGTGTCAGACACCACCCAAATTAGTACATTTCCAGTGTTAGGGTCTGGTTGCCATGGGCACCTGTTGTCAGAGCAGAGTTGTGTCTAGACTCACATGAGGTGGATGTAACACTGTCTCTACCAGTCAAAGTGGCATACACTACATACCCCAAAGGACCCACAATCACCCATTTTGTAGGTGAGGAAGTGGAGGGATAAGTGCCTGAGCCCTGGCTGTAGGACAAGAAACCACAGTCCTACTGGCAGAGGACAGCCCTCCAGGGCTGGTGGGCCACAGCCATACCTATGACTGTGGCAGACCAGCAGTAATGCTTGGGATAGACCAGGGAAACCTCAATTGCCTCACACCCTGGTCTGCAACTCACCAGCAGAGTCAGACTGTATCTGCAGCTCCCTACAAGGTGTTCCAACCATGCACAGACTAACTGCAGACAGTCCACTAGCCTGCCCATAGTGCATGTTCACAAGGGAACCCTCTGCACCCAGTGATGGGATGTACAGCATAGGTGCCAAGCAGGCATCTCAGTGATTGAGCCCCAGAACTAGGAACACACACATAAAATTAAAGACAAATAGTGTGGAGCACTATGTGGGAGCATAGACATGCCATGATCACTGCTCAGTCAGGGTGAGAGTGACCTCACAGCATGCCATGCTGTGGCCACCCTGTCCATGCAGGTGGTGGTTGGGCACTACAGTGTCCCAGCCATTGCCCTACAACCTGTGTAGATGCATCCTGCCAAACCACCCTGTCTGGGCCATACCCACAATACCTTGCTCCTCATTATGCACATTTACTGGATAATGCTGGCAACAGTGGGACATTGTGGGCCCAGAGTGGTGTAGGCAGCGACAAAACAACTGATAGACATACACCCCTATTGCAGCATTGTGCAATGATAGGGGTGGTTGGCAATCCTGCTTGCCACACTGGTCCTGATCACAGTGCCGACATTGCTAAACTGTGCAGGGGGTAGTAGTAGTGCTCTGCTGATAACTGCATCTCCATGCTGGGGCCAACAGCCTGACTCTCCATGAAGCTTTGGATATTGGAGATTGTGTGAATGGGTGTTTTGAACCCTGTTCAATGCTGCTTTGGGGTTTGCACATGTTGATGTTGTATCTGCATTGTAGGGTAAAATGTGGGGAAATGCTCTGTAGGATCCACAGCTGGGACTTGAACCTGTGATCTTCTGCATCTGGACACACCGGCTGTGTGCACTATACCACACTATTGCCACAGAGGAGTAGTGGTCCCTGGGGCTACCCTTACTTTCATCAGGCAGACCTTTTCTGTTGCACTGCATACCACATACTGGTACAGGGCATGGCCTAGGTCTACTGCAGGCAGGTGGCACTTCTCCCTCCAGCACAACCCACCCCTGCCATGCCGACATGACCATATGCTATCGGTGCTGGTCGTGCGCAGACCCAGGCCATCCACTGTGCAGGTAGGCGAGTGCCTAGGGTGAGGGATCTGGGGTGGCGAGGCATACATGGGCATCCACACATCCTCCCCATCACTGCCTACCAATGTTATGTCCCTTCCACATGGGGGAGTGATGGCTGGGGGGATTTCAGGCTGGTGCTCTAGCATTCCTAAAAGGGGCTCTACAGGTCAAACAATGGTAAGGATTTGAGGGTTTATTTTTATTAAATTGCTAGCACTCTGACTGGGAGCTCTTAAAAGGGTTTTTATATAATTTTAAAGCAAAGTTACTTTCTTTTTGGTGCTTTAGTAGAAATATTTCCTTGAGCAGAGTAGGTTGTTGAACTCTAGTAACCTTTTCAGCTTTAGGGAACTGCTGACACCTAATCAGGAGTTAGTTCCCTCCCTACCCACCCCAACTCCCACCCACCCCTAGTGAGTAGTCTTGCTTTATAGGGCACCTCCCCATTTAACAAAGCACAGAGACTTGGAGCAGCACATTTTGAATATAATTAAAGAGATTTCACTGCTTTTTTTCTGAAAGGACAGCTGGGAAACCGGCTGGTACTTGGTAGATCTCTCTCTATTGCTTCAACAGATACCTAAGCTCCACAAACAGAACAATGGCTTGGAAAAATCGTAACGCTAACGTGTTGCCCCCATTACAGCTTCTGCCTCTGTCTAGACAGAGGTCCTAATGCCAGTTGAAGGACCGATTCCATGTGCAGGGTGCCTGCATGCTGAAGCTCTGAGGAAACAAGTTGAGGAACTCAGAGAGGGGGTGGTGAGGCTGAGGAGCATTCAAGACAGTGAGAAGTACATTGATGAAATGTTTCTTGCAGCAACTAAGCTCTCCAGCAGAGGAGAAGATGGGTGCCAACAGAATGTCGATGGTTGGACACAGGTCACTAGGGCCTGCAGAATCACCAATCCAACTTCTCCAGCCCTTGAATTGAAGAACCATTATGCAGCCCTGGAAGTGGAGGAGGTGAAAGCATCCCTGGAAAGGGAAGAACCAGAGCTCAAGTACCCCAAAGTTGCAGAATCAGTGAACACAAGGAAGCGAAGGGTAGTGGTGGTTGGAGACTCTCTTCTGAGGGGTACTGTGGTGTCCATCTGCCGACCAGACTTGACGTCCAGAGAGGTATGCTGTCTGCCTGGTGCCAAAATCCAAGATGTTACGGAGAGTTTGCCGAGACTCATCAAGCCCACTGACTATTACCCAATGTTGCTAATCCATGTTGGAACAAATGATACTTCCAGGTATCCCTTGGAGCATATCAAAATTGACTTCATGGCTCTGGGACAGAGGGTGAAGCAGTTAGGTGCATAGGTGGTGTTCTCTTCAATCCTCCCTGTTGAGGGTAAAGGCCAAGGCAGAGAGGCTTGCATCCTGGAGATGAATGCATGGCTGTGTGGATTGTGTCATCGAGAGCATTTTGGTTTCCTAGACCATGGGATGCTGTTCCAAGGGTTGCAGAGCAGAGATGGCATCCATCTGTCAAAGAAAGGTCAACACGTCTTCGGTAGTAGACTGGCTAATCTACTGAAGAGGGCTTTAAACTAAATTCGTTGGGGATGGGTGAAGAAAGCCCCCAGGTAAGTGAAAGCCCCCAGGTAAGTAATACATTAAATACCTTTATGGAACTGGGTAACAGGGGTAACATATGGAAAGCAGTGTGTATAAATGCCTGTAGCATGAGAAATAAGATCCCTGATGTTGAAGCTTTGGTGGGAGTGGCCGACTTGGATTTAGTGGCAGTTACAGAAACATGGTTCACAGAAAACCATGATTGGGATGTAACTATTCCTGGCTATATTTTATTCAGAAAGGACAGGGTAGGAAGAAGGGGAGGAGGAGTGGCTCTATATGTAAAAACTACTATTAAAGCTTTGGAATTATAGAGCTTAAAAGGGAGAGAGGAGGCATTGTGGGTTAAACTAGAAAGAGGGAAAGAGAATTCTATTTGCATTGGTGTGATATACAGACCTCCCTCACAAGAGGAAGAGGTGGACAGAGAGTTAATTGACGACATATGCAGCATTGCTAGGAAAGGGGAAGTGCTACTGATGGGGATCTCAATATGCCAGATGTTGATTGGCACAGTCCTGCTGCAGTATCATCTAGAAGTAAGGAGATCCTGGATTCTCTACAGGGAGAACTATTCAGGCACTTGGTAACAGACCCCACATGTGAAAGGGCCATACTGGACTTGGTGCTTACCAATGGTGAAAGTGTTTCTGATGTTGTAGTGGGAGATCATTTTGCATCCAGTGATCACCAGATGGTGTGGTTCAGTATTAGGGCTAGGGCTGTTAGAATCCATTCAAAGGTGAAAATCTTAGACTTTAGGAAGACTAACTGCCAAGATGGGCCAATACCTCAGGGAGTCGTTAGTGGGATGGGAAGAGCTGGGGGATGTAGAAAAACAGTGGGCAAAACTGAAAGGGGATATTTTAAGGGTAACCAACTTTTTGTTAAAATGGTAAATAAAGGTAAAAGGAAAAGGAGACCGCTATGGCTTTCGAAAGCAGTAGCTGAAAAAGTGAAGGAAAAGAGGGAGGCCTTCATGAAATACAAGAGATCACAGAGAGAGGAAGACAGGCATCTATATTTGGAAAAAGTTACAGAAGCTAGCAAAGTAGTCAGGAAGGCAAAGATTCAAAAAGAGGAGGAAATAGGCAATGCAATAAAATGGGGTGATAAGACATTTTTCAGATATATTAGTGAGAAGAGGAAGGGCAAGAGTGGAATTGGAGTAGTGTGCAATTCTGGAGACCGCACCTTCAAAAGTATATAAACAGGATGGAGTCGGTGCCGAGGGTGGCTACTAAAATGGTTAATGGTCTTCATTTTAACGCATATGAGAACAGACTTAAGGATCTTAATATGTACATCTTAGAGGAAAGGCGGGGTAGAGGTGATATGATTGAGATGTTTAAATACTCCGTGGGCATAAATGTTCAGGGAGAGAGCCTCTTTCAATTGAAAGCAAGTTCTGCTATGAGGGGACATGAGATAAGGTTGAAGGGGGATAGATTCAGGAGTGATATGCAGAAATATTTCTTTATGTAAAAGTAGTGGATCCATGGAATAGTCTCCCAATGGAGGTGGTAGAGATGAGGACAGTAACTGAATTCAAAAAAGCATGGGACAAACACAGAGGATCTCTAAAGATAAAAAGGGGACTGTTGTAGTTGTTATGGAAGGACAGACTAGATAGGCCATGTGGTCTTTTTCTGTCGTCATATTTCTATGTTTCTATGTTTCTAACTATTGGCTAGGGTGGACCGGGTAGATGTAGGTGGAGTGTGTTGTTACTGACGACTGTGGACAGGCTACGGTATGCACCTCAGGTACGGTGTGCCCAGTTTAGCCTACTGGGTGTATATATGTTTCCGACAACATATGGGCACAGCCTGCAATGCCTTACTAGGGGCTGCCATAAAGTGTGTTCAGTTAGCTGGGTCTACGCACTGTTTGGGACCCATCCCGGGTGTGGTCTATGGACCCTTGTTAGTGTGGTCCCCAGATGTGCACTGCTTGCCCTATTACAGGCATAGTGGTACCTGTGTGACCTTTGTGGTACTTGCTGGGTAATGCCCCCTTGATGGGACACTGTGGAACACGATCTACTGGGCATGTTTGGCCCTGGGCAGCTGCTGTCCTGCTGATTTCCAGTTTCTATGTGCCACCTGGGCGATGGCCTAGTTCACCCTGTGCTCCAGCTGCCCCCACTGCATGTCCTGCCTGCAGTCCCCCTATGCCCCACTTGCACCATCACCATAGTGGCCTTTCATACTTGGCCACTATACTGTTGCTGCAGATGGAGCACTACTATCACCTTTCTCGGGCTCCTTGCTTAGGCTGTACATTGCTGACACTTAAATGGTTTCTCTCTCCTGCAAATGTGCATCTAACGGCAGGTTTTTCTTTGCGGTAGGATTCAGCCTTCAGTTCAGTGCATTAGTGTGCAGGGAGCCTCTCCCCGCCCACTCCCCACCCATTGACCCCTGCTCTCCTCCCTTTGTGGTGTGTACCGTGCCACGGAACGCTTCCGTGCGGGTTGTAACGTTACTGCGCGGTAACGTTATGTTACCGCGCAGTACCGTTACCTAACGCGCAGTCTGTAACATTACCGCAGTTTAGTAAACATACCCCTATAGTTCTCAATAAATCCTTTTACTTTTTGATAGGATCTTCTTGTCCTTGTTTTTTTAAATCTGTTGTAAAACCCATGCCTTGTCACCCGTGACACTTATGGACTGTTGTTTATTTATATTACTTTATTATCTTTATTATAAAAGATATCAATAAAAATACTGAACAAATACAAATAAAATAAAATTACAGTGTTCCACCATTTCACATAAAAGTAGATGCTATATTTAAGTATGCAAATGCTGGGGCAGTTTTATATTATTTATTTATTTAACATTTCTTATGTACTGCCTTTCATGATATCAAGGTGGTTTACATTGAACAAACTGAAACTACATTGAACAGGACATTATAACTTGGAGATAACTATTTTACAGGGAACATGGGCTATGGAGGGTTAAGTGGCTTTCCCAAGACCACAAGGAGCACCTGTGGGACTAGAAACCCCAGTCCTTCCAGCCCAAGGTTGCTGTCCTCTAGTGGGATTTGAACCCCAACCTTCTGGCCTGAAGTACCTTGCCCCAACCACTAGGCCACTCCTCCACTATCTGAGCCTGTGTAATCTTTTTTACATGCATATATTTTATACAATTACCTCTAATGTGTTTAAGTTTGATCTGAGGCTGCAATAAGTCATTTGTATAGCAGTTTTGTTAAGAGTTTTATGTAATTTGTTCTGGACACTTTGGGAAGGTTAGTGCTCTTTTTCCGCCCTCTTTTTCCTAACAGTGAAATCTGCAACACTCGCCTGTACTACTTCCCGGTTCCATGCTGCATTCACACTTTCTTCTTTTTTTTCTTTTATTATATAGGGGCATGTTTCCAAAACTATGGGGCATGTCTACTAAAGGTTAACATGCATTAATTTCATTAAGTGCCACTGCACCCATAGAAATAAAATAGTTCTGGGCGTTTAATGTGCGTTAACTTTATTAACACGTATTAAATCCTTTAGGAAACATGCTCCTATGTTAGCAGTTAATAAGACAGATAGTGTTTGCCAAATGCAGCACATTGACAGCTAGCACGGGGCAAATATAGATAGCACCGCAATTTTCTTATCTGCAGAACATGTGTTAGTTGCGCACATGGAAAGGGAGAGAGTGGTGAGTGGGCATATTTGCACCGCATGGTTATCGCATGTGCAAACTGTATATGGCAACTATTGGATTTGCAGACTGCGTGGGTGCAACCCAGATGCTATCCAACCATGCTCTTTGCATTTCGCAGCTAACATGGTGCTATGCGCTCTGCCACATCGCATTAACTGGAAAAGCCTAACATGATTTAATAACCATACCCCAGTGCTGCATCCAGTTTTTCATTAAAAAGTGCTGATGAACTCTATCATGGTCTTTGAGATCGGACACAATAGAAACAATTATAGGTGTGAATTTTGAATTTGGTTCTTTTTATGGAAAAATTCTGGGATTTTTTGGTCAATTTTCAACATTTTTTACTTATTCCAGAAATTAATGTATGGAAAATTTGATTAATACTTCTAACATTTTTAAATATATGTAAATCAACTTTATGCACATTAGTCTGGCATTTTTTTGTGCAAAGGTCAATTTAGTGCATGTTCTTTACATGCATTAAATTTTCTGAATTGAAACTGAAAACCAAATGCAGATCCCCAGAATCTCTCTTTATCCCTTTGTCCCTTAATTCAGTCTACTCAGGTACCATTCTCTGTCGTAGAAATCTTCTGTTTTTCTGTCTATAATATACCATCTCTGATTTCTTGTTACCACTATCATTGTCCTCCATTAGTAGTGCAGACAGTGAAGGAGTTTTCCACCACTTTGGATTTTCTTAGAAGCAGAAGCCATCACCAGTTCTAAATCAAACTGAGGTATTTTTCCAGCAAGAATATGAAAAAATTATGACGTAATAAGATACCAGCTAAATGGAGACTAAAAATTATGCATGTATGCTGATTGAAACTCATAACATCACTTTCATCACCATGTACCTTTTTGTTGCTTATAGGCTTGAAACCTAGACAAGCTAAGGTGCCTTTTACTAATGGGTGAAACTATGGCGCATTAGGTGCAACACTACAGTGTTAACTGCCAGGAGTGTGGAAAGCAATTGCCTAGCAGTTAACATGGAAGACTTTCCCCTAACGCGGGCTGCATTAGTGTGAGTGCACTTAACTCCACCTATTGAGATGGCGCTAGGTGAACACAAGCTAATCACATGGAAGGCAGTTATCATGCGGTGTGAACCTGATGCTAACTACCCACTTTCTGTCCCTAACTTACCCACTCACGACACTAAAGATTGCACAATCAGTAGGGGAATCATCCTGCGCTTTCATGGCCCTGTGCTAGCTGGTAACGCGTGTCCCAGTGCTCCTTTAGCATGTGCCAGAACACACACTGTTAGCTAGCTCCCTTTAGTAAAAGACCCCCTAATTATGGGGGGTTTACGTGTCGAAGTTGTGCCCTTTATGTGCAACACCAACAAAAAAAATCTGTCATAAAATGACAGGAAACCAGATAGCAAGGTTTGAAATTAGTCCTCCATTCATGCCCCTCTTCTACTAACCTCACCATTGCAGCCCACCCTGCAATTATGAAGATCCCCAACTCCCAATAGATCTCCACCTGGGGCTTGGAAGCTGTCAGAGCTATGTTGATGGGTGTTATGTGTGAAGGGTGTGTAGGCTGTGTGATGGGTGACTGTTATATGTGCATTAGCAGCTCTTACATGTACACTAGTTGGGGAATGATGACTAGGGTGTGTGCATATCTATAAATTAATTGTTGGTATGTATATGTGAAGGTTTGTATACACGTGCGACTGGAAGTATGTGTGTGGATGTTGAGAGAGAGTGTGTGAGTGGATGTGTACTGTGAGGGGGATGAAGACAGATGGGTGAGTTTAAAGGAAAGTCCATTATGGTCCCTTGCACTCTCTAATCTTCCATGTTATGCCCACCCCATTTTCTTTTTTACTATTTCAGTTGACTTCTCCTTCTTACTTCTCCTCTCACTTTCTCCTTCCAGCTCCACTTTATTCAGCTGCTGCACTTCTTTCTCTGCTGATAGGCCTTGCCTCCCTGCCAGACATGTGGCTACAGAACCACTTAGATGTAGGCAAATTTTCAGCAGACAATCTAGCCAGTTAGATTTAGCTGAAAATTTGCCAAAAATAATCAGCTAACATTTGTCAAGTATTTTATCAGCTCAACAGTTGTTTGAAAATTGACCGCTATGCCTCTTAAATGGGAAAAGAATCATATTTAACAAAATGTAATAAGACTCACAGTTCTCAAGGATGGCAGGACTGGAAATACTGCTCATATCAATTTGGTGCTCTGACACCACAGAAGAAAATTCGATGTTACCCACATTTAAAATTGCAGCGAGTATACTGTATACACTTCCTAGTTCCTGAAACGAAACATAACAATTATATTTTTACATTGCTGTTTGTGGCAACAACAACAACTTCATAGGACTATTTTTAGAAAATCTAAGTGCCTAACGTTAAGAATTAGGGGCCCAATAGCAAGCGATGGCAGCTAGTGCGATTACAGGGGCTAGTCATCGCCACTGAATCCTAGGGGTATGTTTACTAAACGGCGCTAACGGCGCAGTTGCGATGTTATCGCATGATAAGTAACGTTATCACGCGATAATGGCACATTACCGTGTGAGAACCTCACGTATCACACGATAATGTAGCCGGCAGTGTTAAGGTGCGCAGAGGGTAGAGTAAGGCCCTCCAGAGGGCAGAGTACGGATTTAGGCATCATTGTGGATAACATGTTAAAACCCTCGGCCCAGTGTGCAGCGGCAGCCAAGAGAGCAAATAGAATGCTAGGTATCATAAGGAAAGGAATGGAAAATAAAGCAAAAGATATTATAATGCCTCTATATCATTCCATGGTGAGACCGCACCTTGAATATTGTGTGCAATTCTGGTCCCGGTATCTTAAAAAGGATATAGCATTATTAGAAAAGGTTCAGAGAAGAGCCACCAAAATGGTAAAGGGGATGGAAGGATACTCCTATGAAGAAAGGCTAAAAAGGCTAGGGCTCTTTAACCTGGAAAAGAGACGGCTGAGGGGAGATATGATAGAAGTCTATAAATTAATGAACGGAGTGGAACGGGTAAACGTAGATCGACTGTTTACGTTATCAGAATATAGAAAGACTAGGGGACATGCAATGAAGCTACAGGGTAAACTATTTAAGACAAGAGAAAATATTTTTTCATTCAACGTGTAATCAAACTCTGGAATTTGTTACCGGAGGATGTAGTAAAGGCTGTTAGTGTAGCTGGGTTTAAAAAAGGTTTGGACAAGTTCCTGGAGGAAAGGTCCATAGACCATTGTTAAGAAGGGACCCAGGATGTCAATGCTTGACCCAGTGCAAGCATTGCGGAACCTGTGTCTTTTGGGGAAACTGCTAGGTGCGTATGACCTGGATTGGCCACTGTTGGAAACAGGATACTGGGCTTGATGGACCTTGGTCTGACCCAGTATGGCATATCTTATGTTCTTATGTTATAACCTTTTAGGCCTCTCCACATAGGGGTATCCTTCCATCCCCTTTACCATTTTGGTGACTCTTCTTTGTACCTTTTCTAATTCCACAATATTATTTTTAAGATACAGCAACCAGAATTACAAACAATATTCATGGTATGGTCGCACCATGTAAAGATTCAGAGGCATTATAATATCCTTTGTTTTATTCTCCATTCCTTTCCTCATGATTCCTAGCATTCTATTTGCCTTTTTGGCTGCCGCTGCACACTGAACACTAGATCCTAAGAGCTATACTAACTCAAAGATGTATCAGAATATTGTTTACAGTACCTGCAGGGAGAGCAGGCTCACACATGAATACAGAGCAAGTTTACATTGCCATGCGCTATGTTTACTAAACTGTGTTAACGTAGCAGCGGCTATGGTAATGCGTGTTAGGTAACGTTAATGCGCGTTAAGGGTACTTAATGTGCAGTAACGTCACCGTCCATGGTAAATCCAGAAGAGGGCGGAGAGAGGGTGGAGAGTAGGGGTCAATGGATGGGAAGTGGACGGGGAGAAGCTCCCGCAGCACTAACGCGGGGCACTGAAGGGCCGAACATTACCGGGACTGAAAACCTATCGTTAGCTGCAGATATGCAGGATGATGAAACCATTTCAGCATCAGCAATGTACAACATAGGCAGGGAGCCCAAGAAAGGTGATAGTAGTGATCCACATGCAGCAACAGCATAGTGCCCAAGTATGAAAGGCCACTATGGGGATGGTGCAAATGGGGCATAGGGGGCTGCAGGCGAAACATGTAGTGGGGGAAGCTGGGGTACAGGGTGGACTAGGCCATTGCCTAGGAGGCACATAGGAACATAGAAACTGGAAATCTGCAAGCCAGCAGCTGACCAAGGCCAACCACAATCCACCCACATCTACCTGGTCCACCCTAGCCAATAGTTGCTAGGGCACTGACCTGACATCCCCACAGCCATCCCTCCGCCATGTGGAAGGGACATAATATTGGTAGGTGGTGATGGGGGGATGTGAAAATGTCTACGTATGCCACCCAGCCCAGAGCCCGCTCCCTAGGCGACCGCCTACCTGCACAATGGATGGCCTGGGACTGCGCACTACCAGCACCGACAGCATATGATCAGGCAGCATGGCAGGGGGGCTTATGTTGGTGCTGGAGGGGGCTGTGGAACCTGCCTGCAGTGGACCTTGGCCATGCCCTGTTCCAGTATGTGGTGTGCAGTGCAACAGAAAATGTCTGTCTGATGAAAAGTAAAGGTAGCCCGAGGGACTGCTATGCTTCTGTGTCAACAGTGTGGTGCAGTACACACAGCCAGTATGTCCCGGAGCAGAGGGTCACAGCTTCAGGTCCCAGCTGTGGATCCTGCAGAGTATGTCCCTATGTTTTACCCTACAATGCAGATACAACATCAACATGTGCAATCCCCAAAGCAGCAGCCAACAGGGGTACAAACTCCCACTCACACAGGCTCCACAATTCAAAGATGCATGGAGAGTCAGGCTGTTGGCCCCAACATTGAACTGCAGTTATCACCAGAGCACTACTACTACCTCCTGCACAGTTTAGCAATGTTGGCACTGTGATCAGGACCAGTGTGGTGGGCAGGGCTGCCAACCATCCCTACCTTTGCACAATGCTGCAATAGGAGTGTGTGCATGTCTATCCATTGTTTTGTGGCTGCCTACACCTCACTGGGCCCACAATATACCACTGTTA
Source organism: Ichthyophis bannanicus (assembly GCA_033557465.1). Classification (NCBI taxonomy): domain Eukaryota; kingdom Metazoa; phylum Chordata; class Amphibia; order Gymnophiona; family Ichthyophiidae; genus Ichthyophis; species Ichthyophis bannanicus. The sequence continues at coordinate 381,267,521 of CM066031.1, forward strand.
CCAGCGTTAGTCTGTAAATGTGCATAATGAGGAGCAAGGTATTATGGGTATGGCCTAGGTAGGGCAGACTGGGCAGGATGCATTAGCAGAGGGTGTATGGCAATGGCTGAGACATTGTAGTGCCCAACCACCACCTGCATGGACAAGGTGGCCACAGTACGTCATGCTGTTAGGGCACTCTCACAGTGACCAAACAGTGACCATGGCATGACTAGGTTCCTACATAGTGCTGGGTGGTGTTTTGGGACTGCATAGTTCCATTGTAAACATGCTGGATAGACTGGCTAGCAGCGTGTCTGCGGTTAGTTTATGTATGGTTGGGGCATTTGGTATGGTACAGCAGGTATGGTGGGGCGCTAGGGTACAGCTGTAGTTCTAAAACTGGTGGGAGCCCAGGGGATGAGCATTGGACAGGTAGTGTGCAGTGTTGTGGTTTACACCTATTGCAGCATACACAGTAATGTGTGTGATGTCTGTTTGGTACGTGTGTTGTTACGTGCCATACTCTGACCACATATGCTAAGGCACCTAGACATATCTCATAAGGCAAGTAGAAAGCTCTCCAACGTCAAGCACATTAGTGTGCGTGCTGCACGTAAGATGCCCTGCTACGTGCATTCTCTGCAATGCATGTACGATGCCGGATGCACCAATGCATGCTAATCTAGCAGACACGATGGCCACTTGGTGGAACATATTTGGGTTTTGATTGTTTGGGATAGTGGTTGCGGATGTGCGTGGAGAGAACATAGATTGTGGGTTTGGGTCCTACAGGTTCCTTTTCCTTTCTTTTCGTTTGTTCTGCTTTCCTTACCATACAATGGCTCCGTCCTTCTCCCTTCTCCAAGTGCCCTTCCCTCTCTTCACTGTACACTGCAGTGTACCCTCCATGTAGCTTATCTGTCACATGCTAGCTGTTACATATGCTCCCTTTCTTTGGGTTGCCTGGGTGACCAGGAGGCTCAGTGGTTTGGTATTGGTGTCAGTAAGCTGTGTTTGGCCTCTTCAGTGTGCCAGTTCAGTTCCCTCTTACTCCTTTTTGGATTCCCTGCCCAGTTTGCCCTTATACACACACCATCCACACAGCTGGCCCTTCAGACTGACTCCTGATGCCCTTTCCATTACCGTTGTTTACTCCTCTGCATGCTAGGTTCACTGCACACCATTTCATGGTGTATGTGCATGTGTTAACTGTGGCTCACGTCCCCATTTCAGACTGCGAGATCAGCTGCCTGTGGTCTATGGCCTTACACCTACGGCTCCATTTCTCAAGTGGCACCATGTCTGCACATCCCTCAGTGCATCTTCTACTGTCAGCGCACCTTAGATTGCATCCCCTTCGGATGCATTGCTGCTTCCCATCAGCTGTGGTGTTCATGAGTGGTGGGTCCATGGCGCACTGTACTGCGCACTGTACCGCGCGTTAAGCGCCTTGTAACACATGTTACCTGACATGGTTTGCTTTAACGATGCACCGCCCACTTCTTTATATGGGCATCCGTAACATTACCGGGGAACTTAAAGCGTGTAACATTACCAGGGTTTAGTAAATTATCCCCCAAGAGTATGCTGTCCAATATACATTTTTACAGGGTTGTATGGGAGAGCTAGTATTGAGATAATCATGATTATTGAGTTTAATTATCAAATTCTTGGGAGAAGTGGTGGTATAAGGCTGGAGTGTCAACTGTGGCACCCAATACCCTTGTATAGCTGTGATAAAATCATAAGGCACCTAAATCTTGAATGATTTTAAGAAGATTATGTTTATGAGGAACTAGCTAAACTAAAGGTAGACAAAGTGATGGGTCTGGATGGGATACATCTGAATATTGAAGAAACTTGGGCATGTTCTAGTGGCTCCATTGACTTATGTTTTCAATGATTCTTGAGGGTCAGGAATGGTCCCAGAGGACTGGTGAAAGGCACATGTGGTCCTTTTACATAAAAGTGGAAGTAAGGATGAGGTTGAGAACTACAGGCAGGTTAGTCTGCCCTCTGTGGTGAGTAAATTAATGGAAACACTACTAAAACAGAGAATAGTGAGGTTTCTGGAGTCCAGTGGATTGCAGGATCTGAGGCGCATGGGTTTACTAGAGGCAGGTCTTGTCAGACAAATCTGATTGATTTCTTTGACTGGGTGACCAGAGAGTTGGATCAAGGGAGAGCCCTAGATGTGGTGTTCTTGGATTTCAGTAAAGCCTTTGACACCATTCTGCAAAGGCAACTAATAAATAAATTGAGGCCCCTAGGCATGAACCCAAAAGTGAATGACTGGGTTGAAAATTGTTTGAGTGGGAGACGACAAAGGATATAGGTAAACGAAGCTCACTCTGAAGAGAAGGATGTTTCCAGTGGTGTGTCGCAGGGATCTGTCCTTGTTCTGATTCTTTTTAACATCTTTGTTAGTAATTTTGTGGAAGGACTGTTGGGTAAAGTTTGCCTCTTTGCGGATGATACTAAAATCTGCAATAGAGTAGACACCCAGGAAGGAGTAGGTAACATGAGGAGGGGATCTAGCTAGGCATGAAGAATGGTCAGGAATTTGATGACTGAGATTTAATGCTAAAATATGGAGGGTCATGCATTTGGGCTGCAAAAATCCAAGAGATCAGTACAGTGTAGGGGATGAAGTACTTCTGTCCATGAAAGAAGAGTGGGACCTGGGCGTTATTGTTTCTGATAATCTTAAGTAGTTAAACAGGTAGAAAAAGTGATGGTGAAAGCCAGAAGGATGCTTGGGTGTGTAGGGAGAGGAATGGCCAGCAGAAAAAAAGGAGGTGATAGATCCTCTGTAGAAGTTTTTGGTGTGACCTCATTTGGGTATTGTGTGCAATTCTGGAGACCACACCTTCAAAAGGATACAAACAGGATGGAATCAGTGGCTACCAAAATGGTTAGTGGTCTTCGTCACAAAGCATATGGGGGCATACTTAAAGATCTTAATATGTATATGTTAGAGGAAAGGCATGATAGAGGAGATATGATTGAGATGTTTAAATACCTCCATGGTATAAATGCAGAAGAGAAGAACCTCTTTTGATGGAAAGCCAGCCTCTGCAATGAGGGGGCATAGAATGAGAATGAAAGGGGATAGACTCAGGAGTAATATGATGAAATATTTCTTTATGAAGAATGGTAGATGCGTGGAATAATCTCCCAGTAGATGTGGTAGAGACGAGGACAGTATCTGAATTCAAGAAAGCACGGGACAAACACAGAAGGAAAGGAAAAAAGTGGACTATAGTAGTTGATATGAAAGGGCAGACTAGATGGGCTATATGATCTTTTTCTGCTGTCATAGTTCTATGTTTCTATGTTTCCACCCGCATACTGAGCAAAATATATACAGAGTCCCAAAATGGACCTATTTCAATTACTAAAAATGGAGAAATATGTTTTTTTTTCTAGTTTTATTGATTGGGTATTTTATTTCCAGTTTTTAGTCCTTTCTTATGCCACTATTCAGGAGTTTTTCTTTCTCCTGTCTTTTCCGTTCCTTACTATTTCAGTCTCTGTCTCTGACATTGATATATTTCTCTTTTATCTTGTCCCCATTTCTCACTTCTCTGTCTCTCTACCCACCCATAGGGGTATGTTTACTAAACTGCAGTAACGTAGCAGCGGCTACGTTAAGGCACGTTATGTAACATTAAGGCGCCTTATCGTTACATAATGCACCTTAACGTTCCCGGCCGCAGTAAGTCCAGAAAAGGGTAGAGAGAGGGCAGAGAGAAGGGGTAAATGGGCGGGGAGTGGGCGGGGAGAAGTCCTTTTCACACTAACGCGGAGAAATTAAGGGCTGAATCCTAATGCAACTGAAAACCTGGCGTTAGCACACATTTGCAAGAGAGAGAAACCAGTTCTGTGTCAGCAATGTACAGCATAGCCAGGGAGCCCCAGAAAAGTGATAGTGATACATTTGCACCAACAGCATAGTACCCTGGTATGAAAGGCCACTATGGTGATGGCGCAAATGGGGCATAGGGGCTGCAGGCGGGACATGCAGTGGGGGCTACTGGGGCACAGGGTGAACTAGGCGGTTGCCGAGGTGGAACATAGGAACGCAGAAAATGGAAACCAGCAAGACAGCAACTGACCAGGGTCAGACATTCCCATGAGTCTGTGGCCCACAGTGTCGCATCCAGGAAACATTACCCAGCAGGCACTCCAAGGGGCGCATAACATTGACAGGTGGTGCCTGGGGAAGCGTGGACATTTATGTAGGCACCCCTACCCCAGAACCCACCCCTTAGGCAGCCGCCTACCTGCCCCCTGGATGGCCTGGGATGGCGCACCACCGGCACCGACAGCTTATGGTCATGGCGGCATGGCAGAGGGGGTGGGTGATTGTGCTGGAGGGAGCAGTGGCACATGCCTGCAGTGGACCTAGGCCATGCCCTGTACCTTAATGTGGTGTGCAGTGCAACAGAAGAGGTCTGGCCGAGGAACGTAAAGATAGCCCCAGGGGCCACTATGTTGCTGTGGCAACAGTGTGGTGCAGTACACTCAGCCAGCATATCCAAGAGCAGAGGTTCAGGTCCCATCTGTGGATCCTGCAGAGCATCTCCCCATAGTTTTAGCCCACAATGCAGCCACATGGCTGTGCAACAACAACATGGGCAAACCTCAAAGCAGTTTTGCACACGGGTACGGACACCCACTCACAAGGGCTCCACTATCCACAGCTTCATGGAGTGTCAGGCTGTTGGCCCCATCACAGAGCTGCAGTTATTACCAGAGCACTACTACTACCCCCTGCACAGATTAGCAATGTCGGCACTGTGATCAGGACCAGTGCAGCGGGTAGGGTTGTCAACCACCTCCATCTCTGCACAATGCTGAGATAGGTATGGGAGTGTGCGTATGTCTCTCCATTCTTTTGTGTCTGTCAACACCTCACTGAGCCCACATTGCTCATACTGCTTCCAGCGTTAGCCTGCAAATGTGCATAATGAGGAGCAAAGTATTGTGGGTATGGCCCAGACAGGGCGGATTGGCCAGAATGCATCTGCACAGGGTGGAGGGCAATGGCTGGGACACTGTAGTGCTCGACCACCACCTGTATGGACAGGGTGGCCACAGCATGTCACGCTGGGGGTCACTCTCATTCTGACCGAGCAGTGGCCATGGCATGTCTATGTTCCCACATAGTGCCACATGTTATTTGTGTCCAGTGATACCTGTGTGCTCCCAGTTTTGGGGCTTAAGCACAGAGGTACCTGCTTGGTGTCTGTGCTGTGCATCCCACTTCTGGGTGCACAGGGTTCCCCTGTGAGCATGCACTATGGACTGGTTAGTGGGCTGTCTGCAGTTTGCTTGTGCATGGTGGGAGCACCTTGTAGGATGCTGCAGGTGCAGTCTGACTGTGCTGTCTGTTGATGAATGGCAGACTGTGGTGTGGGGCAGTTGAGCCTATCCCAAGCATCACTGCTGGTCTGCAATGGTCACAGGTCTGGCACTGGCCCAGTAGCCCTGGAGGGCTGTCATCCGTCAGCAGGACTGTGGTTGCTGGTACTGCAGCCATGCTGCAGGGTGCAAGCACCTGTCACACTGCACCCTCATCTATAAACGGGGTGATTGAGGCCCCTTGGGGTATATAGCGCATATCACTTTGACCCATAGTGGCAGTGCTACATCATCCTCATACGAGTCTAGACACCCCACTGCCCTGATAAGAGGTATCCATCACAGCCAGACCTTAACACCAGGTACACACTCATCTAGGTGGTGTCCGGTCCCACAGGGCCACATGTGATTGCAGAACACAGCTGGAACAGATGCACCTTTGGTTACATGGCTGGAAACACCTGTCACACACTGGCAGTGCTGGGGATGTGCCGTAGGACCTATTTCTAGCACCACATGTACTGTGGACCTAGTGCTGGGCGCCCATCCTATCCCTCAGGGTGAACACGGAACCTGCACAATGGCATGGTCCGTAGCTACTCTGTGCCAGTATCATGCACTGTCAGTCCGTCTTACCAAGCTGCAGTACCGGAGAGGTGCAGACCCCATTTGGTGGTCAGCTGTAGGCCGCTGTTCTGCATGTGCAATGCATCATGGGTGCTGGTGGGGTTACCCTATCCTGGCACACAGAGCAGACGGTTTGTGCAGTGACCTGCAGTCCTTCAGTACACAGCCATTGCTGTGTAACAGGCCATAGATGTATAGGGGTATGTTTAGTAAACCGCGCACACGTGCGCGGCGCACAAGAGTGGACGCTAATGATGCATTTAAGAGCTCTTAAGCGCCGCGCATGCGTGCGCATCACATTAACGGGCCGGCGCACGTGTGCGGGGCGCTCATGTGCGATAGAGGCGGGGAAACGCTTACGGAGGGCGGAGGAAGGCTCCCGAGGGGCGGGGGGACGGGGTCAATGGGTGGAGAGTGGGAGGGGAGAGGCTCCCCACACTGGAGCGGGGCTGAATTTCGGCATGAAAAACACCGCGAGTGAAACCCTCGCGTTAGAGCCGATTTAAAGGGAAGAGAAACCATTTCCGTCAGCAATGTACAGCAAAACCGGGGAAACCTGAAAAACGTGAGCAGTGTGATACATGTGCACAGAACAAAATAGCAAATATAAATTAAAAATGACCACAACAAATGTCAAATAAATTATAATCCAGCTGGGCAACAGTGATATTAATGGGAAACCATAAAAAACACTCCCAGGAAAGCTCCAAAAAAAAGAAATGTGTTTTTGGAAGGGTCTACGCTCCGTAGACCCTTTCAAAAATCACTGCATGTTAATGGAGCTGTCCTGGGAGTGTTTTTCATGTTGCCCATTGATATCACTGTTGCCCAGCTTGGCTTTGGGTTTTTTCCTCTTCTTTTGGAGGCCATTTATGAGGTTTAATTGCACCCCTGTCCCCATACAAGGTAAACGAGCCCACAGTAAAATTGTGCAGAGCAGGGTATCTGACTCGTGCGGCCAGGTTTCCTATCTCCAGAGACTGCACTGTCTCTGTGGCCACAGTGTGGTGCAGCGGACACAGCCAGTGCCTGTAGGACCAGAGGGTCACAGGTTCAAACCCCAGCTGGGGCTCCTGCCAACCCAGTCCCCATAGTTTCACCGACCACTAAACAGTGATAGTACAGACACTCCTGTATGGCAGCAAACATAAGTATTTATTTAGCTGTATTTATATCCCGCTTTTCACCGGGTCAAAGCGGTCAATTGGGGGATACATTTAACACAAGGGGATATGAGACACATACGCTAATACTTACAGGGAACATGGGCAATGGAGGGTTAAGTGGCTTGCCCAAGACCACAAGGAGTGCCTATAGGACTAGAAATCCCAGACCCTCCGGCCTGAGATTGCTGTCCCCAGGTGGGATTTGAACCCCTGGCCCTCCGGCCTGAAGTACCTTGTCCTAACCACTAGACCACTCCTCCCACTCCATCCCACATAAGCATGGTTCCAACACCTATATTTTAGCCTACACCGCACACAAACCATAACAATGGGCATTACCGACAGCCGAGTCCCCCAAATTCAGTCCTGGAGTGCCACAACTCAATCAGGTCATATGCTTTTTTCCAGATAGGGACATGTCTGCATGTTGGCGGAAGGGTACAGGTGGTGGAGGGGGCAGTGGCTGCAAACCACAGCAGACAGGGGCCTAGGCCTGTGCAGGCTGGCACCGTCCACCGTAACAGACAGCCTCTGTCGGATGTACAGTCATGGACTCCCCAGGGAGCACAGCACTGTGCAGTGCACACAGACAGCGTGTGCAAGAACAGAAGGTCACAGGTTCAAAGCCCAGCTGGGGCTACTGCCAATCCAGTCCACATATTTTTCCTACAACTAAACCATGATAGTAAGGAGAAACCTTTATTGCTGAGAACATACGCATGGTTCACACGCCTATATTTTACCACACCACACACAGACACCATAAACAGCCACATTACCCAGAGCAGAGTCAGCCAAATGCAGTCCTGGAGGGCCCCACACCATTCAGGATCCATGCTGTCTCTACTAAAGATGCATGTGCTGCATATCTATGCACCACCCCCATGGTATGCTGATGTAGCTCATGCATATTCATGAGGGACAGCATGAAAACCTGAACAGTGGTTGGAACACCAGGACTGGAGTTGGGACACTCCGCTGTAAAGCAGCAGCCAACAGGGCCAGACACCCCCCCCCCCAAGGCCCCATTGGCCAATGCCTCCTAGAGAGGCAGGACATTGGGCCCTGCCTGTATCCCCCAATACTAGCAGTTGCATACCTTAGCACTGCCACCCTACACCTGGGTATATGGTACACAGCTACCAAACGTTGCCCATGATAACTGGCAGATATCAATTCCTACGTTAAGCACATGTTGCTCATTGATCTCCACCATAACAATCATTGTGATGTCTGCGGTGTGCGCTGCAGGTCTGGTCTCTGACAGTGTTTACCACCCTGGGGAGTGACCCCCAACAGTAGTGCGTACCATATCCATGCCTGTACTGTGCCCAGGACTGGTGTGGTGGGTATGGCTGCTGGACCCCTCTATAGTAGCACAATGCTGGCATAGGTGTGGGGGTGGCTGTCTGCCTATCCAGTGTGTGGTGGCTGCAAACACCTTCCACAGCCCACACTGCCAGCAATGTTGCCAGTATTGGGCTGCCAATGTGCATAATGAGGAGCAAGGTACCATGGGTATAGCCCGGACAGGGTGGCCTGGCCAGGATGCATCTGCACAGGGCATAGGGCAATGGCTGGGACAATGTAGTGCCCGGCCACCACCTACACAGACAGGGTGACCTCAGTATGTCCTGCTGAGAGATCACTCTCACCCTGACTGTGCAGTGACCACAGCATGGCTAGGCACCCCCATAGTGCTATATAGTGTTTCTCTCATGTGATAAATATGGGTTTCCTTTTGGGGCCCAGTCACTGATTTAACTGCTTGCTGTGTATGCATCTCCACTGGGAACATGCACTGTGGACTAACTAGTACACTGTTTGCAGCTGGTATGTGTCTTGATGGAGCAGCTTGTGGGGTGCAGTGGCTGATGACTTGCTGCAGGAGAATATCAGATAGTGGTGGGGTGCAGCTTAGCATATCCAGGTCTAATGTCTGTCTGCTATTGTGTTATGGATGTGTACAGAGCTGCATTAACTGCCCTGTAGGGTGTCTGTTCCCTAGCAGGACTGGGGTTGGTGGTCCCCTCTACTGCCATCTTTGCAGGGAGGTGGAATGTTGTTCTACTGATAGGAGACCCTGTTTGCTGCCCTTGGCCCTGGTGGTACATGGCCCACCTAGGGGTCCATGGGGGCTGCACCTGACTGAAACAGACAGAGATAGCCAAGGTGTTTGTGCAGAAACTAACTATCTCACACATTAACACTGCTTTGGACCTCCGGCATGGCCTCTTTCAGCCATTGAAGTTGTAGGGGACCTGGTCCTGGGCGCCTCATTGCACCCTCAGGGTGAGTACAGTACCCGCACAATGTGACGGTGTGTAGCTACTCTGTGCCAGTAAAACACACGGTCAGTACCCCCTACCAGGCCGAGGTGGTGTGTGGGTGCACATGGTCACTTCCCTCTACCGGGCAGAGGTGCTGTGGGGGTGCATTGCACATCTTGTGTTAATCTGTGGACAGCTGATTTGCATGTGCAGTGCATCATGGGTATGGGTAGGCTAACCCTATCCTGGTGACCAAAGCAGACTGTCTGTGTGGTGACGTGCATGCCCTCTGCGGCCAGCCAGGGGCTTGCTGGTAGCTATAGAGCTGTAGCCCAATGGTTACTGCACTGCCTCTGAAGCCAGAGGTCATGGGTTCAAACCCACAGTGGGGTTATATGATAGGGTTGTCCAATGCATTATCTTTTTTTAATGTACATATTTTGATGCCAGCAAAAGCACCCTCAGCGTACTGTACCCATAAGGTGCCTCTGAGAGTGCTTTATAGGGCGCCCTATAGGGCACCTTATGGTTCCCGTCCATAAAATAAATAAATATAAGGTGTACTATACATTCTCCTGTGATGCAACCTATAGGGTGCCCTATAGGGGACATTTTAGGGTGCTGTGGCGGAAATTTATAATGTGCCCTATGGAGTGCCTTATAGGGTGCCTTATATGGCACCTTCAATTACGGCACATGAGGAGCATGTTTGCTGGTAGCAATTAATAACATAAATATAAAGTGCTGCAGGCCAAAATATGTACAATGAAAAGCTGATGCCACAGCCAGCCTTACGTATTAGGCACACTGGGGAGCAAACCCATGACCCCTGTATCAGCAGTCAGTGCCTTAACCATTGTGCTCCACTGCTGCTCCTCCTTGCCTGTCAGCACACCTACGTATGCTTTTCATTCCTTAAACTGCACAGTGCTGCCATAAAAAACAGTACACTGACCTTGCGGTACCTCATACGGCACCCTCTAAAGCGCCCTATAAGCAACATTCTAGGGTGCCTTGGCAGACAGTGCACTTTAAAATGTGCCTTATAGGGCACCTGATGTTAACACGCTTTGGGAGTGCGTTTGCTAGTAGTGGCAATTGAAATATGACTAAAATGCCTCCTAAAGCAATCTGCCCCATACTATGTTATGCTTCAACCAGCCTTGTTCATTGGGCACTTTGGGGGATTCCCTGCACCATTGGTCAGTGTCTTAACCATTGTGCTGTGGTTCTGTTCCTGTAATTACACATCAGCGTGCCGCCTTATGCCGCCCAATATTAACATGCCTCCTAAAACATTGGTGCACTGCCTTGTGCCCATCAGCGCGCTGCCTTATGCTGCCCATCATTTATATGCCTCCTAAAATAATGCCTCAGCCAGCTGCCTCCATTGGGCACTGTGGGGGATTGAACCCCTGATCCCTGCACTGTTGGTCAGTGTCTTAACCATTGTGCTGTGGCTCTGCTCTTCTGCTTGCCCATCAGCGTACCACATATGCCTCCCGCGCAGCCATCTGATGCGCTAAGGTGCGGTGCGTACAAGGGTGCCGCGCACCTTAGCGCATATTTAAATTCCGGCTTTTCTTTTTCAGGACGGAACGCCCACTCCTTATATGGCACCCGCACACTACCGGGGCACGCACCTTACCAGGGTTTTAGTAAACATACCCCATAGTCTACTGGTTAGTACACTGACAGTCTAGGTGCATGTCATGGGTTTAATTCCTTGTTGTTCCCTCCTGTCCAAGGCAGATATTTTTCTTGCCTGTGACAGTCATATCTTTGCAGATCCATGCTTCCAGACCATAGTACCCTCACCACAGTTGCCAGCAATCCATATAAGGCGTTACAAGGCACCTTATTAGGCACAGTACAAGGCACGTTATAAGGCGCGTTACAAAGGCACCTTATTAGGCACAGTACAAGGCACGTTATAAAGCACCTTATTAGGCACAGTACAAAGCACGTTAAGGCACCTGCCTTGTACTGTGCCTTATAACATGCATCATAACGTGCCTTATAACGCGCGTTACCTGATGGCTTGCCATAATGATGCCCCGCCCACACCTTTATATGGGCATCTGTACCTTTACCGCGAAACCTAACGCGAATGACATTACCACAGTTTAGTAAACATACCCCATAGTTACATTTCACCTCTCCTTCTTTCTTTCACCCTCCTCTCTTCTGGTTTTCTCTTTTTAGCTTTCACCTACTTATCATTTTCCATTTCCATCATTCCTCCCTCTTTTTTAATTTCCCCCTTTTGTGGCTTATTCATTCTTCAGCCTTCAATTTCCCCTGTCTTTCATCCATGCACTATTCCTCAATTTCTACCCTTTTTACCCATGGTTTCCCTGTTTGTTTGCTTGTCTTAATTTTTATTTTCTGCAATTTAATAGTGTGCTACTTTAGTATATTCAGTCAAAAGCCAGCATAGAAAATGTTTTGATAAACTAAACTAAACTACAATTCTCCTCGATCTTCCTTTGTTTTTCATCCTTTAATCAGTCTTAACTACTTCCTTGTCACTCGTCCACGCCAAAGCCTCCAGCTCTTTCTTTCTCGTACTCACATTTCCAATCTCCACATCTTTTCTAAAATGTGTCTCCATGCCACATTAGTAAATCTAGGCCATAGTATGTAAAATAACCACATACAGCATTGGATTTTGGTATTTATGATATATTTACGGCATGTGGGTGTAAAGTAATTAAATATGTTGGCAATCCTCATCATTCACAAGGCCAGTAGGCATTGGCATTTCCAGAATTCTCTCAGTGCATGTTACATTTAGCTCGACAGGTTTACTGCAGAATAATTACTGATGGCAGCCCTTTTTATTTTTATCATATAGCCTTAAGTAATGTGACTTGTGTCGAAGTAAATTACACTCTATGAAGCTGCTGTGATAGTATGTCAGTAATGGCACAACATTCTCAGTTGAAGAGACATATCCTATGGACTGTATTCAAAAGAGAGCAAAGCAAATTTTACAACCTTATCTCAGCCATTTATGCACTCCCTGTTTTCTTATAGGGAGAATTTCTCTCAAGTGATATTTATGGGTTCTTTTTTTGGGGGCCCAGTCATTGATATACCTGCTTGGTGTGTGTGCTCACATCTCATTTTTGGGTGCCTGCAGTTCCTCCAGGAATATGCACTATGTGCTAGCTAGCAGACTGTCTGCAGTTAGCATATGTATGGCTGGAACACATTGCAGGGTGCAGTGGGTGGAGACTGCCTGTGCCCTCTGCTGGTGAATGACAGATAGTGGAGTGGGGCAGCTGAGGTACTCCAGTGCTCTGCCTGTCTGCCATTGCCTTATGTGTTGTGTACAGATCTGCACTAACTGCGCTGTAGGGGGGCCTGTTCCCCAACAGGACTGGGGTTGATGGTCCTCTCTACTGCCACCATTGTAGAGATGTACAATGTGGATTTGTTGGTGGGAGATCCTGATCCTGTCCCCGTCCCCCCACCCTTAGCCCCCGAGGGGGGGTTGGGTGCGGCTACATACTCCGCTTTTGGGTCCAAGCACCTCCCTTTACCTATAACATGTGACCATGGCACCCATTTAGGACATGCACTATTCTGGGTACATCATAGTCCACAAGGGCTAGACGTGACTGGGAAATACAGATAGACACAGGTTTATCTGCAAGAACTACCAATCACACACTGGCACTGACGGGGATCCTGCAACATAGCCTATCTCAGCCAATTCAGGTGCTGCGGACCTGGTGCTGGGTGCCCCACCTCACTCTCAGGATGAGCACAGGACCCGCACAATGTCATGGTTTGTAGCTACTCTGTGCCAGTTACACACATGGTCAGTTCCCCCTACCAGGCCTAGGTGCTCTAGGGGTGCATACCCCATTATGGGATCAGCTGTAGACTGTTGATCTGCATGTGCAGTGCATCATGGGTATGGGTGGGTTTACCCTATCCTGGTAACCACAGCAGACAGTTTGTGTGGTGACCTGCAGTCTTTCTGTAGCCAGCCAGCAGTGTGGTAGTAGCTATGGAGATGTAGCCTACTGGTTACTTCAATGACTATGGAGGCAGAGGTCATAGGTTTGATTCCACTGTGGTGTTATTTAATAAGGCTCTCTGAGGCTTTTCCTTTTAATTTAAATCAGTGCTGCAAGCAAAATGCACCCTCACAGTACTGTAACCTTAAGGTGACTCATAAGGCGCCCTATCGGGCGCCCTATAGGGCACATTAGAAGGCACCTTGGTGGACAGGGCACTTTATAATGTGCCCTATGGAGTGCCTTATAGGGCGCCTTATGTGGAACCTTATGTTATGGCACTGTGAGGGTGTTTTGGCTGGCAGCATTGATTTAACTTAAAAAAGGAAATGCCTCAGACAGCACTGATTTAAATTAAATACGGGAACTGCCTCAGAGAGCACTGATTTAAATCAGAAGATGGAAATGCCTCAGACAGCCTTCTTACATAACACCACGGCAGGATTGAACCCCTGACTTCTGTCTCCACAGTCATTGCAGTAACCAGTGGGCTACATCTTTATAGCTGCTAACACTGTGCTGGTGTGAACGTAGGGTTAATGCACGTTAACGTGCCATGGTGCACACTATCTCGCGATACAGATTCTTGCTACCTTGACGCCGGAATGCCCACTCTTTATATGACATTCTTCACATTATTGCTGCAACTAGCGCCGGTAACATTAAGACGGTTTAGTAAACATACCCCTTAGAATCGATAAAATGATGTTGACTCTGAAAATCAATTATATTCTCTACATGATACCTATGTTATATAAGCTGGAGATCTACGACTGTGTGCTCACTAGATTTTTATGGCCAAGCAAGAACCCAAAAATAGTACTCAAGAAATTGAAATAGGCAAAAGAGTTGGCTGGCATGGAGCCCGATTGTGGAAGCAGGCTGTCTGGGCCATCCCGATTCTGGTCTGCAGGAGCAAAACATTCCCATGGGAGCCAGAATCAGGCCCAAGGATGGCCCAGCGTGCCCCTCCAGCCTGCGGGGATGTCCCCTCTGCAGGCACCCCCATACTGCTGTGGCTTTGGACCCCAACATCTCTGCCACCCAACCCACGGCTGGCCTCCCATGGCCTGGATTGGGCAACGGGGACCCCCCACACCCAGCCCCAGCCCCAGTGGTGGCTTCCATGTCCCGATTTGCTGAAAAAGAACTGCCTATATCACCTCTGAGGTGGTATAAGCAGTACAGCCTAGCAGGCCTGGCAGCACGTACAGGGCCGTGACCTGAATTGGCCTTACATGTGCTGCTGGGCAGCCCATCCCCGCTCCACCCCCAATTCCGCCCCCTCTCGCCCCCGCTTGCTCTCTCCATTCTGAAGCTCAGGACGTATAGAGAAACCCAGTGGGGGAATATAGTTTAAGTGGATTGTGGGGCTGCATATCCTGATGGGACAGGAACAAGGAAAACACCCCACCTGCAGTCAAACAGCACACAGAAGAAACAGGCAAAGAAGAACCTCTTGGAGGACAAAACTTTATTGATTGGTCAGCCAATCAATAAAGTTTTGTTCTCCAAGGATTTCTTCTTTGACTGCTTCTTCTGTGTGTATCCTGACGGGACATACAGCCCCACGACCTGAGAATGAGGGCCATAGCGTCCCCTAACGTTTAGTATTATCAAAAAGCTTTCATTTTGCACCAAAGCTTTATGTGGATTTTTCATACAGATAGTTATAAGCCAAGCTAGCTGCAGATTGAGGAAGCCTTGGTAGGTCCTAAGGGGTAGATTCTGATCTTTGTTTACTGGGTCTCGATGTCCAGACCTTCTAAATGCCCGAATCATGCTTCCGGAGACAGAGCTCCCCGCTCATATACCGTACTTGTGCGAGGAGCTCTGTTTGTGGGTGGGAGGGGGTAGGCCAGGGGAAGAGCGAGGGTGAGCAGTGGGCGGCACCCCGGACATACAGAACCGATTCTGTGGTTGGCCCTGTATGTCCAGGGTCAGGGTGGACCACTGAGACCTATGGAGACAAGGAGGTGAGGGTGCAGAGGTTTCCCTGTAGCCTGACCCTGGCCATGGAAGGCTGGATCGGAGGTCAGGCTGTGGGGAAAGAAGTGTATCATTGGTGACCTGTGATCATCGCTCCAGACACCATGCTATCACTGCTCCATTCAGGAGCCTGGCTGGGCTAGCCGGGAATCTGTTGAGCGTTCGGCCTGACAGAATCGGGGACCAGCCTGCATGTTCAGGCCAGCAGACCCAACTCTGATCCCACGGGTATGTCTAACCCCCGTGGGATCAGAATCAGGTGCTACCGCTTCATTCCCATATTCTGTCAGGCTGTACAGGGGCAGGACATGCAGAATAGAATTGGCCTCTAAGGGCCTGATTCTAGAAGGGGAATAGTGGGGCAGGATGTCCCATGCAGACGTGATGCCCCGCTATCCGCCCTGGTGATATTCCACCTGACACCCCTGCTACATGCACAGAGCTGCTGTGCATGCAGTGGGGCATGTGGGCTTGACTGGGTAGGGCCGGTTGCGGGGCTTGGGTGGGCCTGACCCCTGGATGTACAGGGCTGGACTTACAGGGCTATGTACATCTGGGGGTCACTGGGGGGTGGCCTGGTTATTCAACCTTTAAGGTGGAATAAGGGCAGGCCGCCTCCCCGATCCCACCCGGCAGCTCCCCATGAGAGCATGGCGGCACACCGTAGCAGATCACTTGAGTTGTGTCCCACCACCCGATCTAGGCTCTGGCAGTTCCCGCCAGGGGTCAGGGAGCGGGGTAAGTGCTAGGGCACTACAGGCCTGCGGGGTCCTCGGTCCCAATTCTGTATGCTGCGGGAACATTTTGCTCCCATGTTACAAAATCGGGTCCTAACGGGCCATCCTGCTTGGGGCAGTCCGGACGTGCCCCTTTTTGAATCATGCTCTAAGTGTCTCAAATTAATCGTAGCAACCTGTCTTTTTCTGGCACTACAAGAAAACTCAGTTGAGCAAGACATACAAATGTTTAGTTGAATTTGATCTAGGCTTAGAAGTGCCTTGGCAGTCGGCCAAATAGACCCCATGATATGGTACAACCCTTAGTTTATAAGCACTAACACTATGATCAACTTGCAGTTATAGAACAAAGAAGGAATTTGGCCTGTGAATCAATGGAAGGACAGGAATGTCTTTTTGCTTTTGAGGAAACTATACAGTGGTACTCAGTTCCCTCTTTGCAGTGTTACAAATAGTTGCAGCTTTAGAATTGTTTCCTGCAAAAACAAAGTATTTCCTTTTAGCTCTAAGCCATGCCAATAACTTGCAGCCTAGCAGAATAGGTTCAGTCTGTGGGTCATAAGGCTTCTAATATATAGAAACGTAGGGAAACTAAATTGCCCATCCTTAGGAATGGTCTGGAAAAAACTTGGGCTGCAGATTTAAATTATGAATTAACCTCAGAAAAACGTCTATGTTTCCATCAAAAATGAATCATGCGCCTCTTCAGCTAGCATTACACAGTCAATATCTTTGTCCGCCATTAGGCTCTATGCACTCTGATGAAAATGTATAAATGAGGGTCTCTTTTCTTCATGTTCATATTTGTCATGTAAGAAAGAAAAAGATAGTTTATTGCTTTTTTTTATTTTGCTAATATTATGCACATTGGAAAATGGTCTGGAGAGTTGTAAAATGAATATTCGATATACCTATTTTTTTTTTCACTTCCATTTGTAGGTTTGAAAATCTCTTGATATAAAAAACATAAGCCCAAACTTAGTGGTATTTTTATAGCATAAAGGTAGTTAAGAACATAAGAAATGCCATACTGGGTCAAACCAAGATTCATCAAGCCCAGTATCCTGTTTCCAACAATGGCCAAGCCAGGACACAAGTACCTGGAAATTTCCCAAAAAGACACACAGGCTCCACAATGCTTGTATTGGGTTAAGCAGTGGATTTCCAGGGTCCTCTTTTTTTTTTTTTTTATATTTAAATTTTTTTATTATTCAACGTTTCAAAATACAGACATTTATTGAGAACATTCTGATAGTCCTCTAAGCATATATACACTCCAACCTAAGAGGTACCATTATATCACTTATATGTAAACAACAGCCATGCTTAGTAAAAATTATTCTCTATACGTAACAATATTCTGTGTACCGGAGTCATTGTTTTAACACTCTCACGTGTACACCGTATATCCTACATTCAACAAGCTATGTACATTCTTAGCACATCCCTCAGTACCCTTGGTCGCCTTTTATTTTATTATTGACCTTTTTTGTTCTTTGTTATTAGCACCTGTAACAGTGACATATCCATCATAACAACAACTTCAGATCATTCAGATTTCCCCAATCAACATTTGAGAAACCCAGCCTTATATACTGACTATCTGTTATTCAACCCCCCTGGACTCCCCCCCCCGGCCCCATCCCCCCCCTGCCCTGCCCTTAAATCCCAACTGTATGACATTTAGCGTCAAAATGTGGTGGTTTCAGGGCAACCCCTAATAACCCCCCAATACTGTCAATAATGAACCTAAGCCGGCCTAACCCCCCCCCCCAATATATAACCTCCCCCCTACTTCCACTCTTCTGGGTGCAGCCACTTCCACACCCCCGCCCACCTCTGCTCCATTTGTTCCTTTCTGCCCCCCCTCTCCCCTGTCAATTTATACATCGCGTAGATATTCGACACTCTACAGGCGAAGCTCGCTATGGAGGGTAGGTTCGGCCTGTTCCAATACCAAGCTATTTCACATCGAGCCGCTGTTACACAGTGCCATACAATTCTCCAATCCCCCTCCCACCTCCCGTCAGGCCTATGTAGGAGACACATCTCAGGGCCAAGCTTTATTGGCGCACCCACCATTTTGTTTATGTGCTCCCCTATTTTCTTCCAATATTCTCCCACCACTGGGCATGTCCACCACATATGCATCCATGATCCTCTTTCACCACACTTTCGCCAGCATTCATCCGTTTGCACCACTCCCGCTTTGCACAGTCTCTCTGGCGTGAGATACCATCGGCTCAGCACCTTGAACCCATTCTCGCGCAATGATGTGGCAATGGAGAACTTAGCTATGCCCATTACCACCGCTTCCCATTCCTCCACCCCCCACGAGACCCCTAAGTCTCTTTCCCACGCTTCCATATACTTCAACTTGCCTTCCCCCCGCGCTGTCAACCCTCTGTAGATCCTAGATAGCATCCCCTGCCGCCCCATGGAGCCTAGACAGGCTCCTTCAAACCACTCTCCACCCCCCCTGCCCCCATGCTCCCGGCCCTTTTTGTGCACTACTGAGCAGAGCTGCGTATACGCAAACCTATCCGCCTCCCCGAATCGGGAGAGGTCCCTCACACACCTTCAAAACCTCGACACTTTGTTCCTACCACGATCTGGGACACCTGAGTCAAACCTAACTCCGCCCATTTTCGCAGCACTGTGACCGCTGGCCCCGTCTTATCTGCACAGCAGGCTTGCAGGGACATTGTAGCCGACCAATGTTTATCCCCTACCAGCTGCTTCCTATATTGTTGCCATACCTGCAATGTATGCCCCACAATGGGATGCCTCCCCCTCTCTCCTTTCCCCTCCCAGGCTATTCGTTCCAGTTCTCCCGGCCTGTATTCCTCCAGCTCCATCTGTACCCACTGCTTCTGGGGCTCCCGCAGCCACGCGTAGACTGCACGGACCTGCGCTGCTGCATAATAAAGGCGGAAATTTGGCACCCCCATTCCCCCCTCCCCCACTGACACTTGCATCGTACGCGCCGCAACCCGGGGTCTCCTCCCCCCCCATATAAATCGCTCTACCTGCTGCTGTATCTTCCTCAGCACTTTCCGGGGTATCGGCGCTGGCAAGGCTTGAAAAAGGAACAGGAACTGGGAGAGAAGCATCATTTTCACCGTTGCCATTCGCCCAAACCATGAATAGTACCCCCTGCTCCAGCCCTGCAATCGCCCTTCCACCTGTCCCACCAATTTCCCGTAGTTTAAAGCGTATAGGTCCTCCAAACTCCTCCCTATATGGACCCCTAGGTATCGGATCGATGTTTTTGCCCATTTGAAGGGGAAACTCCCTTCCCAGTCCCGTTGCTCCTCCTGCTCCCCCACTATCCTCAAAATCTCGGATTTCCCCCAGTTGATCCGAAATCCTGCCCTTTCACCATAGTCCTGAATCTCCCTCATCACTGCCCTCAAGGAGTCTCTAGGTTTCGTAAGCGTCAACAGAATATCATCCGCGAAGAGGGACGCTTTGCAGTCCTGTCGTCCTACCCTAACTCCTGTAATGTCTGGATTGCACCTCAGCCTCGCCGCCAGGGGTTCGAGGGAGAGCGCAAATAACAAGGGGGATAGGGGGCATCCCTGCCTAGTCCCCCGTTCAAGCGGGAAAAAATTCGAATATCCCCCGTTTACCCGAACACATGCCCTCGGTTGAGCGTAAAGAGCCTTTATCCACTGCACAAAACCCGGCCCGAACCCCTGGGACTCCAGTACCGAGTCCAAGAATGTCCAAGACACCTGATCAAAGGCTTTCTCAGCATCCAATGATACTAGCAAGGCCTCCTCCCCCTGTTTTTTGCGCTGACCACATTACGTTTAACACTTTCCGAATGTGGTCCGCCACTTGCCGACCCGGCACAAACCCCGCTTGATCTGCATGCACCAATTTTCCTATCAGTTTATTAAGCCTGGTCGTCAACACTTTCGCCAGGACTTTCGCGTCAACGTTTAGCAGCGAGATTGGACGGTAGGACGCACAATCTTGAGGGTCTTTCCCTTCCTTGTGGATCAAAGTAATGCCTGCCCACCCCATCGTCTCTGGTAACGCCGCCCCCCTTCGCGGCCCGTTGCATACCCTAGTCAGCGGTGTCAGCAAGTGACTCTCGAATCGTTTATAAAACCGTGCCGTAAGGCCATCTAGTCCTGGGGCTTTATCGTTCTTCAACGTCTTAATGGCCTGAGAGACCTCTTCAGGTTGTATTTCCCTATCCAGCCCCTCCTGATCCTCGCTCGTCAAAACCGGAAGCCTTGCTTCCTTCACATACTCGCTAATGTCCTCCTTCGACCTCGCCTCTCGTGCCGCATATAGTTTGCTATAATAGGCCACAAATTCCTCCCTAATATGCTGGACCTCTCGCACCCCCACCCCCTTACTCCTGATCTGCAGGATCCTATTCCACTCCCTTCTTTTTTTCAATTGCCTCGCGAGGTATTTCCCGGCTTTGTTTCCCCCTTCAAAGAACCGCTGTTTCATCAGCTGCAAGCGGAATTGTATCTTCTCCGCCTCAAGTGCATTCACTTGAGCCCGTAATGCCAGGACCGCTCCCCGCAGCCGTCCACTACCGTCCAACCCATCTCTTTCCTCCAACTTCTGCAGTTCTCCGCGTATCCTCTCCTCCTTCTCCGCTCGTTCCCGCTTGATGAGTGCCCCCCACTTGATAAGTACTCCCCTAACGACTGCTTTGAAAGCATCCCAGACTACTCCATCCTTCACCTCCCCCCCTTCATTTTGGTCAAAATAAACCGGTATTAAGTTTTCAAGCTCGCTCGTCACTCTCGCGTCCTCCAGTAAGCCTTCATTCAGTTTCCAAAATTGTCGGCCTTTATCTTCCCCCGCCACGCGCACTCGCACTACCCCCGGAGCATGGTCGGACCATGTGATGGGCTCCATCTCGCCCTCCAGCAACCGCCCCCCTAGCTCTTTTCCCACCCATATAGCGTCCAGCCGGGAATACGTGCCGTGTACGGCAGAGTAGAAGGAGAACTGCCTCCTTCCGGGATTTAATACCCGCCATGCATCTATCAGATCATTCTCCTGCACGAATCTATGGTACCGCTTCCTATCTGTTCCCCTCCCAACCCCCCGTCCTGTCGTGTCTCTCCCAACCTCCCAGGCCATGTTGAAGTCTCCTCCACAGATCATCACCCCCTCCCCCATTGCCGCCACCTGCTCACTCAGGTCTTTCCAGAATTCCGTTTGATTACTCGTCGGGGCATACACATTCACCACACAAAACCATTCTTCCCCCAGCTTTGCCCTCAATAGGAGGTATCGCCCCCCCCTTATCCCTGGTTATCACCTGGACCTCAACCGGGACCTCCCCTTTAATGAAGATCCCCACACCTCCTTTCTTTTTCTCTTTATAATTGGAGGCAAACACACAGTGTTTATATCCCCGAGGTTGTACCAGTGCCTCATGCTTTCTCTGTAGATGTGTCTCCTGCAACATTACTATATCTGCTTTATGCCGTGCCAGTTCCTTATACAATTTCTGTCGTTTCAATGGGGAGTTTAAACCTTTCACATTCATTGTTAAGATTTTCATTGCCTTCCTTTCGGGCATACCCCCTCCATGCACCCCCAATCCCCTCGGACCCCCCCCTGACCCTCCCTTCCCCCCTCCCTCCTCCCCCCCCCTCTATCTCCCTCCCACCCCCCCCTACCTTCCCTCTCCCCCCTCCCCCCTTCCTCACTCTCCGTTGTGGAGAAGTAACTTCCAATACGGTGACCTCATCCCCCTCTCCACCAACTTACCCCAGCGGCCCCCCAGCCTCCCCCCTCCTGCCTCCCCCCTACCTTCCACATCCCCCCTTGACCCCCTAACCCCCCCTCCCTTCACCCACCTTATTCCACCATCCCCACTTCCTTGTCCCCCCCACCCTCTCTTCCCCCTCTGATCTTACTACCTTACCCTGCTCTTCCCCCCACCCACTGTCACCTCTCTTTCATGAATACCAGTCCTTTAGGTGGGTGTCTCAACTCAGCCAGTCTCTGATTCGGGATGCCGGCTCTCGTCGGAGTCCTTGGAAGTTCGGGCCAATCTTCGTCCCCTCGCCCTCCGCCATTGCATGGTCTCTTCTCCTCCGGTCCGGGATCCCTTTCTTGGTGATGCAGTTGGGCCGTCGCTCATCTCCGGTAGTCTCTCTGCGCCCAACTCCCGCAGCGCCTTCCATGCCTCCACGCTAGATCGCACCGTCTTTGAGCGCCCTTTCACCGTGATAAGTAGTCCAAATGGGAAGAGCCACTTGTATCGCAAGTCCGCTTTTCTAAGATACGCGGTGACATCTCTGATCTCTCTCCTACGTTGCAACGTCCCTTGGGACAGGTCCTGATACAACTCCACCTTGTGTCCCTCCCAGTGGAAGCTTTTCAATTTGCGGCTAGCTCCCAGCAGGAGCTCCTTGCTCTTGAAGGATCGAATGCAGACTACTATATCTCTAGGCCTGTTCTCGCGAATGGGCCCTAGACTTCTGTGCGCTCTTTCTATGCCCGGTCGGGCATCTTCGGTGACCCCCTCTTGCCCAGCTGCCACTAGGAGGTCCCTGAAGATTCTCTGGACCACTGCCTCACAGTCTTTATATGGAGGCTCTTCTGGTACTCCCCGCACTCGCAAGTTGCATCTGCGTGAGCGGTCCTCCAGGTCCTCGGTTTTGGCTTTAAGGCTCTCCTGCGCCAGCTGCAGCTCTTCCCATCCTCTCTGGATCTGTGACAGGGTCTCCTCTTGATTCTCCAGCTTGGTCTCCGCCTCCTCTACTCGCTCTCCCAGCTCCACCAAATCTTGGCGCATAGTCTGCACCGCTTCCTTGATCTCGTTCTTCACCCCACACATCTCCACCTTCAACTCCTCCTTCAGCTCAAGAAGCCATTGTTTGATCTGTTCCGCGGCCGTCAGGCCTTCTTCACCACCATCACTCCCCCCCGGGCTCTGCGGGCTCTCTACCGCTGGTTTTCCTGCTTTCTCCCCCTCTTTCCCCCCTCCTTTGGAGGTTGCGTATGGGGAGCGGAACTCCGCCAGCTTTTTTTTCACCGATGGCTCTTTTTTACTGGATTTCTCCATGTATTTAGGCTGGTGGCCCCCTCCCCCCGCTGTCACTGTGACTCACACTGCAGGCTCTTAGCTCTCTTTCCTCTCTGCAGCCACTGCACTGGGCCAGTCTCACACACAGTATCGCTCTGTCTCCTTCCCCCTTCTCAGCTCTGAAGACCTGGTGGTGTGGGGACTTACTGCTGGTGTTTGCTCTGTCGCTGGTCTCCCACTTTATTCCTGGTGCTGAGGGCCTTCCGTTCTTCCACCGGGCTCTGAGCCACGTGCTCGGCCTGCTCTGTCTCCTCTCCTCCTGCGCTCCACTTGCAGCGTGCCGCCACCTCGCTCCGCGTCGCGATTGGTAGTTTCAGTTTGTGCTGCAGAGGAGGTTGCTACTTGCAGGCTCCCGGCGTTCGCTCCGCGTTGCGCCGGGTGTGTTCTGCCCTCTCCGTGTTCTTGCTGCTTACTCCGCTCCGCCGCCGGCTAAGAAGCCCGCACTGGACTTCCTGCCGCTCGCGATCTTCGCGCGGCTCACTACTGCTCCTCCGCTCTGAGTTTTTTGCCCTCCGCTGGGGTCAGTAGCAACCTCTTGCCTTGCGGCCACTCTCCGGTCAGCTCTGCGATGCCCGTAGGGGCCAAATCAGCCTATTATTGCATGCTGGTGGCGGAGCTCTCACTCTACGCCGCCATGCAGGAGGATGACGTCACCGGAAGTCCTCCAGGGTCCTCTTTAATAATGGTTTATGGACCTTTCCTCCAGGAACTTGCCCAAACCATTTTTAAACCCAGCTACATTGACAGCTTTTCTACATCCTCCTGTAACAAATTCCAGAGTTTGATTACGCATTGAGTGAAAAAATATTTTCTCTTATTAGTCGTAAATAGGTTACCCTGTAGCTTCATTGCATGCCCCCTAGTCTTTCTATATTCTGATGATGTAAACAATCAATCTACGTTTACCCGTTCCACTTCATTCATTAATTTATAGACCTCTATCATATCTCCCCTCAGCCGTCTTGTTTCCAGGTTGAAAAGCCTTAACCTTTTGTAGTTGTGCATCTTTTATTGATTCTTTTCACATTTTGGACTTGATGAATATAACAACCTCACATGACAATGCCCAGACCACTAATTCTGAAAAACATTCATGACAGAAGAAGAGATCTTAGTTTTATGCCTTTTATAATGCAGTGCTTCCAAGTGTTTTGAGTGTTTTTCTGTAGAGTTTTTGAAGGTATTTTCCCTAGTATTTAGGCAGTTATCTGGGTAAATTCCCTATGCTGAAAATTATCCTCTTCTCAGCAGCCAAAAGCACACAATTGTTTTCACCCTACATGAATTTTGCTGGCAGTAAAAAGGGATAGGGTTAGGCAGCCAAGAGAAAGTCTCTGCGGGGTTTTCAAGTCTGAAATCTGTGTGTGTATTTTACCATGTGCTTTGGACCTGTTGTAAAGCAAGTGCAATGTCTACAGGCACTTTTGGACTTGAGGTTCTCATCAGCCCAAAGTTTTCAAAGAGAAACCCCGTGGTGAAGATATTGTTCACCTTTGAAAATTAGCTTGCGGGTCCATGGGTGCAAACTTCCCAGGCATTTTAATCATTTTTCCCTTTAATGCAGGGATGCCCAACTTTCAGCCCATGGTCAAAATGCAGCCCTCCCACCTTGGGATGTGGCCCACTTGAAATTTTTAGCCAATAACAGAATGTATAACTAATTAGCTACCGCACATGATTATGAAATATCGCAGAACTATTTGGTGGACATACAGTCATAATTTCAGAAGAGTAGTGGAGGGTTTTTTAGAAAGGATGTCCAAGTGAAATCTGGGATGTCTATGCCAGAACACCTGAATAAAAAAAATTGGGCACATCCAGGTACAGACATGATTTCACAAACGTAGACATGCTTGATATGGATAGCTGCGGAGGCATTGACATAGACATCCCCAGAGTAGTGAATTAGAACCTGGGTATCAAAGAATAGCCTAAGGGCTAGAGTCCTAGGCTACGGACAGAATTCAAATCCTTCTGCTGCTACTATTGGAATTGTGCTGAGTACTGGGGATGATGAAGTACTTTTTTTCTCTACACCCTCTGGATGTTTTTCAGCCAAAATGAGAACTTTTCAGATGACTGTTCATGCCTGGAGCAAGTTTAAATTCAGAATTGACACCAGACATTTGGGACATTTCTGAGAACAGGTATGGACATGCATGTTTCTGGGACACCCCAGCCATGCCTCTACCATACGCCCACCCAGACAGAGACATACACAGACCCGGCTTCTAAAATGGCTCTAGAGATGTCTCTGTAATTTGCACATCTTTATACCCATTTTCAGATGTCCAAAGCATGAATAGGGCTTCCAAAATGACCTCATAAATTTTGGTGTGTATAAATCATTCTATAACAGGATAAAACATTTACTTGACTCATACACAGTTTATGGCTGGAAAAACTTGGATATCCCTGCTTTAATTGATAGGGAGGACAATTTGAAAATATTACCACAAGTAAAAGAATGCATTACCCAGAGAAATGGACTTTTATAAAAATGCCTGCCCTGTATGCATGACAAATTATACATTTTGAAGAGGTATACCCAGGAGCTGGTTTACGGGGGAGATTTCACTTGTGAAAATACTTTTGAATTTTCAAAGTTATGTGTACATTTTAACTCTGACAAAAATAATCTGTACAAGTCGGTAGATATAATTTTGTACAGATATTTTCCTGGGATAACATTCAAAGTGAAAGTACTCACTTTCACTTTGAAAATCTGACAAAATCCAAGGATGAAAAACTATGTGGGTTTTTTTTCCATAATGTGGGAAGTTATAAAATTAGACCTAAAATTCTCAATGAGGAACTGTTTTCACCTAATTGTAATTATATCACGAAGGACATTGTTTTACTTGCATTCATTAGGAATTTGAAATGGCATAGATCCATTGTATCATGACTTCTTTTAAAGTAATGGTTCTTTGCCTTACAGGTTATTAATTTTGTCTTCAAATGTAAGCTTGCTTCTTTCAAACATTAATTCAAAATCTATGATTAAGGCCAACATCAACAAATCTAGAAGAAGACAATAGGAAGCCAGCAAACCACTGAGGTCTCTGACACAGCTAAAAGAAATAATTTGAGCAGACTGTGTGAGTCTCATCTCCTTTCTACATTTTCTTCTGATAACATTAATAATGATCTTCTGTAGTAAAAAGAAAAATACTGAAAATACATTAATCATTTACCTCCATTGAAAAACCTATAACTTTGAAACACTGCTCAATTAACTCAAACTTGGATTTATAGAAATTGTTGTTCATAAAATCTTGAATCATTCTTGCATGCTCGTTGTGTAGGTATCTGTAGAAGGAAGAATGATTAACAGTCAAGTGAGAATAAAAAAAACAAATTATAGTCCACTTTTAATATCTTCTATAGACTACAACACATTTTATTACCTGGGAGGTTTTTTTTCTGGCAACTTATACTGTGCCAGTTTTTTCTTTTCTGCCAAACCCGCATAGATGTAATAGAAAATATGAAAATTTTTCTCCCCCCTAAAACAGCAAAACAATTATTAATCCAACATGATTGCAGTGCATTTTTGTTTTACTGGTCATAGAATTATATTTGTAAACATACATGATGCAATATTCTAGGGATGTGCATTCATTTGAAACAAAATGGGAAATGTCAACAATATTTGCATGAAATTGACATTTTTGTACACTAAAGTTGGAAAATGAAACAAAACTATTTTTTTTTGCCTGGATACTCCTACAAAAGTGCAACAGATATTCTTGATGAAGCCTTACAGAGGCAATTTGCTAATTAGTTGTTTCCATTTACCTCTGCAAGAAATATTTTAGTAAGATAAATGTAGCAGGTTACAGGGCCAGATCCCAGAGGCTGAATGGTAATTGGGCACCTGCAGGCCTGAAGGGACACCGGGGAGGCAGTGGCGGAGTGGGGGTTGAGGGGCAGGAGACAAACAGTTGAGGAGTTTGAAACTGCCCTGCGTGGTGACATGGGGCGATTTCCTAGGTGGCCAGTGGTGTGCAGAGGATGGGGGGTATGCAGAGCAGATTGAGTTCTGTGGCTGGGTTGGCTCAATCTCCCCTCCTGCATTGGGCTCGGCTGCAGCTCAGCATTGGCTTTCTTTCGAGACAATGTGTCGGGGTGATGGTGGGAGCAGCTTACTGGGTATGAGGCAGAGGAAGCTGTTTTTGGCAAAGTGGGGAGCGGAGTCCCTTTAGGTTTGGCAGCCTTGTGAAGGGATGCAGGCCTGCGGGTAAACATCCCTGGGCCACGTGGCTGCAGAGAGGGGAAGTGAGGAGCGATGTTCCTCCTGTGCTGGGTCATGGCCCGACATCTCCTTGTGTGTGGGGGTGGGGCTTAATGGGTTAGCATGGGAAGTCTCCATTGGTCAGGCAGGGTAGGGGAAGGGACAGACTGGATCAGTAGGCAATGGGACAACCATGGCTTGGCTCCCCTGTTATCCCAGTGATACAGAGAGGTATGGAGAGGGGGGAGAGGGGTTCAAACAGGCGAGGGAGAAGGATGGCCAGAGAAGTTGGTAGTAGGGGAGAGGCATGGCTGAGAGAGGAGGGAGCAGATTGGGTAGCAGTGACACAGGGGTTGATTTGGGTGGGCAGGAGAGTCTAGGGGACTATGGTGGTGGTGTGGAAGGGGGGGGGGCGGGACTGGATGTGGGGAGGCCAGAGTTGAAGGTAGGATTGTCTTAAGGGCAGAGAACCAAAGGGAGGGGGGTCAGTTAGTCTGGGGGGGGATTTCACTGGGTAGAGGGCGGAGGTCTTGGATCGATGGGACATCATGGAGGCGAAGGTAGCTGAGGAACATGGGGAGATCCAGAGACAAGGGGGTGTGGGAGAGTTTTGCAGGACAAGCAGGGGTGACTGGGACATACTGGCCAGTGGGCAGACTGTCTCTGGGCTCTTGGACAACAGGGTGCCCAGCGAAATGGGGCAGCTACCCCAGAGGTTGTGCATAGTATGATGCAGTGGGAGGTGGGTGGGTGGGCTGTACAGGGGAATGGAGCCTCCTGGGCATGGGGGGGGGGGGAGGGGCCTTCCAGCATGAACTGGGGCATCTGCAGTGTGCCCATTGGAGGTGGTGTTATTGGCTCGCCACCTGGAGGTTTTTCTCCTTTACTCTCTCCTCAGGTGTCAGCAGAGTGGACAACCCGAGATGGCTTGGGGGAGCGGGTTTGCAAAGAAGCAGAGGTGGTGGACTCTGGAGGCCAGCAGATTCCAATGGGATCATTGACATAGGACACCACATGGAACAGACAGAACATGCAGCATCCAGTGCAGTCCAGGGGAACATCGTCTGTGAGTGGTGAGCAAGGTGGCAGCGAGGGGTGCACTTTGAGTAAGGAGCAGGTTGGCAGTGGGGTGCACGCTTTGAGCAGGGGGCTTGTTGCGGGCCAGGTGTCGAGGGAAGGAAAAAAGATGATGGCCAAGTGCAAGCATCCTTGTCGGTATCAGCACAATTCTACATCGTCATCATTCTCTATGTCATATCAGGGGAGAAATGAAAAGAGGATGAAAAAGCTGGACGAGTATGGAAGGTATCCAGGAGTACATTTAATTGGATGTGGGCCTTTTTGAGACTGGCCAGTGTGTGGGGGCACTATTTCCTGGGGCAATACAATTCATTGTTAGAATATGGGGATGCTAGACTAGCAGTATCCCAGGTTCATGAGGAATGGGCTTGGTTAAATTATGACGAGGATTTCAGATGTATGATGGAAGAGAACTCTCATTTGTCAGTGGGGACGAAGGACATTAATTTGTGGCTCACAAAAATGTCTGTAAAATGGGGATTGGCAGGTGTAGGTTTGGCAGGGGCCAGGGATGGCACCATGACAATGCAGGCTATGAGCCGATCCTTTTGGACCGTGACAGGGAGCCTCAGGCTCCCAAGATGGGGGCAGGTGGTAATGACTTGTGTTGCATTTCAACAAGTCATCCTGCCCTTTCCCGGACTGCAAGTTCTGACATGCTTGTTCCCTGTGTGAGGTCAGTTACGCCACAACAAAATACAGCTGAAGGGGCATAGCGGGTGCCATGAAGTCATGAAGCGGTGGTGCAGTTGGCCCCAACTCCAGTGAGAGTCGAGGCCTTGGCTATTGCTTTTTGGGTGCAGGGAGCAGGGGGATGGTTGCTGCAGGGGTACGAGCAGGGGTTTAAATTCTGTTTCAGGGATGTGTATGGGACATAATATCAACGAATGTGGCGTTGGCGTGGTGCCTGCCAGAGGTGGTGTGGAACAAGTTAAGGCAGAGTGTGTGCTGGGCAGTATGGCGGGACCTTTTAAGGAGTCCCCCTTTTGGTTCTTTGTCATTTCTTCCTTGGGAATAGTGTGAAAAAAAGAGCTGGGTAAGTTTCCACTTATTCACAATTTATCATTCCCGCCGGGAGATTCAGTGAATGATTGCGTACCATTGGAGCTGTGTACCGTCAAGGTACGTGTCGTTTGATGCGGCAATATCCCTGTTATGCCAGTGCAGCCCGGGCACACTCATGGCAAAAGTTGATATTGAGTCTGCTTTTTGGCTCCTCCTTGTGCACCCAACAGCCTTCCCCCTAGTGGTTTTCCATATTCGTAAGACATGCATTATTTTGATAAGTGTATGCCAATGGATTGCACCATATCTTGCACCTATTTTGAATCCTTTAGCACCTTTTTGTATTGGGTGGTGGTGCAAAAGACTGGGTTAACTGGTGTGGTGCATTATTTAGATGACTTTCTCTTCATGGGTCCTGTTCATTTGGATACTTGCGAGCAGCTGCTCACGACCTTAGCAGGGATGGTGCAAGAGTTTGGCATGCCCCTAGCAGAGGAAAAGACATTGGGTCCGGTGAGGTGTCTGATTTTTTGGGGGATCGAGCTGGATTATGTAGCCTTGGAAGCACATCTGCCACGTGAGAAAGTGGACCAACTGCAGAGATTGATATCGGTGGTCGGATCTGCTAACAAAGTCACACTGCGGGAGCTTCAGTCATTGCTGGAGTATCTCAATTTTGCCTGCTGGGTTATTCCAATGGGGCATCCCTTTTCACGGCATTTAGCGTTGGCGATGGCAGGGGTTGTGAAGCCGCATCATCATATTCGGCTATTTCCTGGCATGAGGGAAGGTTTAAAGATCTGGGATGCCTTCCTGGCTGACTATAATTGATGAACGGTATTGCAGATGGCCGAGGTGTCCAATTCAGATTTGCAGCTGTATTAGGACATGGCGTGAGGCACAGGATTTGGACTGTATTGCCAAGGGGCATGGTGTGCAGAGGCCTGGCCGATTGACTGGCACAAATTAGAGTTGACACTCAAAGTCACCTTTTTGGAACTGTTTCCTATCACAGTGGCCCTGGTGGTATGGCCAGAGTGCTTGAGGAATAAAAGGGTAGTTTTCTGGTGTGATAACACAGCAGTCGTCGAGACGATCAATTGTCAATCTCCAAAATGTTCACGGGTAGCAGCTCTGATACGGGTCTTTGTTTTCTACTGTTTAAGACTCAATGTGACCACTAGAGCTCATAATGTACCAGGGGTACAGAATCATATCACTGATGTCTTGTCTCATTTTCAATGGTCCTAGTTCCATTTGTTGGCACCTGGAACAGAAGAAATGGTGACGGCGGTGTCTATACATCTTTGGCGAATTGATAGTGTTTTTGCAGACATCAGTGGTACAGGCAACCTGGATATCATATATGTGTGGATATCACAAAGTTGGTACTTTTATGATAAGTAAGGGCTGGCCTGGAGGTTGGGTTCCCAATGAGAAGCTCGAATTATTTATTTTCTGGGCCAAGGCCGCAGAATGGTCCAAGGCGGTCATTTGGTCTTCGCTAGCTGGTTTTTCCTTTTTCAGCAAGGTGATAAGCTAGGGCAATCCATCAGTCCCTTTATGGTATGGCGCTTGCTCACTGACTGGAAGAGGGGGTCTCCGGTACCACAGGATTGGCAGCGTATGGTGTCGCATGGCTTGTTAGTCTGCATATGGGCAGCTCTGCTGACAGTCACCTCTTCAGCAAATGAGGCCTTATTGTTTCAGGCAGTCTTTTCGATAGCATTTTTTGGAGTGTTTCAGGTCACGCACTCTGGAACAGAGGGCACCTTTAGGGGCTTAGATCTGGGGCATGTGATAGTTGGCCATGCTCAGGGAGAACATTTTTGTCCGGGTCCAGGATGGATCAGGGCGGGCATGGGGGTTGGGTAGTGCTTAACAAGGTGAGGCAGTTACATACCTGTCTGGTTCAGAATATGCAGGCCTATATGGTGCATTGCCCTGAAATTGAGGGCTTGCTGTTCCAGCACGAGGACTCGCATCCATTGACCCAATTCCAGTTTACGGCAGTGCTCCACCTCGCCTTGCGGCATATGGGTTGTGATGAGTGACAGTTTGCATCCCATTCCTTCAGGATAGGGACCACTATAAGTGCTGCGGCAGCAGGACTTGGCACCACTGTGATTCAGCAAATTGGTAGGTGGCATTTCGGTGCTTGCACAGGATATGTGCACCCATAGGATAACTAGGAACGGGCACTGGGTTATAGAGGGCAGATTGGGACATGGGTTCTGCAAGGGTTGTGCTAAGCGCAGGTGCCATGCTAACAGTTAGCATGGGGTTCCATGATAAAAAAAACCTGTGCTAACTAGTGTGTTATTAGGTGGGGGCTAGGTGGGTTAAGAGCCTAACATGGGCATTGACAGTGTGTCATGGTTAACGTGGGTGCTTTTGGCATGCAGCAACAGCATCTGTTGATGTTAGCATGGGTGCATTTAATGCCACCTTGGTAGGGAGAATTAAGTGCACCTGCATGCTGGCTTGCATGGTGTTGCAGTTAGCATCATGCTATTGGCAGGGGATGGATGAACATGTTCCCACAAGTTAGTGTAGGCCTATGTGTTAATTTGGCAGAATCATGCATTCCTGGCACCCACCTTAGTAAACATACCCCTTAGATGTTTCACAGAATTGAAGTCAATAGATTCACAAGGCAAAAAAGCCAGGAAGATTTTTCCAAAGATTTGCAGGCCAGACAAACTATGGGTCAATCAGGAAATAGGCATGAAGAGTACCAGAAATAAAAGACACAGATAAAAAAAGGCCAGCTAGAACTTTCCCCTTTGCAGACATAATTGCTCTTCTTATAAGATGCTTGCTTTCTAACCCTAGCATCATTGGTTTGAAGCCAGCCTATGACGATACTGGGGTGGAAAAACACAATTTGAGGTTTTCTCATGTTGTGTTAAGATTAACAGTGATATGAAACAACATAGAAAATATGGTTCATATTTCCCATGTCGTTAAATTTATTTATTTTATTTATTTGTGACTTTTTCTATACTGCCCTTTCCAGTGATCAAAGGTGGTTTACAATGAATTAAAACATGTTACATAGAATGTAAGTATAACATTATGACTAAAGACAATCTCAAGGTGACAAAAGAATTTACAAAATGATTGTTCGTAACATATGTACAATAAACTTATTTACAGATAAAATATGTATAATATAACTATTTACAGATAACATAGATACAAGGGAGGTTACCGAGCATTCTCATTCATAGCGCCACTGTTATGGAACCAACTACCATGCGAACTGAGAGCAATCGGTGACCTGTTGGTATTCAGAAAAAAGCTAAAGACGCATCTTTTCCAGACACACTTCAATCCCACATAACCTCTTTCACCATGCACAAGGAAAGAGCACTACATGTCAAACACCTATAGACTCCGCCAACCTGTAAATATGAACATACATGTGTAATCAATGTCTTGCAATCAAGTGTAAACCTGTAATCTGAATGTTTGTGTCCTGTACTGAATCTTTATGTATGTTTTAATCCATGGCCTGTACAACCATACTGTTATGTATAGCAAACCGCTGCTGATCGCTGGAAGTAGCGGGATATAAGTGTAGTTTAAATAAATAAAATAAATATTTATAATCAGTTCAATGTTATAAATGATCTTGCATTGTGGGCAGAAGTGGGTCTATAATGAGGTGGAATAAGGTGGTTGCCTCAGGCGGCAAAGTTCTGGGGGCAGCAACAAATGCCCCCAAAACAGCTGCCTCACTCCGCCTTTAAACTTAAAAAAAAAAAGATGGAAAGATGCTGCTGCTGCTCGGCATTGGCAGATTCAAGCCCCACTAACACCGCCACCACTCTCCCTCGCCCCCACGGGAGGCCCTGTAACTTGCTCGACGGTTGGCGGCCCCGGCTCTCCAGAGCCGCAAGAAAGAACTGCCTTTCCTTTCTTTCCTTTCTGTTAAAGTTGAGCCTGGTGGCGCAGCTGAGGGTAAACAACAGCATTTCCTGTGGCCAGGGCCGCCAACCGTCAGGCAAGTTGTAGGATCTCCTGTGGGGAAAATGGGGGAGGGTGAGTAGAATTTAAAATGGGCAGATTTGGGGGACTAGCACTGGAAATAGGCAGATTTGGGGGGGGGCTAGCACTGGAAATGGGCTGATTGGAGAGGCTAGGACTGGTATTGACTAGGATGATTAGGAGAGGCTAGAACTGATAATGGGCTGATGGGGGTGGGTTAGAACTGGTAATGGACTGATAGGGGGCTAGCATTGAAAATGGGCTGATCAGGGGGGCTAGGACTGAAAATGGGCAGACTGGGGGCTAGGACTGGTAATGGGCTGATTAGGGGGGGGTAGGACTAGTAATGGGCTTATTTTAGGGGGACTAGCACTGGGAATGGGTTGATTAGGGAAAGCTGGGACTGGGAATGGGCTGATCGAGTGGGGGCTGGGACTGGTAATGGACTGATTAGGGGGACTAGCACTGGATATGGGCTGATCAAGGGAGGGGCTAGGACTGGTAATGACCTGATTAGGGGAAGCAAGGACTGATAATGGGCTGATGGGGGGTTAGAACTGGTAATGGACTTATGGGGGACTAGCATTGGAAATGGGCTGATCAGGGGGGCTAGGACTGGAAATGGGCTGATTAGTAAAGGCTAGGACTGGTAATGGGCTGATTAGGGGATGCTAGCACTGGTAATGGTGCTGAAGGAGGACTACCACTGGAAATGGGCTGATGGGGGGTGGGCTAGCACTGGAAGTGAGCTGATTGGGGGTGGCTAGGACTGGAATGGGCTGATGGGGGGGCTGCTGGCCCTGGAAGAAAACTTGGTGGCTAGAACTGGAAGTGGGCTGATGTCGGGGAGGGGAGGATAGAGCTGCTGGCCCTGGAAGAAAACTGGGGGGGCTAGGGATACAAATGGGCTGATCTGTGGGGGTGGAAGAATGGGACTGGAAAGAAGTGGATGCTAAGAGGGGCTGCCATGGTATTTGGACTAGAAGGGGCTGGACAGTGGGCAAGGAGGGGGGCTGGAAGGAAATGGACACCAGTGGCAGTCATGGGATGCAAGTTGACATTGAAAATTGCTAGGAGGGAGGACTGGAAAGGGGCTGATACTGGGAAGGATTACTGGGGCTGGAAATAGGCTGATGGAAGGAAGTGAAGAAAACAAGAGATAAGAAATGGCAGATGGACTATAGACCATAGAAAGAGAGCCAAGAGAAGACAGGAAATCAGAAGCTGAAATCTGGACCAGCATGATCAGAGAATAAAATGGTCAGACAACAAAGGTAGAAAAAATAATTTTATTTTCATTTTAATGATTGGCATTTGTGCTATCTTTATATATTACACATTAAGGCAAACTGCATTTCTCTCTGATGTTGCACTGCATGTGGAGTCTGACTTCTTGGGGTTTCAGTTTAATTTTTGTCTACATATTTTTATTTTAGGTTGTAGTCAATTATTCTGTACTTGGTGAGCGTCTTTGTTCTGAGTGTGTGACTGAGGCCAGGTATTCTGTTAACATGGAGTTTGTACATAGGGATCTATACTATACTGTAGTAATTTGGCTTGTTCAGCTTTTCATACAGGTGTATGGATGTTCTAGGGCTTGCTGCAATATTTATCGTGTTGCTCTTTTCTGGGTACACTCCATGTTGTGTGAGTTTTGCAAGTTAGGGCTGTTATGGAATAGTAGATGTGCTCTATGGATCCTGAACTTTGGGTTCTTGGAGAGGTCCACTGTAGGGTGTTGGTTGGGGGGAGGTACTGGAATATATAGTCATTCTGAGATTTGCAGTTTTGCATTCTTCATGCTGCCAGACTGAAATTTAAACTATTTTGTCAGATCAGATTCAAGGAAATTTCAAATTTTCAGAGAATGTCTCAGTTTAGTAGCCTGATAGTTTCACCGCTGCTGAGTTCTGGACTTTTCCAACTCTAACACAATCCAATCCAGCATTTGAATTCATGCCTACCAGGATTCGTTTCTCATCTTATATCTTCCCTCCTCATCAATAATCTGGTCATAGCAAAATAAATCTGATGTTCAGATACTTATAATGGTTTGACTGGGGGGGCTGTGTAAGTGACTTTTCATTAATCACATTTCATGTTTTATTATTATGTTTGTTTTATTGTAACATTGTTTTACTAAATTGCATGTGTATGTTTAGAAGCTGCCTAGGATTTTAGATGGGTGCCATATACATTTTAAAATAAAGGGGTATGTTTACTAAAGGGCGCTAATTGCGCTGCTGTCACGTTATCGGGCGATAAGGCACGTTATGGCACGATAATGGTGCTTTACCGGGCACAAAGGTACCTTAGCACGTGACAATGGGCGCAGCAGCACAAATGAGCGCTTAAGGTGGAGAAAGGCTCCCGGAGGGCGGAGGAAGGCTCCCCAGGGGCAGAGAGAGAGGGTCAATGGGTGGAAAGTGGGAGGTGATAGGCTCCCTACACATTAACGCTGTGGATTCCGGGGCTGAAAACTAACGCCAGTGAAACCCTGGCGTTAGAGCAGATTTAAAAGGAAGAGAAACAATTTTGTCAGCAATGTACAGCAAAGCCAGGGAAACCTACAAAAAGTGATAAGTGTGATACATGTGCACGGAACAAAAGGGCAAATAAACATTGAAAAGGATCTGAACAAAATGTAAAAAAAACATAACCAAGCTGGCCAATAGTGATATTAATGGGAAACAGCAAAAACACTACCGAGAAAGCTAAAAAAAAAGATATTAATTTTGGAAGGGTCTATGCTCTGACCCCATACAAGGTGAATGATCCCACAGTGAAATAGCGCTGATCAGGGTTTTCCCTTGTTATTGGACAGGTTTCCTATGGCATGCACATGTTCCACAACAGCAGGGTGGGCATGCTGGAACAGGCAATTGGACAGATACTGGAAAAGAGCGTGGACATCTATGAAGGCACCCCTACCCCAGAACCCGTACCATAGGCAACCGCCTACTGGCACACTGGATGGCCTGAGACTGTGCACCACCAGCAGAAGGGCATTTCAGCATGGTGGTGGAGGGGGCAGTGGCTGCTGCTCACAGCAGACCGTTGTCTAGCCCTGTTTAGGTGGGTGCCATGCACTGCAACAGACAGGCTCTGTCTGACAAACAGTCATGGTATCCCCAGAGAATGAACTGTCTCTGTGGCAACAGTGTGGTGCAGTACACACAGCCAAGGTGTTCAGGAGCGGAAAGTCACAGGGTCAAGTCCCAGCTGTAATCCTGCCAGCCCAGTCCCCATATGTTACCCACTACTAAACCGTAATAAAGACGGAACCTTTATTGCAGACAACATAAACATGCCTCAAACACCTATATTTTACCCTACAGAGCACAGACACCATAAACATGCACATTACCTAGAGCAGAGTCTCCCAAATGCAGTCCTGGAGGGCCAAACACCATTCAGGTTCCATGCTGTCTCTAATAAAGATGCCTGTGCTGCATTTCAATGTGCCGCCCCCATGGTATGCAGATGTATCTCATGCATATTCATTAGGGACAGCATGAAAACCTGAACAGTGTTTGGCCCACCAGGAGCGGCCAACAGGGGCAGAAACACCCGCACCCACAGGCTCCATTATCCAAAGCCTCCTGGAGAGGCAGGACGTTGGGCCCTGTGTGCATCTCCCAATACTAGCACATGCATACCTTAGCAATGCCACCCTAAACCTGGGAATACGGTACACATATCAAAAGGTTGCTATGATTACTGGCAGATAGCAATCCTAAGTTATGCACAATCTGCTCATTGAGCTGTATCATAGCAACCTCTCTGATGTCTGTGGAGTGTGTTTCAGGTCTGGTGTCTGACAGTGTTCACCACCCCGGGGAGTGACCCCAACAGTATTGCATACCACAGCCATGCCTGCACTGTGCTCAAGACTGGTGCGGTGGCCAGGGCTGCCAAAAGCCTCTATAGTTGCACAATGCTGGCATAGGTGTGGGAGTGTGTGTCTGTCTATCCAGTGTGTGGTGGCTGCCAACACCTTACTGAGCCCACACTGCTTGCACTGCTGCCAGTGTTAGCCTGCCAATGTGCATAATGAGGAGCAAGGTACCGTTGGTATAGCCTGGACAGGGTGGCCTGGCATGGATGCATCTGCACAAGGCATAGGGCAATGGCTCGGACATTGTAGTGCCTGGCCACAACCTGCACGGACAGGGTGGCCACAACATGCCCTGCTGGGAGGTCACTCTCACCCTGACTGAGCAGTGACCATGGTATGGCTAGGTTCCCCCATAGTGCTATACAGTATTGCTCTCAAGTAATATATATGGGTTCTCTTTTCTGGTGCCTAATCACTGACTTATCTGCTTGGTGGGTGTGCTCACATTTCCTCCAGGAACATGCATTATGGACTAGCTAGCAGACTGTCTGCAGTTAGTATGTGTATGGCTGGAGCACCTTGCAGGGTGCAGTGGCTGGAGATTCACTTTGCTCGCTGCTGGAGAATGTCAGATAGTGGTTGGGGGCAGCTGAGCATTTCCAGGCCTACTGTCTGTCTGCTATTGCTTTTTGGATGCATACAGATCTGCATTGACTGCCCTGTAGGGTGTCTGATCCCCAGCAGGACTGGGGTTGATGGTCCCCTCTACTGCCACGATTGCAGGGATATAGAATGTGGATCTGTTGGTGGGAGAACCTGTCCCCCAACCTGAGCCCCAGACAGCAGATTGGGTGGTACTACATAATCCGCCTATGGGGCCAAACACCACCCCCCCCCCTCCCGTCGCTTAAATCATGTGACCATGGCACCCACACAGGACATGCACTATTTTGGGTGCATCATAGTCCACAAGGGCTAGACATGACTGGGAAATACAGATGGACACAGGTGTATCCTCGGTGTGTCTGCAAGGACCACCTATCACACACTGGTACTGATGGTGACCTGCAGCACAACCAGCTCAGCTAGCCAGGTGCTGTGGACATGGTGCTGGTTGCCCCACCTCACCCTGAGGGTGAGCACAGTACCCGCACAATGTAACGGTCTGTAGCTACTCTGTGCCAATAACTCACATGATCAGTTCCCCTTACCAGGCCGAGGTGCTGTGGGGGTGCATACCCCATCTTGTGATCATCTGTAGACTGCTGATCTGCATGTGCAGTGCATCATGGGTATGGGTGGGTTAACCCTATCCTGGTAACCACAGCAGACAGTTTGTGTGGTGACCTGCAGTCCTTCTGTAGCCAGCCAGGGGTGTGTAGGTAGAAATAGAGATGTAGCCCACTGGTTACTTCACTGTCTGTAGAGCCAGCAGTCATGGGTTTGATCCCACTGTGGGGTTGTTTGGTCGGGCTGTCTAAGGCATTGTCTCTTTTTAATGTAAATTAGTGCTGCCAGCAAAAACACCCTCACAGTGCTGTAACCCTAAGGTGCCCATACAGTGCCTTATAAAGCACCTTATAAGGCATCCTATAGGGGACATTCTAGGGTGCCTTGGCGGACAGTGCACTTTATAATGTGCCCTCTGGAGTGCCTTATAGGGCGCCTTATGCAGCACCTTAGGTTACGGCACTGCGAAGGTGTGTTTTCTGGCAGCACTAATTAAAATAAAACTAAAATGTCTCACAAAGCACTGCTTAAACATAAAGGGTAATGCCTCAGCCAGCCTTATTCATTAGGCACACTGGGGGATCAAACCTATGACCCCTGTACCATCAGTCAATGTCTGCATTTGTAATATACAGTTGTGGTCAACATTATTGGCACCCTTGCAATTCAACTCCTTAATGTTCAATATCTCCCCAAAAAAGTGGCCAGTGAAATGGCTTTGGACTATATATGCACACATATTTGACGCATAAAATAATCAAATAAGACAAGACCAATTAAAAAAAGGAAATAGTATAAAAACGGAGACATTGCAAAGACATGATTATTGGCATCCTGATAAACAATTTCATTTATTTATTTTATTTTATTTTATTTAACACTTTTTCTATACCACTTTTCTGTGAGTCAAAGCAGTTTACATTAAACGCTGCAGAATTGGACAAGTCATGGTACACACAGTCTGTCTTACAAATAACGAAAATAACTAAAATGAGTACAATTGCTAACAGGAACTAGAACTGGATGAGATCTGCTACAAACTTACTTACAGGTTGGCTATTATCTCATATTCTGAGCAACTTATTTACAAGCCGGCTGCTACAATTTACACAGTGTGAGACATGAGCTTTGTCTGAATCGCGGCAGGTATCGCATGAGTTTGAATAGAAGAACCACATTCCCACTGCAGTAAAATTAGACACACCTGTGATCACTTGTCAGTACTGACATGACTTGAATCAACCAATGGATGATCGCTCTAATGTTTAAAATGGCCACATTCACTCCCTGTTCCATTTTCATAATGGTGAAAACAAGAGATTTGCCTGAGACCATCAGAAAAGCCATTATCAGCAAACATCAAACTTCTAATAGGTGCAAGGTTCTCTCCAAAGACCTTGGGATTCCTGTGTCTACAGTTTGCAATGTTATTAAGAGGTTTTCTGCTCATGGAACTGTCAAGAAGCTCCCAGGACATGGTGGGAAGAGGAAAATTAATCCAAGGAGTCTTTGAAGTTTAGTACGAACTGTTGCAAAAACACTATGCACAACATCCAAAGAGCTTAAGGCTGACCAGGAACAATCTAGAGTGGTGGCTTCAAACCGTACCACTCGCATGCCACACACTAAAGAAAGAAAGACTTCGTGGGTGAAGGCCAAGGAGAGCCCCACAGCTCAAAGATAGACATAAAAATGCACGCCTGATCTTTGCCCAATCACACCTTGAGAAACCACAATCCTTCTGGGAAAATGTTCTTTGGACAGATGAAACCAAACTTGAACTCTTTGGCAAAACAGACCAGTGATACATGAAAAAGGAGAAGAAATGAAGCTCATAAGGAAAAAAAACCCACCCTTCCTACAGTTAAATATGGTGGAGGTTCCATAATGTTGTGGGGCTGTTTTGCTGCCTCAGGAACTGGAGGTCTGGAATGTTTTAAAGGAATCATAAAGTCAAAGGACTACCAAGATATTTTGGAGCGAAATGTGCTACCTTGTGTCAGAAAGCTAGGTTGGGTTGAAGGTCATGGGTTCTCCAGCAGGATAATGACCCAAAACATACATCCAAAAGTATAAAAGTATGATTAAAAAGTTAAAAATGAACTGTTTTAAACTGGCCAGCAATGAGTCCTGATCTCAATCCAGTCAAGAGCTTTTGAAGAGCTGAAATCTGCCATTGGTAAAAGGAATCCTGGAAACATTCATGAGCTGGAACAAGTTGCAGTTGAGGAGTGGGAGAAACTATTAGCAAACAGATATACAAAATTTATAGATGGCTACAAGAAATGTTTGGAGGCTGTAATCACTGCCAATAATTGTGTAATCAAATTTTAGTGAAGGGTGTCATTAATCCTTTCCAGGTAATATTTTATTGTTTTTTTCCTTCTCAGAAATTACTGCACCCAAGTAGCACAGACATGTTTTTTTGTTGTATACCTTTGAACATACTATTAAGATATTATGATGACATACCATTGGAATACTTCCAATTATTTCTCAAGATATTGTACACAACATACCTAAAATGCAAGGGTGCCAATAATATTGACCACAACTGTAGATACGATTTCTGC
Organism: Ichthyophis bannanicus; assembly: GCA_033557465.1. Lineage (NCBI taxonomy): Eukaryota > Metazoa > Chordata > Amphibia > Gymnophiona > Ichthyophiidae > Ichthyophis > Ichthyophis bannanicus. The sequence continues at coordinate 381,308,724 of CM066031.1, forward strand.
CACTTATGCAAGTATTTTATATAGACACGTAGGCGCCTATGTGGCAATACTGTATAAAATAGCACCTAAGCAGGCTCTTACTTGCTGATCTACACTCTCAATTTGGTTAGAAAAGTATCCACAAAGTGCCCTGAACCTTCATTTGCAACTCTTTAGGTTTTGCCTCACATTTTTCCTTCTCTCTTCGTTGTGCTGGGTTTTAGCAATTAAACAGATCCCAGCCTTTTCTAGAACCTGGCATACAATCTACTTGCCCTAAAAGTGACCAGTACGCTTCAGTATTATACAATAGCTGTGACTCTCCTTCTTTGGGGTTATGATTGCTGCTGTCAAATATTCCTAGTCCCCATTTGGCTCAGGAATCAAACTACTAGGATTTCCTGTAAGATGATATCATATTTCAATATCTAAATCATTTGCAAAAGAGTTTATGATTAATTATGGTATTATGCTATGCAAATATAAAATTATTTCCTTATGTCACAACCGCTGAATTCACTAGTATCCTTATAATAGGTCGAGCTCCAAATGACTTCCAAATTTAAACGAGTATAGAAATAATCCTACCTAAAATTGCTGTTTTTTTGTATTTTACTCACACTGCTTGATGAACAACTCTTGATTTTTCAAGAAGATATTCTGAGATCTGAGCTCCTATTACAGTTCCACCAGCAGTGAATTTCATTTCCAAGTACTTCCCAAATCTGCTGGAGTTATTATTAATAATGGTTTGGGCATTTCCAAAAGCTTCTAGCAGATTGTTCACTTGTAGAATCTTTTCTTGAAGCGTTCTATTATTGGCCTAGGCATAAACAGACAATAATTAAGAAACCTTTATTATGCATATGAACATGAGAACTCCGTTTTACTGTAGCTTCTATTAAAATTCATTTCTCATGCACTGTAGCTCTTTTTCATAATGTTTACTTTACTTAGAGACACATTTTACAATGTGATGGGAAAAAAAAGCAAGTTCAAATGCAGGCATGATTTCTAAAACGGACTGCCCGATATGCATGAGTATCTACATCTATATAGATATCCCCAGGACAAAATTTCAGAATTAAGATATCTAATAGCATAAGTATTAGAGAATTGGCTAGTCACTTAATTCTCTATCATTTTTATACTCTGGATGTTTTTCAGTGGAAAGCAAGCACTTATTCGTGCCTGGAGCAGGGTATAAACATCAACATCCCTGCAAAGGTCTCCAGTGGTTCTGAGATTGAACATTGCCACTCACTGGGCAAGCCTCTGCCACATCCTCTTGACTAGCTGGATGTCCCTGCACTGGAGACCTCTGCTAATGTCATTTGTGAAATGGCTGTGGAGGCGTGCCCGTGATTTCGATGTCTACATGCATGCTTTCAGACATCCCAATCATGATTAACCCTTTTAACCTGTTAGTATTCCTGGCATGTGTGCCATTTAAAGGAATGGACACATCCAATTTCTGTGATTCGTGAACAAACCAGCAAATTGTCAGTCATGTTCCAGTATACAGCCAAGTGAAAAATCTTATTACAAATTCAGAATGAGAGATAAAGGAAGAAAAATAAGAATCTATTTGCTTTATTATGCTTTCGATTTACATAATCAAGAATAACTCTTACATAGGAAAACTGGAGTATGCAAAGAGAAAAGCACATAACCAAGGCAGTTGTGACTGATCTTGTACGGAGAGGAGATGCCCGTCCACTTTTCAATAAATGTTCAGTGAAGATACCAAACACAGAAATCAAGTTGAATGTTTTACAGTATATGGAATCACTTTTATTAATAACAACAAAATCAGTCACATAACTCACACTGACCACGATTCTTCTTTCATAAACCTTGCTTAAATCAAGCAAGACTGAGTTACGCTCCTATGACCCGATAGAGAGCAGCAGCAGCTAGCGTGAGTACAGCACCTAGCCATCGCTAACCAGGATATTCAGTGCCAAGGCCATATCTGGCCACCAGCACTGAATGTCTGGGTTAGTCGCACATGACACAGAAGCTAACCGGGCAGCAGCGATATTTGGCCACTGCCCGGTTCGCTTCGCTGGCAATAGTTAGGACACCTTTTGCTACGCCTAACTTTCGCTGATGAGACATAACTGGGCAGCAGCTGAATATCGCCACTGCCCAGTTATCTGCAGGTACTGCCCCCGTAATGCCCCCTAACAACCATATTAGTGCCGCTGAATATCCCACTTAGGGGCATATCCCACTTAGGGGAATATCCCACTTAGGGACAATATCCCACTTAGGGGCACAGGGACCCCTGTTCGATGTAAAACCAAACAGCATGTTGTTATGGTTGTTGTGTTATAATGTAAACCGCGCTGATGCCAAATAGCGCGGTATATAAGAATTTGTAATAAATAAATAAATAATAATAAATAATTTACATGGTTTACAGCTCTTGCAATATCGAACCCCTAATGTATAAGTTCAAATGCATCATGGAAAAAGTTTAAAGGTTTTTTTTTTTTGTTGTTGTTCTATTGATTTTGTACCTCATGTGCTTCTCTGTTGAGATTCTAGTTAATATGCAAAGTTGTTTTGGTTATCTGCCCACCGCTTTGATTTAAGGAAAAGCAGTCTATAAAATCTGTCAAATAAACAAATACAATCAATTTTGTATCTGAGCCCACTAGAGTCTTCCTCCAGGATAAAAAGTCATGTAAGGAGGGAGACGAAGTGATTCATCAAGATAGTCATTCTTTCTCAGACTAACCAAACCTCACATGGAAACAAGTCCATGGCCCTGTAAGGAGGAAGTTATGGCCAGGCATTATAGAACAGCTTGCCCCATGCAAGCACAGCTGCCAGCTCTCCATGCCATTGTACAATGTATCTGGTCTACAGATATACATAGTAGGACCTGTCCAGTCGTACAGCACAAAAGCTGAAGTTATATCCTGAAAGTTCAAGATCCAGATAGTGCCATCCCTTCCCCAAACTAAATCCATACTGCCCCAGGCTTGGGTTTGTTCAGGGTTTCCAATACCTAAAAGCTGCACCATATAACTATCCATAATTATTTCAACAGCCTGTAGAAGCTCCCTCTATATGGAATCTCTTGGCCCATATCACCGAGATGTATGGTGTCTGTGCAAATTTAATCTACATACTTCATGACTGCCCTTTCATGCCTCACATGCAGACCACCATAACAGAGGACAAAGTTGTACACCTGCTTGTTAAGTCTGCAAATATCACACAACTAAAGGCAAATTTGGTGATGTCAGTAACAAGAGATAACCTCAGAATACAATATCTGAGCCATGGAAATCAAGGAATTGAAATGTCATTCCTGATGGCCTGTTGGCTTCAGATATGACCAATATCATTGCTTCTAACAAGAATGATTAAACTTTCTGGAGAGTAGAGTAGGATTGAGGGAGGGGGTCAGAGTTTATGCAGCAACTGCTGCAGGAGAGGAGTGAATGGATATCAGAATATTTCTCTCTTGCCTATCCACCTTTTCTACAAGTACAGTACCTGGATGCAAAGTCCAAATGACAACCCTGTTTGTTTCCTCTGACATTCCTTTCAGCACAGGTGACAAATGAGTTCCTGTAATCCAGATCATCCATTGCTGTCAATTTCCATTTGTAAAGAGACAGAAATAGATTTATGTATGCTAGCTACCTTGATTACCACTTTTCCTCCTGACATAAGAACCTTGATTACCACTTTTCCTCCTGACATAACAATATGCTTACCACTATTCTACATAGTTGCTATTACCAAATGTAGAGTGGCTGCACTTGAAGCAACATTGATTCTGAAAGAATTGCCTCCAAATTTTATGGGATACAAACCTGTGACCTTGAAGGTATGAGTTACTATTATAGTAAACTCCCAGAGGGAAATTAATTTGCTTGTGCAACAAACCGCTGACTGCTCTAAGGCATTATAGCTGCATAATCCTTGATGTTCCTGACAAGGCAGGTGACAACATAGAAACATAGGAACTGATGTTTAGGAAGCAAGAGACAGGCAGGACATGGATGACTCATGGGAAATGTGCTGGAATGTGTATGTGGTGGCAAACGCACATATCTGCAAATGTCATTGGCCCATGTTCATGAAAAAGGCAAGGCCATGTATGCAGGCAGGCACTAGGCCCTGCAAGAACCCAACCTCCAGGCCAAGGAACCTATAGTACACAATGAAGATATGGTTGCAGGCATTGCTGCCGCATGAAGGATGAATCTTAGAAAGCAGCCACACTGTGTTAGGTATGTACAACCATAGATCACAGCCGTCAGAAATGCCCATATGTTGTGCTGGGAATCAGGATATCTTAAAGGAGCAGTGGAAGATATGGCTAGCATCTGGAACTAGGTGAGTCCCATGATTAGATGCCACAGCCTTTAGATACCTGCACAGAGCTGACCCTTAACCCAAAGGCAACAGTGACAGAGAATTAGGTGAATAGCAGGACAAGAAGAAATGTTGAAATGAGTGGCTAAGAATAATATTACCACTTATCTCAACCAGACACTTCTATATTCTGAGGGACTTGGAGGCAATCAAGGTCAGGTTCCATTCAGAGGACCCATTCCATTGCTATAGCACCTCTGGCAGAAGCTAAAGCAGCAGCAAGGTAAGTTTTGCTACATGTGACTTACCTGTCATATGTTCGATTAGGATCATAGGGGTATGTTAACTAAACCGTCTTAATGTTACCGGCGCTAGTTGCAGCGTTAATGTGAAGAATGCCATATAAGGTAGTGGGTGTTCCAGCAGCAAGGCAGCAAGAATCTGTATTGCGCAAAAGTGGGTGCCATGGCATGTTAATGCGCATTGACCCTAAGTTCATGCCAGTGCAGTGCAAGAAGCTATAAAGATGCAGCCCACTAGTTGCTGCAATGACTGTGAAGACATAGGTCATGGGTTCAATCCCATAGTGGTATTATGTAAGAAGGCTGTTGGAGGCATTTCCTTTTTTAATTTAAATCAGTGCTGTCTGAGGCATTTCCTTTTTTAATTTAAATCAGTGCTGCCAGCAAAAACACCCTCACAGTGCCGTAACCTAAGGTGCCGCATAAGGAGCCCTATAAGGCACTCCATAGGGCACAGTATAAAGTGCTCTGTCTGCCAAGGTACCTTATAATGTGCCCTATAGGGCACTTTATAGGGTGCCCTATGAGGCACCTTAGGCTACCGCACTGTGAGGGTATTTCTGCTGGTAGCACTGATTTAAATTAAAAGGAAAAGCCTCAAACAGCCTTATTAAATAACACCACTGTGGGATCAAACCCATGACCTCTGCCTTTGCAGTCATTGAAGTAACCAGTGGGTTACATCTCTATAGAGTCCAACACACTGCTGGCTGGCTACAGAAAGACTGCAGATCACCACACAAACTGTCTGCTGTGGCTATCAGGATAAGGTAAACCCACCCGTACCCATGATGCACTGCACATGCAGATCAGCAGCCTACACCTGATCACAAGATGGGGTATTCACCTCTATAGCACCCCGGCCTGGTAGGGGGAACTGACCGTGTGTGTTACTGGCACAGAGTAGCTACAGACCGTAACACTGTGCGGTTCCTGTGCTCACCCTGAGGATGAGGTGGGGCACCCAGCACCAGGTCTGCATCACCTGGCTTAGTTGAGGCAAGCTGTGCTGCAGGTCCCCATCAGTGCCAGTGTGCAATAGGTAGTCTTTGCAGACACACCTAGGAAATGCCTGTGTCCATCTGTATTTCCCAGGCACATCTAGCCCTTGTGGACTATGATGCATCCAGAATAGTGCATATCCTGTGCGGTTGCCATGGTCACATGTTATAAGAGAACAGTGGTGCTTGGACCCACCCTCTGTGGGTCAGGTTGGGGGATAGGATCTCCCAACAACAGATCCATATTCTACATCTTTGCAATGGTGGCAGTAGAGGGGACCATCAATCCCAAACCTGCTGGGGAATAGGCACCCTACAGTACAGTCAATGCAGATCTGTACGCATCACATAGAATACTGGCAGACAGATAGTAGGCCTGGAAAAGCTCAGCTGCCCCCACCACTATCTGACATTCACCAGCAGAAGGCACAGTCAATCTCCACCCTGCAAGGTGTTCCAGCCATACACATGCTAACTGCAGATAATCTGCTAGCTAGTACATAGTGCATGTTCCTGTAGGAACTCTGTGTACCCAAACATGGGATGTGAGCACACACACCAAGCAGGTATGTAAGTGATTGGGGCCCAGAAAAAGGAACTCTTAGAGATCACTTGAGAGAAATACTGTATAGCACTGTGGGGTAACTTAGCCATGCCATGGTCACTGCTCAGTCAGGGTGAGAGTGACCTCCCAGCATGACATGCTGTGGCCACCCTGTCCGTGCAGGTGGTGGTCGGGCACTACAATGTCCCAGCCATTGCCCTATGCCCTGTGCAGATGCATGCTGCCCAAGCCGTCCTATCCGGGCCATACCCACAGTACTTTGCTCCTCATTATGCACTTTCGCAGGCTTACACTGGAAACAGTGCAAGCATTCTGGGCTCAGTAAGGTGTAGGCAGCCACAAAACACTGGATGGACATACACACACTCCCACACCTATTTCAGCACTGTGCAAATATAGAGGTGGTTGGGAGCCCCGGCCGCCACACCAGTCCTGGGCACAGTTCAGGCATTGCTATGGCACTCAATACTGTTAGGGTCACTTCCCGAGGTGGTAAACACTGTCAGAAACAAAAACTGAAACACACTCCACAGATATCAGAAAGGTTGCTATGATGAATCTCTGTCAGCAAATTGTGTTTAACTTAGGATTTGTTAGCTGACATTAATCATAGCAACCTTTTGATATATGTGAAACATGTTTCCAAGTTTAAGACGGCATTGCTAAGGTATGCAGGTGCTAGTATTGGTTGATGCTGCTCCGCACAGGGCCCAACAGCCTGACTCTCCATGAGCCGTTGGATAGTGGAGCCTGTGGGTGTGAGTGTTTGTGCCCCTGTTGGCCTCTGCTCTAGGGCAGAGGTTCCCAACTCCGGTCCTGGTGGGCCAAACATGGTTCAGGTTTTCATGCTATCCCTAATGAATATGCATGAGATACATTTGCATACAATGGGGGCGGTGCATACAAATGCATCTCAAGCATATTTCTTAGGGACAGCATGAAACCTAAATGGTGTTTGGCCCTCCAGGACTTCAGTTGGGAACCTCTGCTCTAGGGACTGCACATGTCTATGGTGTATGTGCTCTGTAGGGTAAAATATAGGCGTTTATGGCATGTTTATTTTATCTGCAATAAAGGTTCCATCTTTATTACCACGGTTTAGTACTGGGTAAAATATAGGGACATGGTCTGCAAGAGGCACAGCTGGGACTTGAATCTGTGACCTTCTACCCCTGAACACACTGGCTGTTTGTACTGCTCCAAACTGTTGCCACAGAGGCAAGTCATTCCCTGGGGATACCATTACTGTTCATCAGACAGACCTCTTTTGCAGTGCATGGCACCCACCTAAACAGGACTTGGCCTTGGTCTGCTGTGGGCAGATGCCACTGCCCCTTCCACTACAGCACCCCTCCGCCACCATGCTGACATGCCCTTATGCCGGTTGTGCTGATGGTGCGCAGTCCCAGGCCATCCAGTGTACCGGTAGGTGGCTGCCTATGGTGCATGATTTAGGTTGGGGTGCCTGCATAGACATCCATGCTTCCCCCCTGGCGCTGCCTGCCAATGCTATAAGCCCTTTGGGGTACTTGCTGGGTAATGTCCATTGTGGCACTGTGGAACAAAGACAAAACCAAAGGAGCGGCAGGTTCAACACCCAACACCTTTATTAAACAAATAAGTGGCCTAAACCCAACACAGGTTTTTGAACAAATTTCTAAATTTATGTTCTTTTTTACAGAAGAGTTTTTTTTATTTATGACATTAGTGGCTTCAATTACACTTTATGTGTATTGTGTAGTCAGTGATCACCACACACCAATCAGGTATGCCTTTTTATTAGCAATCTTTTATTTTTTATACTCACTTCCTCTCTTATTTGTTCTCCTCATCCCTTCAGTTTCTCCTCTATATGGGATCCTTTTACATGTGATCTTTTACTATAAGCAATATACCATAAAATCCGGATGATGCGACACATGAGACAACTTCTAGAGCCAAAAGACTTCCGAACAGTGTTTCAGGCAATGGTGATGCCTCACTTTGACTATGCCAATTCCATTCTGCATGGTCTACCAAAGAGTGCACTCCTCCCATTGCAGATAGCAATGAACACTGCAGCAAGGACCCTATACGGAGCATCCAGAAGAGACCATATTACCCCTATCCTAAAAGATCTACACTGGCTCCCTGTTCACAGCAGAATCACTTTTAAAATACTGACAATGACATTCAAAGCCATTAACAACTGTACATCTAGCTCCCTCTCCGAACTTATCCGGCCCATCCCCCCCGCTAGACTGAGAAGAGCTGCTGCTGCCAACACCTTATGCCTCCCAAAAGCATTCACCAAATGTAATAAGGCTACAGGAAACCGAGCCTTTGCACTTTATGCCCCCCATTGCTGGAACGCGCTTCCAGCAAACATCCGAGCTATAAACAGCCTCTCTCAGTTCAGGAAGGAGCTGAAACATCACCTCTTTCTTCAGCACTTCCTCAACTCTGAAGAAATCACATAACCAACCACTGTTCACTCCTCCTTTATCCCCTCTTCCTTAATATCACTCCTGTGCCCCCAGCAAATTAGCCTTAACATGCTAACATACGACAGTACCCCTCAAGCCATGTTTACGTTGAAAAATGCCTAGTTGATATCTTACTACTGTTATCAACCTGTATATAATCCCATATTGTATATAGTTCCACGATGTATATTGTTTGCCTGTGTTCCATGTTCAATACCTGTTCAATGTAAAATGTGTGCAATTCCCTGTTCAATGTAAAACGCAGTATGGCTTTTCCTGCTGTGCGAGTTTGTTGCCTGTGAACCGCGCTGATGGAAAATAGCGCGGTATAGAAAAACTATAAATAAATAAATAAATAAATAAATAATTGATTATTTGTCTTATTTGTTCTTTTTATCTAATTCTTATTGTATTTTTAAGTGCCTAATATATAATTTTAATGACATTTTTATTGTATTTTTATTTTTGTGTTTCATATTTGTTTGATGTGACACAATAGATATTAGACATATGCATGTACAGGTCTTACATTTTCTTAATTATGATTTTAATTGCATTTTTTATGTATTTCTAATTATCTTTGAGTTCTAGATTTGTTTTTATGTGATACACTTGATATTTAGAAACACTTTATGTCACATTTGAGATATAAGACGTTTATGGTAGAGCGACACGTAGTCTTTTAAGGTGTTAAATTTTAATTTGACATTTTAATTTATCTATGTTCATATTTATTGTCTTAGCCTTTTTTAGTTAGTTTTAATTGTATTTATTTAACAATGTAATTTTATGATTTATGTTTTTAGTGTGCCCCGATAACCCCTGATGAAGTAAAACACGAAACACGGTCCTGTGTTGGGTTTAGGCCACTTATTTGTTTAATAAAGGTGTTGGGTGTTGAACCTGCCGCTCCTTTGGTTTTGTCTTTGTTCCGCTACGAGCGGTTAGTGCTGTTCTCTTGCTGGTCCATTGTGGCACTGTGGGACACATACTTGTGGACATGTTTGCTCTTGGTGAGTTGCTGTCTTGCTGGTTTTCCATTTCTACATTCCTATGTGTCACCTAGGCATCTGCCTAGTCTACCCTGTGCCCCAGCTGGCCCACTGCATGTGCCACCAGCAGCCACCTGTACCCCATTTACACCATCACCATAGTGCCCTTTCCTACTTGGCCATTCTGCTGTTACTGCACATGTGAAAGCCACATAAGCAAGCTGCCCAATATATACCATAACAAACCCTCATCAACACTGTCAATGTTGGAACATTCACTTTGTGGGGGGAATCAGAATTAACCCTTCCAAAAGTGACATCTTCCTTTTTATTCTTTATGGGTAGTGTTGATTACCATTTATCATTGTTTTTTCTATTGGCCAGCTCGATGTTTTGTATTTCTATTTTGATTCTGATCATTATCTCTCTGTTTTTTGCATGTTTTGTTACTGCACATATATCACTATTATCACTTATCTGGGTCTCCCTGCTTTTGCTGTTCATTGCTGACTGAACTGGTTTCTCTCTACTGTAAATGTGCCTCTAACGCAAGGTTTTCAGTGGCGTTAATTTTCAGACCCTGATTTCACAGCGTTAGTGTGCCTGGGGCCTCTCCCCGCCCACTCTCTGCCCATTGACCCCTTATCTCCACCCTCTGGGGATCCTTACTCCACCCTCTGTGCACCTTAACTCCGCCGGAGACGTTATTGCGCGATATGTGACATTATCGCATGGTAATGCGCCATTATCATGCGATAACGTCGCCGCTGCAACTTTAGCGCTGTTTAGTAAACATACCCCATAGTTGTCCATCTGTAATGTGCAAAGGCCCTCACTTGGTTTGCAGCTTGTCATGCTGTGAAAGATTGTGTGCATCAGTGATGTTGAGAGCTAAGCTATCAGTAGCTTAGCTACTGGCAGGGTCTCCCAAGATAGACAGATTTCAGCTGAGATGCCAGACTAAGACAAACCATCTATCTGGGCAGCAGCAGAATAGGACGGTGTTGTAAGCAGAGGATCACATTTCTGTGACAAATGCAACAGTACTGCAATTAACTGCGCGGAAGAAAGCCTGGAAAATCTATCTGTACGTATCTTGCCATGAAAACTCAATAGATAGTCACAAAACAAAATTGCACTATTGGAAGGCACTCAAATGGCTACTGGGGATGAGCTGAAGACTTCTCAGAGTAAAGCCAGAATTTATGATGTGGTAGGATGAAAGCTCTTAAGACGTCTGGCTGCTGATGTAGTTGTGCATGAAATGAGAGTCAGAAGCTACAAAGATGTCTTACATTTTGGGACATGGAATGTACGAAGCATGAACCAAGGGAAGTTGGAGGTGTTCAAGAATGAAATGGAATGTGTACAACTTGATCTGTTGGGTGTCAGTGAACTGCAATGGACTGGCTTTGGGCACTTTGCATATGGTCTATTTTGCTGGAAATGAAGGACAATTTATTTATTTATTTAGCTGTATTTATATCCTGCTTTTCACCAGGTCAAAGCGGTCAATTGGGAGATACATTTAACACGAGGGGATATGACACACATACGCTAATACTTACAGGGAACATGGGCAATGGAGGGTTAAGTGGCTTGCCCAAGACCACAAGGAGTGCCTATAGGACTAGAAATCCCAGTCCCTCCAGCCTGAGATTGCTGTCCCCAGGTGGGACTTGAACCCCTGGCCCTCTGGCCCGAAGTACCTTGTCCTAACCACTAGGCCACTCCTCCCACGACAAAGAAGAAATGGTGTTGCATTTATAATTAAGAAGAAGCTTGAAAGAACTATAATGAAATACAATGCAGTCAGTGAACGCTTAATTTCTATTCATCTACGAGGAAAGCCCATCAACACAACTATAATTCAGGTATATGCCCCAACAACAGCTGCAGAAGAGGAAGACGTTGATGAGTTCTATTAACAAACAGAAGCTGACATTGACAGAACATGCAAACAGGATATCCTGATAGTCATGGGTGACCTGAATGCAAATGTTGGCAAAAAAGAAGGCGGCAAAGTGGTGGGAAAATATGCACTTGGCAACAGAAATGAAGCTGGAGAAAGACTGATAGAATTCTGCAAGACCAACAATCTGTTCATCTCAAACACCTTCCAGCAACACAAGCGGTAACTGTAAACATGGACTTCACCCAATGGATTGTTCAAAAATCAAATTGACTATATCTGTGGAAGAGAATGATGGAAAAGCATACAGAGAAATTAAAGCCAGAGGAGAAAGAGAGGCAATCACAGAACAGAGATGTCCATCGTGCAGCAAGACAAGACAAGGAGAAGTACTATAATGGAACATGCAAGGAAATAGAATCAGAAACTATTAGAGGAAGAAGAAGATCGGCTTTTCTAAAGCTAGGAGAGTTAAAGAAAAAATTCCAGCCTCGAATTGGAATGGTATAAGATGCTCAAGGATCCATGTTTAATGATGCTAAGAAGAGCAAGAAAAGATTTAAACAATATACAGAGCCATTATACCATAAAGATCAAATGGACCAATAGCCGTTTCAACCTGTACCTTATGATCAGGAACCATAGGTGATGAAAGAAAAAGTCAAAGCAGCATTGAAAGCCTTATCAAAGAACAATAAACAAAAAATCCACATGTTAACCAACCCCTCACTCACTTCCCCAACACATTAAATAATTTTTCTTTTTTTTTTTGTCGGAGCGTGCCGAGGGAGGGCCAGAACCAAGAGTCCAACCCCCTCCAGACGGCAAACTTCTTTTATTCAATTTAAAGGTTTCCAAACCATATAAAAACCCTTTCAAAGAGGGCACTTATCTGTACAAATCCTCAATGATCAATGATCAAAATGTCCAAATCCCGCTGTTGCTCACAAACCAATGTATTCGCACGATGTGCACGTTTCGGGACAAGACCCTGTATCAAGTGCATTCACAGTCCATTCTTTGTCAGGCAACTGTTTCTCCAAACCCTGACAGTTTGTGTGGTGACCTGCAGTCTTTCTGTAGCCAGCCAGTAGTGTGGTAGTAGCTTTAGAGATGTAGCCTGCTGTTTTTATTAGATATGGTTACTCTAGGCAGGAGACTCCACTATTGACATAACATTACAGATTTTTAAACAGACTCCTGCTTTATTTCATTTTACCTTTGCAGACCTGATATTTTTCAGTTATTGGTGTTTTGGTCAAGATATATTCTCACAGTGTGCCATTGTAAGTACCCATTTAATTTATATTAGAGATGGCACACCTTGGCTCCTCTTCATCTCTCTTTTATGTTTCCAGTTTTGGGTCAGTGTATGCGTTTTGTGTACTGTGATGTGATCAAGCATTGCAGTTTACGGCTTCCACACCATGGTGAACCGGAAGCGAGATGGGGTGCTCTGCCTACATCGACCAACACTGCTCGCCTCCCATCGGGCTTAATCATTTGCAATCCTCAAAATACCACACTGGACATGTGCGGTCTCCTGGCAGGGGTGACAGTGACAATTTGGACCCTCTTTCATGGGGTCCATCATAGGGCTACAAGTCTGCGGTTAGGTGTATGGCGATGCTCAGCTGACCATCCCTTCATTATCCTTGCAATGATGAAATCCTCCAAAGGGCTTCATTCTCCCATTGCTTTAGCAAAAGCGATGATGACCATTAAGTGCGTTCTTACTGCAGATTTACTCCTGCCCCTGTCCTTGCAGCAGAATATCCAGTGAAGAAAGATGCTGGCCTTAAAGCAGTCCCCTCCCTGATGCCGTCCTGCACACAAAAGTCCCAGAAGTGATCCCAGGCCTTCAAGTATGTCGTCCTGGTAGGCTCTGCCAGGAAACCTATCAAGAAGCTCCAAACTTCAACGTCCAGACTGCCTCTGGAATGGATGTCTTGACTGCATCTGCCCCAGGAGCACTGGCTTGGAATGTTGCCATCTTAAAATGAGAAAGGGCATCAGCAATCGTGTTATGGAAACAGGAACATGAGGATGAAAGAAGCTCTCCTACCCTGAGTGCCCCGGAGAATGCTAAGGAGAAGGCACATCTGAAAAGACGGGTCTCAAAAGTGTTCTAGCAGACCGCCATCCATGACAGCAAGCAACTGCCTTAACATCTCATGTGCGATCAGATGCCTATGGTCTGGAGTGTGGCAATGGTCAGCAACCCCACCCATTAACCTTTAACAATGACGAAATCGGCCAAAGGGCTCATTTTCCCCATTGCCCAGGCAAAGAAAGTGACTGCCACCAGGTGCATCTGTACCGCAAATTTCATCATGTCGCTGCCCTTGCATGATAGAATCCACTGGGGAGTGGAGCCTGTCTTGCATCGGTCACTGTGCCTGATCCTGTTAAGGCTACAGAACTCACAGCAATGCTCCCAGACTTCCAAAATACTTCTGGCTGGTGCATCGGCCAAGGAAACCAGTCTATAGCTCCTGCACTTGGTGGGTCAAATGCTGCTGGAATGGATATTCTGATGGCATGGAACAATGAGAAAGGGCATCAGCAATGTTATTGTAGAATCCCATAATATGCTCTGCCTTAAAGGTGATATTATGCAGAATGCAGAGCATAAGAATTTCCTGGGGCAGTGCCATCACCCCAACATCCTGGCATACATCTCGTGTACTGCTTGGACAACCGTCAAATTATCGGTGTGGAATGTAATCACCCTGTTAGCCAATTGAGGGGCCCAGATAGACAGGGCTGCCATCATGGGGAATAACTCCAGGGATGTTATATCCTCGTTAGCGCCGAAGGAGTGCTACTCGCGTGGCCAAGACTCCAAGCCGCAGGGCCCCCAAAAGTATATCCCAAACCCCCCCTCCCCCCCGATGCATCCATGAACAATTCCAGGTCACAATTTCAACAGGGGGAGTCCTGCCAGAAGGCTAAGCTATTAAAGGCCTTCAGGAAATGTTCTCCAGACTCATAGGTCTTCACTTATGCTCTTATCAACCCTGATGCGATGGTGTCTCTGCTTGACCCCCCCTTGTCACAAGAGCCAGTTGGTGACAGAAAGCCCGTCTCATCGGGATCACCTTACAGGTGAAACATAATAAACTGAGCAGAGATTGAAACTGCTCTAATTTAGCTTTCTGTTCTAGTCTAGCTTTTCGCAATCCTCTCATTTGCCCAATGGTGGTTTTTAATTTCTCCAACTTATACCTGGGAAATCTAGACACATGGGCTTGTATATCTAGCTCAATTCTGTGGAATGTGTCCTGCGGGCCCCATGGTCATTTCTGCCACCAGAGGTACTCCAAACCGCTGTGTGATGGGCTCTCAGGAATCCGAGAACCTTTTGCATTCCTCGAACCAGCCCCCCACAAACAGGAAATCAAGGTAATGAACAGCTGAGCCAGGCCAGTTTTTTCTTCAACTGGCCAAAGCAAGCTCAAAATATGCACAGGAAATGAGCAGCCCATGGACATACATTTGTCATAGTAGTCCTCGCCCTCAAAGGTGAAAACAGAGTAGATGCACCGGAAGCAGTTGGAATGCCGACCCTATCTCTGCTTTAGCCAATTTTGCCTGTGGCCCACATTCTGAATAATTGTTATGACCTAGTCGATAGATGCATACCTCACAGAACACAAAGAAGGATCGATATGGTCATCAACTGACAGAACAGGCTGTGTATCAAAAAGAATTTGCCTGGCTCCTTCTTTGGCACTATTCCCAATGGGGACAACACCAGACCTGGGAAGAGGGGGCCCCAGTAGGGACCTGCCACTGTTTCCAAGATGTTTTCCTTGGTGATTCCACCCCCCCCCCCCCTCTGCACCACCTGAAGGTGCTGAAGAAAGGAAGAGGAGTTGCATATGGTGCGCAAGGAAGTAGGGGCAGAAGATATAATAGGGAAATTTTCTGCAAAGCAATCCAATAATGATGCATGCCCAGTCCTGGTGAGGGTACGACCATGGCTATGGATGCAAGCTCTCGAGCCTGGTGTGTGAGGGAGCCATGTCCTTCGCTGGGCCATTGAGGCAGTGGCTTAAAAGGCTTTCCCTTACTGGTGGATCTACATGTGGAAGCTGAGTGGCTAGCTCCACAGACCGATCAGGCATGCTGGGACTTACATGAGTTCCATGTGCAGCTGCTGATATTATACTGGGGGCAGTATTGCCACCCTGCTGCTGGCTCTGAATGTCGCCCATCTGGTCACTGGATCTTAGAAAGGATATAGCGGAATTAGAAAAAGTACAGAGAAGAGCCACCAAAATGGTAAAGGGGATGGAAGGATACTCCTATGAGAAAAGGCTTAAATGGTTAGGGCTCTTCAACTTGGGAAAAGAGAAGGCTAAGGGGTGATATGATAGAGGCCCATAAATTAATAGCTGTTAGTGGGTTTAAAAAAAAAGGTTTGGGAAGTTCCACAAACCATTATTAAAGAGGACCTGGGAAATCTACTGCTTACCCCCAAGACAAACCTAGTGGAACCTGTGGCCTTCAGGTACTTGTGACTTGGATTGGCCACGGTTGTAAACATGATTCTGGGCTTGATGGACCCTGGTCTGATCCAGTATGGCATTTCTTAAGTTAATTTATAACCTCTAAAGCAAACAGAAATGGTTTTTTTTGTTTGTTTGTTTTTAAATCAACAATTAAACCCAAGATCTCACCTTTTTCCAAGTTTTAAGTCAACAAATGATCACTGCCTGCCATCAGCTTTCCCTCTAAACAATTGCAAAATCCAAATCCCTCATCTGGTCCCAACTGGGTTACCTATTCTCCATCTGGGCCCAGGAGTCCTGCCATTAATCTGTTGCCCACCAGCAACATACCTATATACCCCCACTTGATAAAAATGTGAAGGTCCCTTGCAATGATGTGAATTATCCTGTAGAGACATGATCCACAGACAAGTCTCAAACCTGCAACTTTCCAGTCATTTGTACTTTGCCTCAGTGTGTTGCACCATAGTGCTGACATATGCCATTACAGCCACTAGAAGGTAGCATCACACCAAACCAGTTTTTTTTTTAATTAACCTATCCCAGAATGCAGTACGATGAACATTCAAAAACAAGACTGGATCTAAAAGCTTTCTGCAGAAGTAAATCCACAGGGCAGCTCTGGGCTTAGTTAAATTATTTAGTCCCATTTTCCTTTTGAGTTGGATGGGAAGGAGTCATGAATATATATGGTAGTAAATCTATAGCACTAAATAACTCAAGCCTATGTACACTCACCAGTGCCTGCAGTGCCCCCCATGAGTGCTGCCTGACCTCCCCCCCCCCCACAAACCAGATGGACCATGCCAACTCCCCCCCCCCCCAGACCTCAGTTGCAACTGAGAAGGATCCCAGGACCATGTGGCAATACCAGTGGGTGGGGGGAGTTGGTGTCAGCAAACAGCACTGTAAGTGAGAGTAGATGTCGCCCTATCAGCCTTCCCTGTTCTCGCCTAGCTGCAGAATTGAGCATAGGCTTGCAAGGACTGCATGTTTCTGCATGACCCCTGGCCCTGCAGGTTGCCATCCAGCCTCTCAGCAGACCATGTGCTCTCCTGCACTGTCCTTCCCTCTGGCTGTAAATAATGACCTGAAGCAAGAACTCACTGTCTCAGAAGCAGCAAAACAATGCACCAGAATCCTTAACTGGACAGCTGGTAAGTAGAGTGATTCCTAGGGCAGGGGTGCCAGGCAGGAGAAAAAGGAAAAAGCATGGTCCTTCTTTGTCCAAACCAGAGAGGCAAGAGGACATCCTTAAGGCCCCTCTGCCCCCACTGCACATTAACCCCTGCCCCCTTGTGCCTGGCAGCTGATAATCCAGCCAGCTGGGTTTTTACCAGCCTACAGGAGATGACGGTGGTCACAGAAGGACTTCATGAATTTTCCATTAGCTGATTTGGCCACTTCTACTTCTACTTCCTCTCAGTGGTTATCTTATTCATGTTTAGCTATGTATATTTACTCAGTCCTTGATGATTTTGCTTGCCAGAGCTTGGTCCTTACCTCTCCGTCCTGCTTCATATGCTATCTATTTCTTGTTCTACTTTTCTCATGTTCCAGATCCAGATTCCTTTAGTTCTTGCATATTCTTGATCTTCTCCTCTTTGCTGCCATCTGTCTCATTCTTGGCCTACTTTCCCGGTTAGTATCTTATGTATTCTGCTGTTCCTGTTTGCTGCTGTGTCCCTTCAGTGGCCTGTACCACACCTTTGGTCCTAGTCTTTAACTGCTAAGGCCTGGTGGCCACTAATACCAGAGGGCTCAACTTGAAATGAAGTGAAGGCAGCTGCTACAGGCAGAAGTTCACACTTCCCTTGTTTCTGTATCTGGGTTGTGCTGCCCTGTGGATCTTCCTGCTTCAATGGCCAGCCTGCTCTCCATCCCAAGGAAATATCATCAAGCCTAATCAATTTTGTTGACCTTTCTAGAGTCTCTCAATGTACTTTTTCACCTAGATAGTTAAGGAGGTTTTCAGTAAACAGTTCCCTGCTCTCTATCAGGTGTCACATACAATAACATATTGCTTGCTTGTCTGGTATTGCCCTATAGTAGTTCTGGCTTACAAACTGAATTACAGATTGCTTCCAGATCCACAATATTAGCTAAACTTTTCTAAGCTGTCCTTGCTCTATAACTCATGCCTTTCTTTAGCTACAGTTATTGGAACAGTTTCTATGGAAGGATTGAGTATCCAGAGTTAAGTATCCTAGAAGCCAGTGTATTAAAGTGAAAAGTATTTTCACAAGAAGTGCTTTGCAAACAAAAAGTCATAGGAACACTCTAAAAAGGAAAAAAAATGCTAAATTATAGAATTTTCATACGTTTTGACACAAAAGCCCATGTGGTTCCGTGTTTTAGCATTGAAGCCCGGGGCCTCTGGTCAGCCTTCATTCAAATAGCCAAACCATGATTCAGAGATAACCAAAAGTCTTTATTAGTGTGGTTCAATCCCAAAGACACACAAAAAGGCTTGACTATAAAGTGTCCCTTAGCAATTGCTGGCAGGTTATGAACACAAAGGGCTGTCTTACCTTGCAGCCTGTTAAATATTGATTCCCTCTGCTGTCACTGGCAGGGTTTGGAGGCTGCATCTTTTCCTGCCTAGGACTCTCTGACTTCCCTCAACTCTTGGTTTTATTCTTCCTGATGTGGCTCTCACTTTCCTTTCCCGGCTCTGTTAAGGTAGCCCAGGGTATGTGTGTCTTAAAGAGAACTTTTGTTTCTAGTACATTTCATTACAACCCACCTCTGAAAAATTGTACAAGTTTTGGCCTTTATGGTAATAAACTTTTGTGCTTAAGCTGCTATATATGAAAGTTATTTATTTATTTATTTATTTATTTAACATTTTTTATATACCGCACTATTCATCATCAGTGCGGTTTACAATGAACAACAATATACCTATCAATACATGACTGATCAAGGTTTACAGATAACAGGGAAGATAAACTGGGTGTGAACGGGGGGTAACTATCTACATAATTATACAAATTATATATACATTGAATAGGTTACATCAAGATTTGATATTTGACAAGAATACAGTGTTTTCACCTTTTGATCCTTTGTTCTGGATTGTTATTATGTGTAGAAGTTATCTGAGCCACTTCAATGCAATATCATGCAAAGAAGCTCATTATTAAAGAATATTTTTACGACTGTCATGCAAAAATGCTTCATATTCCAGTTTCTGCAAATAAGGTTATCTATATCTCAGATGTAGTTATCTTTTTTTCA
This sequence comes from Ichthyophis bannanicus, assembly GCA_033557465.1. Classification (NCBI taxonomy): domain Eukaryota; kingdom Metazoa; phylum Chordata; class Amphibia; order Gymnophiona; family Ichthyophiidae; genus Ichthyophis; species Ichthyophis bannanicus. The sequence goes on from CM066031.1 coordinate 381,328,038, forward strand.
GTTTTCTAAGCAAAATTTATTGTAAAAGTTTACTACATAGCCCATTTGTGTCTATAACAAACATTTACAAAAATGGGACATTAACACATGGAAAATCCTGTGGGTTTGTTCATCAACCCCCTCAAGATGTACTTGAATATTTCTGGGCTCAGCTTCTTATTTTTGTAGAATTTTTAAGTTGGTTTGTACTTTATCATTTTCATTCCTGAGTTTCAAAATTGCTTATATTTGGGATTTGAACTATTTTAATCTGCCTCTTTATTTTCAGGAGTAAAGGTTTGTCTTATTTTTCCTAATGATAAGGTATACTGAGATTTTTTGATCATGAATGTTCAGTACACTGAAGTATATATTAAAACTTATAAATAGAATATTAGACAAAAACATTTATAATTTGTGTCGTGGTTTGTTTCCCGCACTAGTCCTTGAACTAAACGGTAATATTTAGAGTTTTCAGATTTGACAGGTATGGTAAATGGTTCAATTTAGCATTTATAATATAGTGGCATCAGTTAATGACTGGTGCAATGTGTTCCATACATCCAAGTATTACCTTACTAAGCAATTAAGCCCTTGTACTGTGCAAAGATGAAGGATTTAAGATATAATATCCCACAGATGTTAAACGTTTTCTTTGTTGCAGGAATGGCTATCCATCTTTGAATATCAAAGTAGCATAAAATAATGATACACATATGACTATGTGACAAGACCTATTGAATATGTAGTTGTTCTGAATAAATGTTCTGTCGACTCTCTACTATTTATAACATGTTGACCTAATAAAGGTCATATAGTGATTTGCTAACTGTGTTGAAACAGGTGACCTAGATACCAGAGGCAGAATTGATTTCTATATTTAGTAGAGTAAGGCTGCAGTACAAAGCCCTGGAGCACAAGAGACTTAGGGATCATTTTAGGAGACATTGACATGCATACAGTAAAGAATTATGCATGGAAATAGCTTGTTATAAAATTGCCTGGACTGCATGGGGTAAAATATGCATGTATTGCCACTTCAGGCATACTTTTTACCTGCAGTGAAAAGAAGAGTCAGGGTGGGGTTTGGACTTTTAGATTTTCAAAAGCTTGCATGTAAAATGTCTCAGTTTGTGCATACTGTACAGTAGGTATAAATGTGTGTGTGTGCTTTCAGAAGAAGAATTTTTAAAGGGAAAGTATGGGCTCGATATTCTTCTGGGCAGGCTATGTGCCACATCGGCGCATAGTCCTGCCTGTCGACCCTTAAACTCAGATATTCAATGCCGGGGTCATATGCGGCCCTGGCATTGAATATCCGGGTATCGCCGCACAATCCAGAATCTGCCTAAGCTAACTGGGCAGCAGTGATATTGTATGCTGCCCGGTTAGCGCCTGTGCCATAAAGAAAGGGTTTTCCTCGCCTATCTTTTTAGTGCAGAGCACTAACAGGGCAGCATGCAATATCGCTGCTGCCCGGTTATCTCATGCCCCTGCCTCCGCTCTGCCCCGGAACACCCCCGAATGCTCCGATGCTAGTGGGATAACATCGCGGCGTGTAGGGCACTTAAATGGGGATATTCAACAGCACTACCCATGTATGTGCCATTGAATATTTATTTATTTATTTATTTATTAAGAACATAAGATATGCCATACTGGGTCAGACCAAGGTCCATCAAGCCCAGTATCCTGTTTCCAACAGTGGCCAATCTAGGTCATACGTACCTAGCAGTTTCCCCAAAAGACACAGGTTCCTCGATGCTTGTATTTGCTCAAGCAGTGATATCCTGGGTCACTTTTAATAATGGTTTATGGACCTTTCCTCCAGGAACTTGTCCAAACCTTTTTTAAACCCAGCTACACTAACAGCCTTTACTACATCCTCCGGTAACAAATTCCAGAGTTTGATTACATGTTGAGTGAAAAAATATTTTCTTTTTTGAGTCTTAAATAGTTTACCCTGTATCTTCATTGCATGTCCCCTAGTCTTTCTATATTCTGATAAGGTAAACAATTGATCTACGTTTACCCGTTCCACTCTGTTCATTAATTTATAGACCTCTATCATATCTCCCCTCAGACGTCTCTTTTCCAGGTTGAAGAGCCCCAACCTTGTTAGCCTCTCTTCATAGGAGTATCCTTCCATACCCTTTACCATTTTGGTGGCTCTTCTCTGCACCTTTTCTAATAACGCTATATCCTTTTTAAGATACCGCGACCAGAATTGCACACAATATTCAAGGTGCGGTCATACCATGGAATGATACAGAGGCATTATAATATCCTTTGTTTTATTTTCCATTCCTTTCCTTATGATACCTAGCATTTTATTTGCTCTCTTTGCCGCCGCTCCACACTGAGTGGAGGGTTTCAACATGTTATCCATGATGACGCCTAAATCTTTTTCCTGGGTGATGGTTCCCAATGTGGAACATTGCCTCGTGTAACCATAATTTGGGTTGTTCTTTCCTAGGTGCATAACTTTGCACCTGTCCACATTCAATTTCATCTGCCATTTGGATGCCAGGTCTTCCAATTTATCAAGATCCTCTTGCAATTTTCCACAATCATCTTGGATTTTAACAACTTTAAATAGTTTTGTGTCATCTGCAAATTTGATAACCTCACTCGTTATTCCCTTTTCTAGGTCATTTATGAATATGTTAAAAAGCAGCGAACCCAGCACAGATTTAAACATTTTTCTACACCGCTTTGTCCTTCACTCAGAGTGGTTTACATTACAACTTGAACATTATACATAGAATAGATGAACAGTGATTAACTTTATCCAACAATTTTATCCAACATTATACAAGGAACAATTGAACTTTGAGTATGGGAGAAGGTAGCGTAAGAAACTATGTACATGGTCGTGAGAGTATGACCAGACTATATACATTTTAGCATCATATTTACATATTTTTATAATATCCCCATCTAAGGCATTTACATGGTTTAGTAGGTTTTAAACCATGTAAATGCCCTTCGAATATCGGGCTCTATATGCCTACTTTAACTTTGAAGATTGGTATAACTTATACACATTGTTGCCACACAAGTTAGGTATCCTGTTACAAAATTACCCTATTTATAAGCATCTCTTAGTACATATCTGAAAGTGTTCCACGCCTCATTCCCTCAGAGACAGAGCTACTTTTACCTTTGGGCAAAAGGGGCAGCTGCCAGAGGCCCCTGCACAATGGCGGCCCAGCTGCCCTGATGCCCATAGGTAAAAGAATCCCGGATCAAAGGCAGACAGTTTGCATCTGGGCTGCAATCGCAGCTATGCCTTTCTCTTCTGCACCTGGAATCCACTCTCCTGTAGGCAAAAGAGAAGGGGACAGTGACAATCACGGCAAAGATCCTTTCTGTCTGCCTGCAGGAGAAGGGATCCCCTCTATTTTACAAAATGTCAATGAAAACTGACAGGGAATTAGGGCTCATTTTTTTCATTTTGCTGCACCGCTGGACATCCCTTTAGGCTAGCTTGCATAAGATGGACGTCCCCACCCCATGCTTTCCTAAGAGGGGTATCTATGTAGCCTCAGGCATGGATGTCCACGTCAAGGATGTCTATATTCCTACAATCAGATGGAGAAAGACGTCTCTAACATTTTTCTGCATGTTCTGCCTTGGACGTCCTTTCTAAAATGCCACTTTATATGTGCTTCCACTTGGTGAACAATGTAAGAGAGACCTGCAAAATCCAATGCAAATAGAATTGCTTCAGCCTCCAACCATAGCCACTGATTTCGCCCCACAATGGGTCTCCTCAGGGAGTTTAATATTTACTCTACATTCCTTCCATCCTTCTCCAGAGTGAATGTAAAACTCCTTGACGAAACCCATTGGTGGCCATGGTTAGAGGCTGACATGGTTTGAAGGCTGAAGCAATTCTATTTTTATTGGATTTTACATTTCTCTCCTATATTGTTCACCAAGAAGAAGCACATATGGAGTATATATACATCAAGTGATAAAATAAGTTTATCTAATATCTAATATTCTTGATGAAAGATTTTATTAGGATTGATTAGTTCAAATAATATTCGGCCCGATTTTCGAAGGCATTTACACAGGTAACTTCCCTAGTTACCCATGTAAAGGTCTTATCGAGGATTTTCAAAGGGCACCTACATGGGTAGTGGCCTTTGAAAATCCCAGATATGTCCCTAATGCGCCCAGATGCTATCCGCATAGCATTGGGGCATTTGGGAGCATTCTTGGGTGGAGTGGAGGCGGTCCATGGCGCTACACGTGTAGCACCGATTTTTTATGCTACACAGTTAGCGCTTTGCACCTTAAAAACAGGCGTGAGAAAACCTCGCCTATCTTTAAGGTGCTGGGGCTAACCGTGTAGCAACAAAAATCGGTGCTACACAGGTAGCTCCTGCAGCTTCCTGTCTGTGCGTTGACACCTGAAGTTTTCATTCTGGGTCCGTATATGACCTCGACATGGAAAATCCGGGTTAGGAGAGAGGTGGGAGAGCTGTGCGCCAAAGTGGCACATAGCACCGCCCAACTCATATTCAGGCCCATTATTATTAGGAGAGTTAATGATGAAATGGAATGGTGCTAAGAGGGGATAACATTTGTACTACCAGTGCCCAATTAAGCTAATATCCTCTATAAAAATAATTTATAACCAAACTGCTTTTTATGAACACAGTGAGGCCCATTTTGATCAGGGCCCTTCTGGCGCGTCCGGACATCCAAAATCTGGATGGACCAGATTTGCATCTGATTCTGCACCCACGGGAGCTGGATGTTCCCGCGAAAGCAGAATTGGGGCAGAGAGCTTGGTCAGGCCTTGATACAGCCACCCTGCATGTCCAGCCATGGCCCCCATCTAACCCTCCCAATGCTCCTGCATGGAGCCTCGGTACCATGGCATCCTGTCACCAGGACACCATGCAGGAGCCTCGATTCCCCGCTGCACTTCAAACATGCTTTTCTCTGCCACCTGACCCTGAGAGGGGCCTGCTGAGGCCGGGATCAGGCTGCAGGGAACCCCCTGCTGCCACTCACCTGATTTGTGGGGCCCACTGGTGCCATTCACCTTAACTGGGGAGATTTATTCCACCTCCAAGGTGGAATAAGTTCCCCGGTCATCCTTGCACCCTCGGATGTACAGGGCTGTGACCAGAATCGGCCCTGTATGTCCAGGATTATGGGCCCGCCTCTGACCTGCTCACACTACTCCTCCAACCCATCCCCTCCAGCCCCATCCAGAGCTCCCTGCACAAAGGCCTAGTATGTGCGGGGAGCCCTAGTGATGGATTAGGGTATAAGTGAATAGCGGGGGTTGGACGTTCAAGCCAGATGTCCATCCCTGCTGGTCACAGTTCAGGATGACCCCTAGTACTACTTTTTAAACTATCTATCTATATCTATATCTATATACATACACATATAAACATAAATAAAAAAATATAAAAAAGGAGATAAAAAAAGAAAAAATATTGAGAAACATTAAAGTAGCTAAGATAGACAGAATTATTAAAAATAGTTTAAATCAATTATTTTGAATACTATGACAATGTATCCACAATTTTTGATTTATTGCTGATGAACCTTTTTTGTTATATTGGGTGCTTATGAGACATGCCAGGTACTTGCAATATGGAATGGCTACTGCTAGAAATAGGAATAGAGAGCTGGATGGAGCATTGTTCTGACCCAGCATTGAAATTCTTATGTTACTGAATACCAGAATTACCACATGCTTAAAAGAAGAATTTGCACAAGAGTGATTGGTGAATTGCACTCTATTTTTTTGGTACAGAAACTTTAGCTAAACATTATCTTAGACTCTTGCAAAAGAGAACTGCAAGGTGGAAGGGTGACATTATGATTGAATATGATGGATGCTTGGAATGCCCTCCCAATGGAAGTGGTGGGGGCAAATACAGTGACAGAATTCAAAATGGCATGGGACCGACACAGTGGATACCTCTATAGTAACAGGATAAAATCAAAATAAACTTAACTATCTAATTTCTCAACAAACAGGGGTGCCCTACACGGAATGGTGGGTTCACCCCTAAACAAAGACATGGAGAGGGGTGACCTGCACGGTGCGGAAGGTGCACCTACCCTTGCCACCTTGCTGGACAGACTAGATGGACCATACTGGTCTTTATCTGCCGTCATTTACTATGTTGCTATGTTACTATGTATGTAAAATGGGGGTCAGAAGCAGCAGGCCATTTGTGCCGAAGCACATGGCCTGTCACTTGCCGCTGCCACCACCACAGCCATGCTGAGCCATCCCCCAAACCCCACCCTGCCAACAGAATCAGCAGCAGCAGGGACGGTGGTTCAACACGGGAGGAGGAGGAGGGGAGCAGTGTGGCTCGTGGCCTGGGGCAGCAGAAACCCTTCAGCCCACCCTATGTGGAAGAAACCAGTTACTCCAGCTTAGGGTGCAGAGAAGTGGGAAGGAATGGGATAAAAAATCCTAACTATAAGGAGAAGAGATTAGCCAGTTTTATAAACTGGTTATCGTTGGTTATTCTTGCCAATTGTTAATGTTGTTTTCCTCAGTGATCCTAAAGTTTAAGCAAACTGTTGACTCATCATACAATTTCTGGCTTGGATACATTTATTTAAGAAGGGATTATGTGAAAGTATCAAGTGCCAAGGGCCTCCTGGCTTTTGCCAGGACCCACCAAGACAGTCCTGATACTGTAAAATCCATGAGCTGCAGAGAAAGACTTGATTAAAAGCTCATAATATTGATGTACTCCCCTGATTGCCAAGCAGTCAGTGAAGTAACTGTGAGGACCACACAGAATAGGAGTTACATATGTATATCATACCTTTCCAAGTATTGTAAGCTGTTGGACCAGAAGGTGGGCACTTTCAGTCTTTCCAGCTCCACTCTCACCAGAAATAACAACACACTGCAAATGAAAAAAAGGTAATCACTATAAGCTGCATAAGGGTTAGATTCATGAAGACCATTTTTAACACCGGTCCGTTAGATATCCTGCTCCTGAGTACAGGCATAAACACTAACACAAAACACTCTCCATGAAGTTACAGTGTTAATGCTCACAGCACTGGAATCTCCTTCTTGGCTGTGATATGATAGCTAATTTAATGTTTGTGTATTTATTTTAAATATAAAATGGCTTAAAGGGGGTACTTTTATAAAGATCTTTCCATGTGTAAGGCATGCTTTATATGTGGAAATGGGCTTTTATAAAATTATAAGTAGGTACCCTTGGTGTGGAGGCAAAAGTATAAGTAGGGGTGTGGAGGCAAAAAGGAATTAATTTTGTTTCTTTTCCTGTTTCATTTGCATTTTTTTTTTCATTTTATTTTATTAAATTTTAATACATTTTCATTTTGTTTTTATGAATTATCATTTTAAGGCAATTTTGTTAATTAAAGCGGTAGCTGTAGCTGCTGCCCAAACAAAAAACATAGCTGAAATGTTACTAGAGGTTTCAGGCAAATAAAAAAGTTCAAGCACCTTTTCAGCCTCACAGTCAGAGGCTGGCCTTGAACCTATCACCTTTAGATTATAAAGCAAACAAAAAGCAGAATAGTCATCAGGTCTATATGGGGTTGGGTCTAGCTAGACAGGTGTATTGCTGGTAATCTTCCTTCCTGTTTCCTGATTGACCCAAAGTTTGTCTGCTATGGAGCTGTTTGGAAAATGCTAAAGGGATTTGTTTGCATTGTAAATCTATTAAAGTCATGGACTAGTATAAAGGGCAATCCTTCAGTTGAATTAAATATCATTAGAGATATTTACCAAGCCTATACAAGATCTTTATTGATAATCACTAACTGGACAAGTTGGATCTGGATTAGACTTGGTAAATTTCTTTGATAGCGTACTTACACATCTTGTCATAGACTTTCTGGCACAAAAACACGGCAAAAGAAAAATCTTTGGGGTAAATCTCTACAACAGGAGTCAATCTTTATCTTTATCTTTATTCGCATCATTTGATAAACCGCTCAGGCCGAAGCATCAGGGCGGTGTACAATACAAAAGGGTAGGCTACTGAAAACAAAGTCGGAAAAGAATGCCAAATGATAATAGGACAGGGAGAGACAGTTAAAATCAGGTAGAGGACAGAAAGGGCCAAAGAGGGACGAGAGGATGGGGGAAGGGAGGGAGAAGGGAAGGTAAGAGAGGACGTATGGGGAGATATCATGGAGGGTGGGGAGCGCGACTGGGGGACGAGGCACCATCGACAAGAGGAGGGAGGTCGAAGGCCTGACAAAAGAGATGGGTTTTGAGGAGTGTTTTAAAGCATGGATAGGACAGTTCGGTACGGAGAGATAGGGGGAGTGAATTCCACAAGGCTGGACCTAAGAAGAAAAAGGCGGAGTGGCGGGTAAGTTCCAAATGGGCTTGGGCAGGGGGGGGAAGACAGAGACGATTACTGTGGGCCGATCGAAGAAGGCGTGGAGAGGGCTGAAGATGGATGATGTCGGCCAGGTACTGGGGGATGTTAGTGTGAAGAGCCCTATGTGTGATGATGAGCAACTTAAAGATAAATCTGAACTTAATCGGAAGCCAATGAAGGGTGAGAAGACAAGTAGACACGTGAGAACGTGCAGGGGAAGAAGTGATGAGACGGGCAGCAGCATTCTGAACTAATTGAAGACGGCGGAGCTGGGAAGAGGGGAGGCCTGCATAGATAGCATTACAATAGTCTAAACGGGTGATCACCAGAGACAAGACGAGAGTGACAACAGACGATGGGGGAAGAAGTGATCGAACGGCCTTGATACGACGCAGATGGAAGAAGGAGGTACATATAACAGAGGAAATATGTTCATGAAAAGAGAGGGATGAGTCTAAGGTGACGCCCAAATAACAGAGGGTCGGTACCAGGGGGATGGAATGAGAAGCCATAACGGGTGACAAACTGGGAGGGGGGAGTCCAAAGGAAAACCAGATCGCAGAGGATTTAGCAGGTTTAGCATGTAGAAAGTTTGACTCAAACCAGGAGGCAATGGAGGAGAGACAACGATTAATTGGGACAAGATCAGGGGAAGAAGAGGAGGTGTGGTGGACCAAAAGAATGTCGTCAGCGTAGATGTAAACGGAAATACCGGACTGTTGGATGAGCAAAGCTAAGGGAGCAAGGAAGACATTGAAAAGTAGGGGGGCGAGGATAGAACCCTGGGGAACACCACAGATTGAGGGGGACGGGGGGGGGGGGAAAGCGGAGGGGCCGGAATGAACCGAGAAAGTACGGGAGGAAAGAAAGGAGCGAAACCACTGCAGAACGGTGCCATGCACACTGAAATCAGACAGACGGGACAAGAGAGTGCAGTGGTCAACAACATCAAAAGCAGAGGACAGATCCAAAGACACCACAAGAGAGAAGTCACCACGGTCGTGTGCACGGTGGAGTTCAGAAAGCAGTGCTGTGAGGATGGTTTCGGTACTGTGGCCTGCACGGAAGCTGGATTGACGAGGGTGGAGGGCAAAAGTGGAGTCGAAGTGAGTGGCCAGTTGGGAGAAGACAAGTTTCTCGAGGACTTTGGATAGAAAAGGGAGGTTGGTTACTGGCCGCCAGTTGGCGGGGGAGGTGGGATCGAGGGTGGGCTTCTTCAGGAGAGGGCGGACAATGGCATGTTTCCAGCTGGAAGGGAAGAGGCCGGAGGAAAGACTAGAGTTAAAGATGGAGAGAATGTAGGGCACAAGGGCAAGATCTGGGTGGAGCAGCCAAGGGGAGGGCAGGGGATCAAGGGGACAAGTAGACTGATGAGCGGATGAAATGGCCTTAATAAGAGCAGATGAGGAGACATGTGAAAAGGAATGCCAGATGTGGGGAAATGTACGAGAAGGGGGTGAGGAAATAGCAATGGAGGAAATAGAGGGGGAGTCGGGGGGAGGGGAGAGGGGAAGAGGGCAGGCAGGGAAGGAGGAATGAAGAGAGAGAACTTTATCAGCAAAAAAGGAGGCGAGGGTGGAAGGGCTGGGAGAGGGATGGTAGGGGCGGGGAGGAAGAGTGAAAGTGGAGGAGAGGGACTTGAGGACGTGAAAAAGATGTCTGGAGGAATTAGATGAGGAAGCTATAAGGCGCGAGTAATAGGAATGCTTGGCTGAGGTTATCATGGAACGGTAAGAGAGGTGAGCCTGGTGGAAAGCTGAGTAGGAAGCGGTGGATTGATGCTTCCTCCAGAGGCGCTCCGCGCGGCGAAGGTGAGCCCGGTGGAGGAAAAAGCCGGGGTGATACCAGGGATGGTGGGAGGAGGGGCGGAGAGACACAGGACGAAGAGGGGCTATGGTGTCGAGGGCAGCAGAAAGAGTAGAGGACCAGGAGTCAGCCTGTTGATCAACAGAAAGGGAGGGAAATTCAGGGGGGAAGAGGGAGCTAGCTGGGGGGAAGGAGTGTAGGGTGTGTGGGGTAAAGCGCCTTCTGAGGGATGGGGCTAGGGGGACAGAAGAAGAGGGACTACTGGCCCAGGGAAGGGAAGAGGGAAGGAAAAAAAGAGACAAAGGTGGTCAGACCAAGGAATGGGAAGAGAATGAATATTGGAAGGGAGAAAGGGGGAGGGATCGAGAGTAAGGATGAGGTCCAAAGTTCAGCCGGAGGCATGGGTTGGGCAAACTACGTGTTGGAGAAGGGACAAGTCTGAGAAAAGGGAGGAGAGGGCCTTGTCACGGGGACGCAATGGAGAGTCCAGATGAGCAGTGAGATCGCCCAAGATAACTAGATGGAGGGACAAGAGGACAGAGTCAGATAAAGTGAGCAAAAGAGAGTCCCAGAGACCGGGGCGTAAGGAAGGGGGAATGTAGAGGAGGAGGAAATAAATGGGGGGTAGGAGAGTCAGAACGAACTAGGAGAGATTCGGGATAGGCGGGAGGGGGCTACACCAGTGAAAGTGAAAGGGTAGACCTGAAGATTAGTGCCACTCCACCACCAGAGCGGCAGAGACGGGGAGTATGAAAGGCGGAATAGTCAGGGGGAAGGCATTGGTGAAGGAGGGCATCCTCCCCCTCACGGAGCCAGGACTCCGTGATGAAGAGGGCATCCAAAGAATGCTGGATCAAGAGATCGTGAACTAGGTGGGTCTTCGAGCGGATGGAACGACAGTTTAGAAGGGCCAGAGAGAATGTAATGAGGGGGACAACTAGGGAGGAAATGGACGTGGAGGGAGCAGAGGTTGAGGGAGCCGGACGAGAACAACAGGGGAGGAGATTGAAGGGGTTGCGTGCTACAGTACTGGGGGAAGAGGGAGCCAGTGACAATGGGCGGTGGCCCCAAAAGACAGGGATAGCAGCCATGCTCAGCGAGGCGAGGCAGGCCAACACAGGTGGAGAGGATACGGTAGCAGATGGAGCAGAGTCTAGGACAAAAGGCAAGGTGGTAGAAAGTAATAACAGAAGGAGGCACAACCAATGGAAGAAGGGTCTAGGAGAGAAATGAAGGCGCTGGTCGCCCCAGTCGTCGCCCCAAGGAGTTCGCCCAAGGAGCATGTCCTGCTCCTTGTGCGCGCTCCTTTGGCACGCGCCCGCAGTGCGAGGCACCGATCCGAGGGATTTTAAATGGTGCTGGGTACCTGGATGATGACGCGGACGCGTTGCACGCATCCGCGTCACATCCGGGAGGCGGTGCTTCACAGGAAGGTGAGCAAGGAGACAGTCCAAGGCAGCAATGTACCGGGAGACCTGCAGGGAGAAAAAACAAGCAGAAGGCAACATACAGCAGACACCAGAACAGCAACAGCAGCAGGGAGTAGTAGCAGCAAAAAATCCTGTTAGCATTTTCCATACAGCTCCAGAGCAGACAAACTTTGGGCCAATTAGGAAACAGGAAGGAAGACCATCAGCAGACTTAAGAGTAGGCTGGCTAAAACCAGCCCCTATTGAAATGTAATGGCTTTTCTGCAAGAGGCCTGACTTTCAACCCCACATTTACTGGTTTGAGGTCAGCCTATGTTAAAACTGGCAAGAAAAATGAATTTTGGACATTTCCGTGTTGTTTTCAGATTAAAAATGATATGAAATGAAATAGGAAATTTCATTGATATTTCCCATGATGTTTCAAATGAATGCATATCCTAGTGAATCATAGCACCTGCTTTTACTATATGATCTGCCCGAGTGTTCCAGTAGCCGTGCTTTGGGAACAAAGCACCAGCTAGTCCTCACTATATTTATTGAGGTGGGGGCACCTGAAGGTGATCAAAATGATCTTTGTTCCTAAAATTAATTATGTACTAAGCATGCTACCCCTTCCTTTCTACATTCATATTTTAAAACAGTTAGAGAAGCTACCTTTAGCTTTTATATGGAAGAAAAACGTTCCCCATACTGCACTGAAATTCTTGAAGGGGACAAAACAGGAAGGTGGTGTCAAATTCCCTGATTTTTTTCAGATACCATATTTCTTTCCTATTGAGAAAGAGTGGCCTTTGGTTTGTTGAGATGGAAGAAAATGAAAAGCCAGCTGGTTAGTGATGGAAGAAGCATTAATGAAGCCTATTCCTTGATACCTTGTTCTGGTTATGGTATAGATTCTGAGGCCTCGTGATATCCCTACTATAACAGCCACCTTAATGGCCTTCATAATCTAGATCCATTGCTAGATCAGTGGCAGACCAAAGGCAGAGCTGGGAGGGGATGCACCCCCGCTGGGTCCACATGGTAGAGCAGGCGCAGCAAACTTAAAGCCATGGGTGGCTTGCCGTGCTGCCTCCGTTACAGGCCCAGCGGCTGTTCTCTCCCAGATCATGAGACTTTGGCCCAAGAGAGACAGCTGCCAGGCCTGGAGCAGAGGTAGCAGAGCAAGCCAGCCGAGGCTTTAAGTTGTGTTTGCCACACTTGTTCTTCACTATGGGCCCGGTGACGGGTGTACCTTGCTGCGTGGGGGTGGTGCTGGCTGCCACAAAGTGGGGATGGTGCCAGCTCTGGGTGCTGAGGAGCTTGGAAAGCCACTCTGCTAGATAAAGTAGAATCACTGGTCCACAAATCCCCTATATGGAATAATATATGATACTGATTAACAACAAACTGATTAGCTGGAAACAATGGCAAGATGAAAACATAAGGAAGATAGGGCAACTATTTAATGTGGATAGAATGAAATCTTTTTAGCAACTGCAACCTGATTTTTAGTATGCCTGCAATGCAGAGATTTCTTTGGTCCCAAATGAAGCACTCTATACAGAGTATTGGCTTACATGTAGAATCTTTGCTGTAGACATTTTATTTAGAAGGGATAGCACAAACAGGGTATTCTTGCTATATCCCATTTGTCATTTTTATGGTATTTTTATGGGAGCAGGATGGAGCAACAAACACAGATTTGGGAGGGATGTTGACTCCACATCAGTGGGAGTAGTTTTGATCTAAGTCTATCTGTGTTTCTTTGGGACATGTTTACTAAACTGTGTTAGGCTTTGGCTGCTAACACAGTGCTTTTGTGCAAATAGTACAGTATCAACTGAAAAAGCCATGAGGTATCTGTTGGGAGTGTGCCCAACTTTCCCCCAGCAGATACCAGACTGAAAATGCAGAGTGAGGTGCCAGTATCACCCATTGAGGTGGTGTTATGTGCAACCATACTGTGACTTTGATAGTTAATGCACAATGTTGATGTGTGTGGTAATCATGCAATGCAGACATGCCCACTCTCCATTCATTTCCCCCACACTCAAGCAGCTAACTTGGTTTGTGCAGATAGCACAGAAAATCACTGCACTCTGTTAACATGCCCAGATAGTGCATGCTATCTGCCGTATTAAAAGGAAGCACAGCTTAGTAAACATTCCCCTTTGTCTGCATCAGTAACATAGTTCATGCTCATTTTAAGTGCATAGACTATTTTGGACCCCTGTAAAGACTGCTAAATTTACGAGACAGGGAGCAATTTGCATTGGTCATGTCATGCTGACATAGTTACCTTATCCCATATGCTCCATTACTGTCCCCATGTGTAAAACTATTGGCTAGCTGTGGAGCAGGAATAGACATGGATGATCCTACTAGTGGGTGAGGACCTGCTAGCACTTTCTGAAATCAGAAGTGCAAGTTCAGTTTGCAAAGAATGCTCCCAATCATGCTGCTATCACACCCCTTCGTGACTTGGATGTTCTCATGATGGGGACATCTATAGAATCGGCTTCTAAAATGGCTCTGGGGATCTCTCTATGATTTGGACATCTAAAATAACCCCCGTGAGCCCGATGCCAGATGGGACACCTCCGGGCCGTCTGGATGACCCCAAACAGGATGGGCCCATCAGCACCCAATTCTGCACTGCAGGGGAAAGATGTTCCCGCAGGTACAGGATCAGGCACTGAGAGATGGCCCAGCATGCCCCTGCATCGCTGTGGGGATGTCCTTCCCATGGCATATCCAGCCCTCTGCTATGAGACCCCAGTTTCCCAAATGCCCGACCCTGGCAGGGGCAGTCAGGGTCTGTATCGGGCAGTGGGGACTCACCTGGCTTATCATTGCTGCTGCTGGGGAGCTGTTTGGCCAATCTGGAGGGGCGGCCAGTGCTTATTCTACCTCTGAGGAATAAGCTGGCCATCCCCCTGGTGCTCCCCAGACATACAGGTCTGTGACCTGAATCGGCCCTGTATGTCTGTGGGCCAGTCCCACCCACAATCCATCCACCTTCCACCCTTTTGCCACCCCATCCCCTGCAGCATGGACAGCGGCTCTGTGCATGCAGGGGGGCCAGGAGGTGGCATACAGTGCAGGCGGCTAGCGAGGCTGGACGTCCACTGGGGCGTACAGCTCTGCTATCCGCCTTGCAGAATCGGGCCCATAGAGTTTGTCAAATGGCTCATTGTAAAGTCATTTTTTTAATGTTGGCCTTATACAATATAAAGAAAAATAAAGCAAATAGAATGCTAGGTATCATAAGGAAAGGAATGGAAAATAAAACAAAGGATATTATAATGCCTTTATATCGTTCCATGGTGAGACCGCACCTTGAATATTGTGTGCAATTCTGGTTGCCATATCTTAAAAAGGATATAGTGTTATTAGAAAAGTTTCAGAGAAGAGCCACCAAAATGGTAAAGGGGATGGAAGGATACTCCTATGAAGAAAGGCTAAAAAGGTTAGAGCTCTTTAACCTGGAAAAGAGACGGCTGAGGGGAGATATGATAGAAGTCTATAAATTAATGAACGGAGTGGAACGGGTAAACGTAGATCGATTGTTTACATTATCAGAATATAGAAAGACTAGGGGACATGCAATGAACTACAGGGTAAACTATTTAAGACTAATAAAAGAAAATATGTTTTTCACTCAACGTGTAATCAAACTCTGGAATTTGTTACCGGAGGATGTAGTAAAGGCTGTTAGTGTAGCTGGGTTTAAAAAAGGTTTGGACAAGTTCCTGGAGGAAAGGTCCATAAACCATTATTAAGAAGGGACCCAGGATATCAATGCTTGACCCAGTACAAGCATTGTGGAACCTGTGTCCCTTGGGGAAACTGCTAGGTACGTATGACCTAGATTGGCCACTGTTGGAAACAGGATACTGGGCTTGATGGACCTTGGTCTGACCCAGTATGGCATATCTTATGTTCTTATCCTTCTAAGCTTTTCCAGCTTACATGCACTGGAATGTAATGAAGCCTATCTATATACATATAGGGCCCAATATTCAGCTCCAACAGTGTCCAGCCGACAGTGCTGAAACTTAGACCCAGATATTCAATGCTGGAACATATGCAGCTTCTGTCATTGACTATCTGGATCAGCTGCAGATCCTGGAAGCTAATCGGGCAGCACCGATGTTCAGCCACTGCCCGGTTAGCTTCTGTGGTGAAAGTAAGGCCTGCTTTTGCTGTGCTTTACTTTCGCCCTGTGCCGCTAACCGGGCAGCAGCTCAGTATCGTTGTTGCCCAGTTAGCGATGGGTGCCGCCCTGGAATGCCCCAGCACACCCCAGTGCTAACCGGTTATCATCAGGGCATGCAGGTGCGGCACCCACAGATATTCAGCAGCCCTAACCGTGTTAGGGCCTCTGAATATCCCGCTGAGCAACATTTACACAATTTGCAGGTCTGCAAACCATGCAAAAGCTTTTGAATATCGGGCCCGTAGAATAGAGCAATAAAGTAACATAGTAAACAACAGCAGATAAAGACCAGCATGGCCAGAATAATGGTTAGGGTTGTTCTCTGCATCCATAATCCTTTCCTGATGTTGCTTTAAAATTTTTCTCCTTTCACCTTAATTTCATATCCTCTAGTTTTATAGCTTCACTGTCTTTGGAAAAGATTTGTTAGTTCATTAACACCTTTTAAGCATTTAAATGTCTATTATTTCCCCATCCTTCTTTTCCTATAGATTCAAGTCTTCAAATCTCTTCTCATATAGCTTCTGGCTCAGATCCCCTACCATTTAGGCCAGTTTCCTCTGAACCGCTATATCCTTAGTGAGATATGGCGTCCAAAACCGAATACAGTGCTCCAAATAAGGCCTCACCAATGACCTGTACAGAGGCATTATATCTATATAAAAATCAGCTATACATTTTCTCTCTCTCTTTATATATTTGTGAACGCTTAAGTATATATATAGATAACAACTGGAAAAACTTTATTTTAGTTCTTCGTTAGACCCTGCAAATTTAGCATGGCAGTTGGTAAGTAAGGAGGGAATTGTGATGTCTTGAGCCTCCTCTATTTAAAATTTACATCACCTCGGCACCTTGAGAGATACTTCCCATCAGCACCCTGCCTGATATCCAAAATGGTTCCACTTCCCCCTCTTTGTTCTCTCACTTCACTCCCTTCTCTCCCTCATGGGTTCAGTATTTATCCTGATCTCTTCCTCCCTCCCCCATGGAGCCTATTTCCTAGATAATATTCTAAAAAGTGATGTCTGCAATTAAATGTTAATTTACACACAGAAATGTCTTATTACAATGTCTCCTTAGCATCTTTTTAATGCATAGACCCCAAAGTGCACTACATCTCTCAATGCATTGCACTCTGTGTCTAGATGCCGGCTATCAGTCTATGAAAACTGCTACAATTTCACGATTTTCACATAAACATCATCTGCAGCAACATAAGGCATAATGTAAAATATGTTTTGTGCAAATAAACAATACATTGTGTCTCAAGGTAATGTGCCTTCTGCCTGATTTTAGCCCAAAAATCTAATCTCATATTCACAAAACATTACCTGATCTGAAACATATGTCACCATTGACTGATAAGCTATGTCAGCCATAGCAAAGATGTGAGGTGGATTAGCTGTCCGCTTTGCTCCGATGTAAAGTTTTGAATACTGTTAAGAGTGAACAAAATGCGATATGTAAAAAAGATTATAACACATGAGTAATGGTAAGAAGCAATAGACTTTCCACTGGCAGATGACAGTGCCTTCCCCCATTTATTTTTTGTCTTCTTTCTGGACATATCTTTGCAGCCATGTGTAGCAGCCATTGCAGATAAGGAGAAGATGAAACAAATCAAGACAGTTCACCCAGAGCTCAGATGCTAGAAAGACCACAAAGGGAAACTAAACACTAAGGGGGTCATTCTGAACTCTGTTTAGCGGGTCTGGATGTCTGATCCGAATGTCCAGACCCGCTAAATAGCCAGGCAGCCTGCCAGGGACAGAGCATCCTGTACAAACAGGCGATTTGTATGGGGAGCTCTGTTTGTGGGAAGGAGAGAGTGGGACAGAGGTGGAATGAATGTGGGAGGTGGGCGGAGAGTGACTGCAGACATACAGGGCTGATTCTGAGGTCGGCCCTATATGTCTGGGATCAGCCACATGGGGAATAAGTCCCCCTGGATGTTGGGGGACCATGGCACCGGGCAGAAACAAAAGTTGAGGGGGTGCAGGGAGATCCCTGCAGCCCAACTCTGGCCATGGGAGGCCAGATCAGGGATTGGACTGCTTGGAAAGGACAGT
This sequence comes from Ichthyophis bannanicus, assembly GCA_033557465.1. Classification (NCBI taxonomy): domain Eukaryota; kingdom Metazoa; phylum Chordata; class Amphibia; order Gymnophiona; family Ichthyophiidae; genus Ichthyophis; species Ichthyophis bannanicus. Next base: position 381,345,898 of record CM066031.1, read on the forward strand.
ATCACTGTCGACTTGGGATAATGACTCCTGAATGGAGCCATGGTGCCATGGCAATGTGACGCCATGGCACTGCGGCTCCATTCAGAAAGCTGGCTAAGTTAGCCAGGTATGTGGGCTGGGCGAGCGACCTATCAGAATCGGGGCCCAGCCTGCATGTCCAGGCCATAAACCCGATTCTGATCCCATGGGCATGTCTAGCTCTCAAGGGATCAGAATCGGTCTACCTCTGTACGCCCTGATTCTGATTGGTCATACAGGGGCTGGAGGGCCAGTATGGAATTGGCCTCTAAGAACATATCAGGTAAATATAATTTTCCAGAAAGCCAGAAATTTTAATGGTGCCCCACAGTTCTGCAGGGCCCAGCAGGTGTGCAGGAAAGGACTCTGCCTCAGGCAGCTTCAGTAAAACCAATCTTTTATCTACTCCTGTTTTCTCATGCATAGGGGACACTGCTGCATGCAGTCTTTCCTGCAGATCTGCCGGTATTCTATCTACTAATCTGGGGTGAGTTCAGAGCAGTGGCATACGAAGAGGGAGGCAGGGAAGAGCATGCCCCTGGGCACCAACCAGTGGAGGGGTATAAGCTGGCCAAATTCAGCATGCTCCTTGTGGCTCCGCTTCTATGTTTCCTGCCTAAATGTATATGTGTGTGATAGGGATGGAGGGGGATGCTGTCTAGCTGAAATGAGCATGCTTCTTTTCACTGCATAATGAGGCTAGCACCCTCTTCCACTCTTGCCTGCAGCCATGGAACCTTTCAACTGCTGATTTCACCAATAAAATAGATGCAGCTGAAGGGCACCATGGCCACATGCAGAAATGGGGAAAGAGCACCCAGCCTCAGGCAGCAGGACGGAATATGCAAAATTAGGCCAACTGTTGGCTCACACAAGCAAGAGGCATAACAACAGAGTCACAGAGCCAACTGTGTAGGGAGAGAATGACAAAGAGCATGGGGGACACATGTTTCAGGGGCAGAGAGGTGCAGTAGAATATATGCAGCCCCCACCAGTAGAGGAAGTCAAGACAACAGGAGTGCAACTGCAAGCAAAAAGTGACTACTGCTGGGAAATGGGCAAGATGGGCCCAGGAGGTCTCAGAACGTGATCCAGAGATGGGACTTGGAGAAGGGTCCAGAAGGGAGAACAAGGCCAAAGTACAGTGGGGGAGGAGGATAGGAGCTGCTTCCAAGCACTATTAGGGCTTGGAAAATGGGGTTGGATAGAAGGGGAATGAATGAGTTTTGGGGGAAAGAACCAGACTGGTGCTAAGCAGATGGAGGAAAGAGAAGAATTCAGGGATGGGGAAACATTAAGCTGGAAATAGAGGGGAAGAGAGAGGTTTTAGGGGTCATTGCAACCATTTTCAATCTCAGGACCAACTGGGCTCCACCTAGACACTAGGGACCCCCAATAAGGCCAAGGTACTTTCTCCATGTTTTTTTCTCCATGTACAGCTTTTTATTTTTATTCCAATGCTGTTTATGTAATTTTAACAACAATTATAAAGTCAGAAACAGAACACTAGCTACTTTTTTCCCCAGAGATACAAAAAGAAAAAAATGGGTTATTTCAATTATAAAACATCAAATCAAAGCCCACAAAATGACAATTAATCCCAATCTCAGCACACACTTTATAAAATAGCAGCATAGTCCAATTTTAGGCACATCCAAATATTTGGATAACCTATATAGAACTCTCCTCCATGGGGATAATTTTATAAAGGCTCCTAGTTACAATGGGCCTGACATACAAAGGCATTTACATGGTCTGCAGACCTACAAACCATGTAAATGCCACTAAGAGGGACAAGGTTAGTGCCGCTGAATAGAAGCTGTGTGCCCCACTTCTAACTGATTAGCATTGAGGTAATCCAGGGGTGGTACCTGGGGATAACTAGGCAGCGGTGATATTGAGCCACTGCCTCATTAACCTTTGGTTGCAAAAGTTAGGCACAGCAAAGGCTTCCCTAATTTTTGCTGCCAAAGCTAACTGGGTAGCAGCTGAATATCGTCACTGCTTGGTTAGCTTCCAGGTTCTGCAGTCGACCAATATTAATCAATGCTGGTGGCCAGATATGGCCCCGGCATTGAATATCCAGGACAATGGTTCAGTGCCAGTGGTTAGTCACTATAGAAGCACTAGCCACCGGTGCTGAATATTGGGCCCAATGTGATTTAAGATGCTTTTGTGAAGCCCATTTTATAAAGACAACTACATGCCTACTTGTCTTAATAAAATATGTATATTTATTTATTTCAAAATTCCTCTATACCGTCATAGGCAAACGCATTCAAGGCAGTGTCCAGGCATAAAATCAACAACTATCATCCTCAATCATCCTCAACAAAATACAATCATAAAAACACACCTACACAACTCTATCCCCTCTCCCCCACCCCCCACAATAAACAAAACTGATACTAGCATACGTTTCTTAACACATGCCTACATTGCAGATGCAGATGTACAGTTGTGGTCAACAGTATTGGCATTCTTGCAATTCAGCCCCTTAATGTCCAATATCTCCTAAAAAAAGTAGCCAGTGAAATGGATTTGGACTAACTATGCACACATATTTGACACATAAAAGAATCAAATAAAACAAGACCAATTAAAAAAGGACATAGTAGGAAATAGTACAAAAACGGTGACATTGCCAGGACATGATTATTAACCAAATATAAAGTCCAAAGAAATCACCACTTATATATCCATAATTAAAGGTGAAAATCCATTCAAAACCATATCACCCAATGACTATCTAAATAAGCCTCATTTTGATAACAGTTTTTGTCAGATCGCCTACTCTCAGAGGTCACCCTCTCTCGCAGTAGGCCCTCCTTTTAATCAATTTGTAAAAAAGCTGAAACAGCTTTAACTATGCAAAGGCAAGCATCCACAAAGGCGCCCCCTCAAAGCCAATTACATCGCCAATTAAAAAATGGTCATGCTACTGCATGTCTAGCGCATCTTAACAATTAAAAACTTATGCTGGCGGTTTCAAAAGGGCTCCGAATAGTATTGTCCATTGCCGCAAAAATAACACTTCTTTCACAACATCAATCAAAAGTCTGTTTCTCAAAATTACTTAGCTGAAATCGTGCTTATTGTGGTTCCCAAATATCAATGTCGGTTGGGTACTGCAACACAACGCCATGTTTCAAGCTGCATTTCTTCTTAGCTCTTCCTCAAGCAATGTAACCCAATCGTACTTCCACTTCCGGTTTTATATCCTTCTGAATGATCCTCATGTCCACTAACCACCCAGCTATCAACATGCCTAATGATCGAATTGCCAACTATAATGGTTGTCCTAACCCTTCCTTCATGGGCACATGACCCTGGAGAATCCTCCTCAGTGCGAGAGGGTTTTATATCACCTGGAGGACAGGTCCTAGCTACAGGATCACTTCCTGCCACACCAAGGTGATGCTGTCCTTTCACGTGACCTATCTCCTCCATGGCAACAGAGAGGCTGACAGACTGGAGGTGGGACTTCAGTACTGTGTCCTTGTGGATGTCGTCTATAAACCTGTCTGTCTTCCTTATGTCCTCCAAGTCTGCCACTCTGACCTTCAGAGATCGGACTCACTCCCAGAGGGCGGAGCTCCTTGCACCTAGTGCACACGTAAGACTCCTCACCAGGGAGAAAATAATATATGTGACACTCAGTGAAAAAGACTGGATAGTCCCCATCTCACTGCTGGACGTCCTCTTAGCTTTAAGATTTTGTTTAGCTATTTAAGTTGTTTACTTACTTTAAGTTTCTAGAGATACTTGTACTGATACAACTATACCTAATACGTTTAAGAGACTTAGGGGTATGTTTACTAACCCGTCTTAACGTAGCAGCGCCGAGGTTATCGTGCGATATGTAACGTTATCGAGCGATACGTAACGTTATCGCGCGATAACATCATGTATCACGCAATAACCTCAGCAGCAGCGTTAAGACACACGAACGCTGTGAAAGCTGGGTCTGAAGGGTGGAGTAAGGCTCCCCAGAGGGCGGAGATAGGGGTCAATGGGCGGAGAGTGGGCGGGGAGAGGCTCCAGGCACACTAACGCTGTGAAATCAGGGTCTGAAAATTAGTGCCAGTGAAAACCTCGCACTAGAGGCACATTTGCAGGAGAGAGAAACCATTTCAGTCAGCAATGTACTGTAAAGGCAAGGAAACCCAGATAAGTGATAGTAGTTATACATGTGAAGTAACCAAAAAGGCAAATAAACATCGAAAATGACCAAAATCACATTTAAAATCCCAATAACCAAGCTAGCCAATAGTGATATTAATGATAAACATAAAGGAACACCACTGACAAAGCACAAAAAAGAAGATATCATGTTTGGAAGGGTCTATACTCAGTCCCCCTACAAAGTGAATGATCCCACATTGAAATAGTGCTGATCAGGGTTTTTTCTTGTTTATATTTGTCAGGTTTGTTATGGCGTGCACATGTGCAGCAACAGCAGAGTGGGCACGTAGGAAAGGGCAACTGTACTGATGCTGTAAATGGGATACAGAGGGCTGCAGGCGGCAAATGCTGTGGTCCAGCTGGGGCACAGTGTGGGCTAGGCAGATGCCTAGGTGGCACATAGGAATATCGAAACTGTAAAGCAGCAAAACAGCAACTGATGAGGGTCCAACATGGGCACGAGTGTGTCCCACAGTTTCACAGGGGATATTACCCAACAGGTACCCCCAAAGGCACATAACATTGGCAGGTGGGGCCGGGGGGAACTGCGCATGTACATGGAGGCACCCCTACCCGAGAACCCACACCATAGGCAGCTGCCTACCGGCACACTGGATGGCCTGGGACTGCGCACCACCAGCACCACCGGCATAAGGGCATGTCAGCATGGTGGCGGAGGGGTGCCGGTGGCGGAGGGGGCAGTGGCATCTGCCCACAGCAGACCACAGCCAAGCCCCATTTAGTTGGGTGTCGTGCACTGCAACAGACAAGGTCTGTCTGACGAACAGTCATGGTATCCCCAGGGAATGATCTGCCCCTGTGGCAACAGTTTGGTGCAGTACACACAGCCAGTGTGTTCAGGAGCAAAAAGTCACAAGTTTAAGTCCCAGCTGTGGCTCCCGCCAACCCTGTCCCCATATTTTACCCAGTACTAAACCATGGTAATAAAGACATAACCTTTATTGCAGATAAAATAAACATGCCTGAAACGCCTATATTTTACCCTACAGAGCACAGACACCATAAAAATGTGCAATCCCTAGAGCAGAGTTTCCCAACTGCAGTCCTGGACGACCAAACACCATTCAGTTTTCATGCTGTCCCTAATAAATATGCCTGTGATGCATTTGTATGCACCGCCCCCATTGTATGCAAATGTTTCTCATGCATATTCATTAGGGACAGCATGAAAACCTGAACAGTGTTTGGCCCACCAGGACTGGAGTTGGAAAACTCAGAGCTAGAGCAGAGGCCAACAGGGGTACAAACACTCACACCCACAGGCTCCACTATCCAATGCCTCATGGAGAGTCAGGCTGTTGGGCTCTGCGCAAAGCAGCATCTCCCAATACTGGCACCTGTATACGTTATCAATGCCATCCTAAACTTGGGAACACGTTCCACATATATCAAAAGGTTGCTATGATTAATGTCAGATAACAAATCCTAAGAGATTCATCATAGCAACCTTTCTGATATCTGTGGAGTGTGTTACAGTTATTGATTCTGACAGTGTTTACCACCCCAGGGAGTGACCCCAACAGTTTTGCCTACCATAGCAATGCCTGCACTGTGCTCAGGACTGATGTGGCGGCCAGGGCTGCCATAAACATCTATATTTGCACAATGCTGGCATAGGTGTGGGAGTGTGTGTCTGTCTATCCAGTGTGTTGTGGCTGCCTACACCTTACTCAGCCCACACTGCTTGCACTGTTTCCAGTGTTAGCATGCCAATGAGCATAATGAGAAGCAAGGTACTGTGGGTATGGCCCGGACAGGGTGGCCTGGGCAGGATGCATCTGCACAGGGCATAGGGCAATGGCTGGGACATTGTGGTGCCCGATGAGCACCTGCACGGACAGGGTGGCCACAGCATGTCATGCTGGGAGGTCACTCTCACCCTGACTGAGCAGTGACCATGGCATGGCTAGGTTCCCCCATAGTGCTGTACAGCATTTCTCTCAAGTGATATTTATGGGTTCCCTTTTCTGGGGCCCAATCACTGACTGTGTGTGCGTGCACACATCCCATTTCTGGGTGCACACAGTTTCTCCAAGAACATGCACTATGGATGAGCTACATTAGTGGGCTGTCTGCAGTTAGCATGTGTATGGCTGGGACACCTTGCAGGGTGCAGTGGGTGGAGACTGCCTGTGCCCTCTGCTGGTAAATGTCAGAGAGTAGTGGGGGGCAGCTGAGCTTTTCCAGCATTCTGCCTGTCTGCCACTGCCTTCTTGATGTGTACAGATCTGCATTGACTGTTCCCCAGCAGGACTGGGGTTGATGTTCCCCTCTACTGCCACCATTGCAGAGAGGTAGAATGTGGATCTGTTGGTGGGAGATTCTCTCCCCCATCCTGAGCCACTGAGGGCTGTTTGGGTGGCACTATGCAATCCGCTTTTGGGTCCAAACAGCCCCCCTTCACTTATAACATATGACCATGGCACCCACACAGGATGTGCACTATTCTGGGAGCATCATAGTCCTCAAGGGCTAAACGTGGCTGGGAAATACAGATAGTCACAGGTGTATCCTAAGTGCCTCTGCAAGGACTACCTATCACACACTGGCATTGATGGCAACCTGCAGCATAGCCTATCTCAGCCAAGCCAAGTGCTGTGGACATGGTGCTGGGCACCCCACCTCACCCTCAGAGTGAGCACAGGACCTGCACAATGTCACAGTCTGTAGCTACTCTGTGCCAGTAACACACATGGTCAGTTCCCCCTACCAGGCCGGGGTGCTATAGAGGTGCATACCCCATCTTGTGATCAGCTGTAGACTGCTGATCTGCATGTGCAGTGCATCATGGGGACTGGTGGGTTTACCCTATCCTGGTGACCACAGCAGACAGTTTGTGTGGTGACCTGCAGTCTTTCTTTAGACATCCAGGGGTGCATTAGTAGCTATAGAGATGTAGCCCACTGGTTACGTCAGTGACTGTGGAGGCAGAGGTCATGGTTAGATCCCACAGTGGTGTGTTTTAATATGGCTGTCTGAGGCTTTTCCTTTTCATTTAAATCAGTGCTGCCAGCAAAATGCACCCTCACAGTGCTGTAACCTTAAGGTGCCTCATAAGGTGTCCTATACAGCGCCCTATAAGGTGCCCCATAAAGCGCCCTATAGGGCACATTATAAGGTGCCTTGGCGGACAGTGCACTTTATAATGTGCTCTATGGAGTGCCTTATAGGGCGCCTTATGCGGCACCTTAGGTTACGGCACTGTGAGGGTGTTTTTGCTGTCAGCACTAATTTAAATTAAAAAAGGAAATGCCTCAGACGGCACTGATTTAAATTAAAGGGTAATGCCTCAGACAGCCTTTTTACATAACTCCACTGTGGGACCAAACCCATGGCCTCTGCCTCCACAGTCATTTCCCTATGGTAACACGGCCTGGAAACTGCCTTAGCTGTGGGTCTCCCCTATCCCAGTAAGCACAGCAGAATGTATGTGCGTTGATGTGCAGTTGTTGTGTAGTCAGTCCTAGCTATGACAATGGCCATAGAGGCATAGCACACTGGTTAGTACAGTGACTATACAACCAGCTTTCCTAGGTTCAAATCCCCAGTGCAACAACATCAGGAAGAGTGTTTGAAGTGACATCATTTTGCATGGCTGTAACAGTTAGACACATCTCTGTAGTGTGTGGGCAACGCCCACATACCCACTCACCCTAGTCCTGTCGACTACAGTGGCGCTGAGCATGGGCCGTAGAAGACGCATTACAGGGCGCCCACTGGCCAACTCCGGGGAGCCTCACCACTGTAACGTAAACACCAATTCACCAATTATATTAATAAATGGTGGCGTGGCGGCGAGATCAGGTGTATGGGGACTGGAGAAGCGGCCCATACCATTCGTGGTGCGTTTCACTGTTCCAATAAGAATACTATGATGTGATCTGGCTGTCAAAATCCCATGTTTGCTGTGCGCCATAATTGTGCCAGGTAGCGCGTAGTACTGTGAGATAGCGCGTGTATGTGCGCGACACAGCGCATGCACCATGTGCATCGTCGCACACGTACATGCGCTATCTCAAGAGTGAAAAAATGGACGGGTGTTCACGGAAGCCCACATTCACCCGGAGGGAGCTCAGGATCCTGTGTGAACTGATCTGCACAAGACAGATCCGTTTGTTCCCGGGTGCAGCAAAGAGGCAGGACCTTGGACGGGTGAGGAGAGCATGGGTGCACCTCACCAGATGGTACAAAAGATCTGCCGACTATCCCTGTGAAGTAAGTGTATGGGGACAGGACACAGAATGACGGTTGTGCAACACAAATACAGCAAGAATCACATATCATACATTTTATTTATTTATTTATTTAGACAGTTTTGTATACCGCCTTATCCTTCAATCAAAGCGGTCACAACACAATTGGGGGATACATTTAACACGCGGGGATATGAGACACATTCACTAATACTTACAGGGAACATGGGCAATGGAGGGTTAAGTGGCTTGCCCAAGACCACAAGGAGCATCTGTGGGACTAGAAACCCCAGTCCTTCCGGCCCAAGGTTGCTGTCCTCTAGTGGGATTTGAACCCCCGACCTTCCGGCCTGAAGTACCGTGCCCCAACCACTAGGCTACTCCTCCCTCGTGCAGAACATGGTGGACATACCAGTCTTTGGTCCAAGCTGTTGCCACTGTAGATGCATATGTTGTGGATTGCAATCCTGCCCTATCCCCAGAACGGCCACAGATCGGATCACACAGGTCTATTACACATCCTGGTGTTATGTTACCTGCATGTGATGTGGTCCCAAATGTCTGCTCCATCCCCAGGAGGCATCACACATGGTTACAGAGGTCTAGCATAGATCCTGATGTTAGGTTAACTGCATCTATGTCAGTCTCAGAGCTCTGCCCTAACCCCAGGTGGCCCTTGACCTGATTACAGTGGTCCATTAGAGATCCTGCTGTCAGGGTATCTGCATCTGTTTCATTCTCACAGCTCTGCCCTAACTCCAGGAGGCCCTGGACCTGATTACAGAGGTCTATTATAAATCTTGGTGTCAGGGTAACTGCATCAGTTGGGGTTTCACAGCTCTGACCTAACTCCAGGAGGCCCTGGTCCTCATTACAGTGGTCCATTAGAGATCCTGGTGTCAGGGTAACTGCATCAGTTGGGGTTTCACAGCTCTGCCCTAACCCCAGGAGTCCCTAGTCCTCAGAGTGGTCCATTAGAGATCCTGGTTTCAGGTTACCTGCATCTGTTTCATTCTCACAGCTCTGCCCTAACTCCAGGAGGCCCTGGACCTGATTACAGAGGTCTATTGTCGCGTCCTCCCACCCTGGCCGGTGGCCAATGAGCAAGAGGGCTCGCCTTAATTGCTCTTCTGAATACTGTCCCCAATATGGCTGCCAGCATGGACTGCTGGGATATGTAGTTTCAGCTATTCTTTTGAGCAAGCAGTGTGACCACACGGTTTGTTTGGCAAAAACAGAGAAATTTATTTTTCAGGGTTTCCCCCTCACATCAAATTTGTTGCACTAAACACAGGTAAGGATAATTTCTCCCAAAGGCAAAGGATAAATAAACTCCCAACAGGCTTAACTCAAACAGACAGGAATTTCTTCTTCACAGTGTCAACTCTTAGCTTCCTTCTGGTAACTACCTTCTAAAGCTAAGGCTGTTGACCATATCAAAGTAACTTAAACTTTCAACAAGTTTCTTTTCTTTCACAGCTTCCATAGAAAAGAGGTTATAACTGTTTTTTAAACTTCCAGCAAGTTTCTTTTCCTTTACAGCGTATAGAAACAAGCCACAATTGCTCTCAAACTTCTAGCAAGTTTCTTTCCCTTCTCAGTTCATAGAAACTAGCTTATAATTGCTTTAGACAAACCCTTCCTTCACATGGGCTTGAGCTTAGCACATGTTCAGTTCGTTTGCCTTGCAATAAGAACATTGCATTTCTTCAGTATCACTTTCAGATTGGCTTTCACTCAATTCTATTTCCATTTCATGAGTAGACTCACTAGAGCTATCTTCCTGTGGACAGGTATCATAGGATTTATGATTTACACCCCGTAGTAGCTCATCCAGCTTTAGCAGCAAGTATTCTCTCTGCTCTGTATCAACAGACTTTAAAGACTGAGTTTCTCTCTCCCTTATCAGCCTTTCAATATCTCTCACTGCTGAGTCACGGCAGTCACTGGCACACTTCTTATTTCTGTCTGAAGTTTGCTTTACAGCCCTCTGGCTAACACAGCGTTTGGCACTTTTTCTTAGCTCTCTAACCACTTCTTCAGAAAGAGCTTTTCTAGGAACTTTAGGCAACTTATTCTCTCTACCTCCAGGGTTCAACTGGCTCCCCGAGCTGTTTCCCCACCTAGGAATTGACTCCTCCAGCTTCCTTTCTCTGAGGTACCTTGAGACACATTTCTGCCTTGATTCCAGGGCTCTCTGCTGCTCAGCTCCCAGCTGTTTCAGACTCTCTTGCTGCGTGCTTTCCTGCAAGTTCTGCCGTGTCTGCTGCTGCCTGCTTTGCTTCTTGCCTTCCTCTTCTCCCTCTTTCTCAAACACTTAAGCAGTTTTAAACTGGTGCTTCTTAGGCACCACGTCTTCCTCCCTGCACACGTGAGAGCTGTTAGGGCTGAACCTAGCTCTAACGTCATTAAGTGGGCGGGGCTTAGTACTAGCTGTAGTCTGCCTCTGAGGTTTGTGGTTACTATGGGAACTCTGTTGATCTCTGCTTTTAAAGGCACAGGTCTCACTTTCTTCCCATTCCATCCCTTCTATATAGCTCTCCTTACCACACTATTATATATCCTGGTGTCAGGGTAACTGCATCAGTTGGGGTTTAACAGCTCTGCCCTGGTCCTCATTACAGTGGTCCATTAGAGATCCTGTTGTCAGGGTACCTGCATCAGTTGGGGTATCACAGCTCTGCCCAAACTCCAGGAGGCCCTGGACCTGATTACAGAGGTCTATTAGAGATCCTGGTGTCAGGGTACCTGCATCTGTTTCATTCTCACAGCTCTGCCCTAACTCCAGGAGGCCCTGGACCTGATTACAGAGGTCTATTATAAATCCTGGTATCAGGGTAACTGCATCATTTGGGGTTTCACAGCTCTGCCCTAACCCCAGGAGTCCCTGGTCCTCATTACAGTAGTCCATTAGAAATCTTGGTCTCAGGGTACCTGCATCTGTTTCATTCTCACAGCTCTGCCCTAACTCCAGGAGGCCCTGGACCTGATTACAGAGGTCCATTAGAGATCCTGGTGTCAGGGTACCTGCATCAGTTGGGGTTTCACAGCTCTGCTCTAACTCCAGGAGGCCATGGACCTGATTACAGAGGTCTATTATAAATCCTGGTGTCAGGGTAGCTGCATCAGTTGGGGTTTCACAGCTCTGCCCTAACTCCAGGAGGCCCTGATCCTCATTACAGTGGTCCATTAGAGATCCTGGTGTCAGGGTAACTGCATCAGTTGGGCTTTCACAGCTCTGCCCTAACTCCAGGAGTCCCTGGTCTTCATTACAGTGGTCCATTAGAGATCCTGGTGTCAGGGTACCTGCATCTGTTTCATTCTCACAGCTCTGCCCTGACTCCAGGAGGCCCTGGACCTGATTACAGAGGTCTATTATAAATCCTGGTGTCAGGGTAACTGCATCAGTTGGGGTTTCACAGCTCTGCCCTAACTCCAGGAAACCATGGTCCTCATTACAGAGGTCTATAGCCCAGCTAGGTGTGTTGGTGCACGCTGCTGTTGCAGTCGGCCACAAATGCCCTATTCACAGGAGGCCCTAGTTGTGTCCACACAGGTAGAGTACACATCCTGGTGTTCTGGTAGTGGTTCCTGGTGATGTGTTCAGGGTCACCCAATCCCCGCGCGACGCCAGAACACATCACACATGTTCCAATACAGATATCATGGTGGCAAGGCATGTGTGTAGGTGATGCAAACACACAGGTGTGTTCCGGACCCCACAGGAGTCAAGAAACATCTCCCCTGTAGACCAGCATACCTACCCCACACGTGGCATGGTGCTGCCATGTAATGTAAGGAGAGCGTAGGATCTGGGTAAGGCTGGTCTGTGGGGTTTCCCAAATGACACGTAGGTGGCACCCCACACATTCCCAGAACCACAGCCACACATGCAGGCGGTGCTGGAAACTGGTAGTATAGGACCCACTGGCATGAGCAGCAGCAGCATCCTGCTGTACGCAGTGATGTGTGATATGTATTGGGCACCCACCAGAGATATCTGGCCCTTAATGTTCCCACCCATTGCATTTCCACCCAGGTGGAGGACTTACGGAAAAAGGGACGTGAGTTGCAGCTGCATTGCCCGGATGTCCTTGAGCGGCTACAAAGGAGGACACTGCAGCAACGTGGCGTTGAGTATTGCGGTCCCTGCAGCACAGTACAGCATGTCACAGTGGGCCAACGGCCTATGGGAGGCCACACTTTGTTTATATGGCATTGTAATTGCATGATGGTGTGCTAATGACTGTCTTCCCCCACAGAAGCTGCTGCTGCTGGTGAGGGGACATCAGCCTCAGGGCCACCCAGAACATGCCCCACAGCTGCAGTACAGCTGGTGGAGGAGGAGGAGGTGGAGGAGGAGGAGGCGGCAGAGGAGGAGGAGGCGGCAGAGGCAGAAGAGGATGATGGGGTCATGGAGGGGGTGGAGGGTGGGGTGGGGCGGGAGGGAGGGGAAGGTGAGAGTGTTTGTGATGTTTGGGGGGGTGAGGAGGAGGAGGAGAGCATGAAGGGTGGCGAGGGTGGGTGAGAGGTGCCAGGGGGGAGGAGGGGTGTGTGGAAGGGGGAGGGTGGGAGGGGACACAGGATAGCACAGGGCACTGTGGGTCCCTGCCAGTTGCCACATGTGTGTGGTGATGGTGCCCGTCTGGGTGTAGCTATGCCACCCATGGCCACAGACAGGGTCCACGCATATGCCACCACACAGACACCTGGCACCTTGTGTGTATGTGGTGGCAGGTGCGTCTAGGACCTGTATGTGGCAATGGAAGGCATGCTGCAATGCAAGCGGGCCCTGGACCGCACCATCCAGTGGCTGGCAGGCTCCATTCAGTGGATGACTGCCGAGATGCAGCGTGTGGCTGGTATGGGCAGTGCATCTCGACAGCCATCCCCTGATGGGCGTCCCAGGAGTGTGTGATGGTCCCTGTGGCACCCACACACGTACCCTGTGCTGTCCTGTCTCCCGGGACCCAACATGTGGGCTTTGGTATATAATACCTGTTGTACATATGTTTTTAAATACAGTTGTGTTACTACATCACCATGGTCATGTATCTCTCTTACAGACAGACTGTGGACATGAGCATGGGACATGTGTGTAGATCCCTATGTGTATGCATGGTAGACATAGGTAACATACATGGACTGTCTCCACATGCAGTTGTGGGGGCTGCCCATGTGCATAGGCGTCTGTGTTCCATGGTGCCCCTGTGATGTGCCAATCTGCAGTGTGTCCCAACAGCTATGGTCATATGCATGCTGGCTGTGATGTGTGGGCACCATATCTGATGCACCATGCCTGTGGGACAATAGGGGGAAAAGGATAGCAGCAGGTATCTGGCAGGAAGGGTAAGAGGGGATGCTGTACCCAGGGGCTTTACAGGGGGATATCTGGTGATGGCGAGACAGGTCGATGCAGGTCCCGAGGATGAGCGGTGGGGGACTACAAGCGCTGGTGAACAGTGATCAGCTGACTGAAGCGAGCTACCTTTGTCTGCCTGTGCCGCATGCAAGCCTATGTGGGTAGACAGCCATGTAGGCCCTGGTGTGGGCAGGGAGGATGGTCACACATGTGTGTCTAATGATGGAGAGTATATGGGGTGGGAAAGGGTGACAGATCCTTACAACAGACATGTACCACTGTGAACATCTTGCTGGGCAACGCATGAGGTTGGGTATACCCCCACTTATAGGTAGGAGGGTGACCACCTGCCACAGTCCATGGCACACAGGGCATGGTATAACCTATGTGCGATGAATGGTGGCAGTACAGACACCCCACCCCTGAGGGATATGGGTAGGCACATGTGGGCAGGGTGACAACATGGGGTGCAGGGTACATAGGGGATCACAGTGCCACACATTGGAAACGAACACATAGGTTGTAATAGGCTGTGATATATTTATTTTTAATGTTCACATCCTCCATGGCCAGCCACCGCGACCACGGCCCAACCCACCTCTCTGTCCCGGGACTTCTGGTGCCGCCTCTGGTGCCGGTGCTGGCTGATGGGTATGAGCAGCTATGGCCTCCTGGGCATACGCAATATGGAGGAGTGCCTCTGCCATTGTGTCTGCTGTAGTAGCACAAAAACCTTCACCCTGAGCTCAAGTTAACAGCAAAACCACAAAACTCAGTGAAAAACCAAATATGTTTTAAATTTTTTTGTCGGAATGGCCAGCACAGTGGAAAGGAAAAACACCTTCCACCACCGTGGCCCGTCCTTTTTAATCACTTTAAAGAAGTTTGAATTTAAAACAGCACTTATTCAAAAATGGCTGGTACTTAGCTTTTGAAGACCAAATAGGCTGTAAAAACGCTTTAGTCACCAGTAGATCAAATACACGACATGTCACGTTTCGAGGGCATACCCCCTGCTTCAGGTCAAACTACTGTGTAATAAACGTTAGCCTTGGAAACACAGCTAAATGAATTGTTTTTTATATAACCCAGGCTCCCGAGTTGATAGAACGCGCTTATCAGGTGTGGCATATACAAAAGAACCTATCAGAATAGGGAAGGGAAACCACCAGTCAGGTTACACCTCCCGATCGGAAAGGTTAAAAAATAGTATGCCAATCCAGCTGCTGATTCAAGCCTTCTGGATATACAGAATGCAACCTAAAAATCAACTTTTGCTCCAAATTTTGTAGGACCTGGATCCTATCACCACCTCGGGGATTAGGGGGTACATGATCTAAAATTCACCAACGAAGATCAGCAAATTCATGCGAGCATTCCAAACAATGATGAACCAAAGGTGCTGCAAGCTGCTGTGTGCGCAAGCGAGAAGACATGTTCCCCCAACCTCTGTTTCCAAGTCCGTGAAGTCCTCCCAATATAAGGTAATTGGCAGGGGCAGAGAATTAAATAAACCACATAAGCAGTGGTGCAGTTCGTATGCCATCGGGTATAATAGCTTTTTTGGGTACGACTGTCAGTCCATAGCAAGCCCGGTAAGGTGTTTAAACAAAAAGAACAGGTCCCACAAGAAAAATGACCGGCATTATCATGCCCTGAAGGTGGCCGGTCTTGAGGAGCCGTAGTCTTCATCAATAAATCTCACAAGTAGTGATTTAAAGTGATAAAAAAGGACGGGCCACGGTGGTGGAAGGTGTTTTTCCTTTCCACTGTGCTGGCCATTCCGACAAAAAAATTTAAAACATATTTGGTTTTTCACTGAGTTTTGTGGTTTTGCTTTTATTGTGTCTGCTGTGGCAAGCAGTTGGTGGATCTCCTGGATGAGTGCCTGTAGGTGGAACACAAGGTGATGTTTGAGATACCTGTTACAACCCCCACTGTGACACATGCACATGTCAGGCATATCCCACCAGATCAGTCTGCAGAAGAATCATGCACGCAACAACTAGCATCGCTTGACCATGTTTACATCTGTGTGTCCCATGAGCCATTCTCATGCCAGGAAAGGGTCCTGATGAGGGCTCGTGTGAATCACAGACCTCACACATGGTACAGTGTCGCAATTCAATGTGTCAATGCTTGATCTGCACACTGGTCATATGAGAGAAGCCAGATGATGTGAGGAGTCATGGCACACACATACATATATCTGGGGGGCCCTATTTTCTATAACGCTGGCCCACAGTACAGATTACGCTGACAAACTATGCTAGGTAACAATACCCATGGGGAGGGGTCAGTCATGTAAGCTGTCTAGGTGACCTGGGATAGGTGTTTTCCACAATGCGCTTCCTTGGGGTATATGGCCATGAACAGTGTGTGTGTGTGTCTGAGCTCCTCACACATGCTGACACCTGACAAGCCATGCCACACATGGCACAGACCCCCCCTGCACATAAGAAACAATCTGCTATGTTGCCAACATATTGTGGTGCACATGCAATCTCATTGTGGATGTTACGTCCACCCCCATGGGGATTGTTGTGTATGCTGGTACCCACCTTCGGCATCGTGCCTTGTTGAGGCACTGTGGGCCCGCAGCTCTGCCAAGATCATAGCCATGCTTGGAGGGGTGGCTGATGTCTCTGGTGCCTGCATTGTGTGGTGACTCCCCTCCATCTCCGTACCCTCTACAGCCTGTGAGTTGCTGCTAGTGGCCCCCACTGGAGCATTGACATCCGGTGGCGTGTTCTCTGCCTCGGCCAGCACATTGTTTCCTGTTGTGCCTTCGTCATTGCTGGCGGTGTCCCCATACATTGTGGTCTCTGGCCCCTCACAATCCTGAGGCCCTGCCACATCTTCCTCCTCATGTGCCTCCATGGTCCTGTAGTCACCTGGGGGTTGGAAAAGGGTACACAGCACAGATGAGTTTGCGCAGTGCACCTATATACACCTGTGTAGTACCTCCCCAGCATAATCAATGTGTTGTGTGCCTGTGCCTGCTGTTGGTACGCCTACAATAGGAACAGCAGAGGTGCCTACAGTGTGCTGTGCCTGGCAGGGGGTGGGGGGGGGGTAGCAGCCTCATTCCCTGGTGTAGGTGTACCACATGGGATGCAGTGTGTGGGGGATGATGTTTTGTGTGCCTCGCCCTCTATCTGCAGTATCAGGTATGGACTGGCCGCCTGAACTTGGATGTGGCCTCAGCAATACATGTGGCCGTGTCACATGTGGGAACCCTGAGTGGGATTGTGTGCCGTCATTGTGTGAGCGATGTGCTTGCATTGCTCTGAGTGGTATGCACGTTAGGTGTTCCAGGATGTGTCTGTGTCAGCCAGACATGTGTGTGGGCCCTCCGCTTTGCAAGATACTGTGTGCTGTGGCTAGACAGCTATCCCATACTCCATGGGTGTGGTGGGGTGTCTGGGGGGATGGGTGGAGCACTGCTGTGTATGGGGTTGCACCGTGTGTGGGGGTATGGGAATATGTGTGTGGCACTGTGGGACGTGTATAAGGGCTGATCCCAGGTGTTGTGGGGGTTGTGCTATGTGCATTTGGTATGGGTGTGACAATGTGCCTTCCAATGTCTGGTGAGGGTGGGTGCGGTATCCCCACTGTATGTGGGCCCTGACAGAGTGTTAAGTGTGTGACATGTGTGTGATTTTTTTGATGGTGTTTGTTTGCGTCTATGTCATCATCCCTGTGTGTTAGTCTTTTCCCTGTCAGAGGTCTGCGATATGTCCCTGGATAGGTAGGTGCATACTGACGTTAAATGTGTTTTGTTGGTGTGTATGGGTACCCCCAGGCCAATGTTTTCTGGGCTAGTTGTATGTCCCTCTTGTATGTCTCCCCCTGTCACAATGTGCTTAGTGACTGGCTGCAGAGGTATGATGACTGCTGTGACCTATATGCCAGTACTATTTTAACAAGTAAACCTCAGGGTGACAGAGAACGCAGGCTGGTACTGCTGAACACACCCCAAAAGGTGTAGGCACAAAACAATAACTCAATGTAAGCCCTCATAAGCCATATGTGATGAAGGAACGCAAGACCAATCTGGGTAGGATAACTCCAGTAGTAGAGGAATCTGACCTCAGTTAGTCCCCCCAACCACATATCCTTAGGAGGAGGAGTACTTTGAAGGACAGACAGGCACTATACTCGCATGAACTCTGCATACGTCAGTGGCCAAACTCACCTATATGTACAGCCCAGAGGGTCTAGCAGAACAGCCAAACTTCACAGCACTAGAGAGCAACAATGTAGAAATGACACAAGGAGGCTATCTGAATACTGTCAAATGATATCCCAATGTGTCTCTTTACTGTTACATTGCTGCTCAGGTATGCTGTGATGCTCTTTGATTACAGTGGGATATCATTAGCCATGCCTCAGATATGTCCTTTACATCTCTGTTACATTGCTGATCTGTAGTGCTGTGAATTGTTGCCATGCAGCTTAACCCTCTGGGCTTTGCATGTATGTTTTCTGGACCATTGATGTATGCAGTGTTCAATCAGATATGGGCCTTGTTCACCACGACCCCTGCCTCTCCACTGCTTTGTGGTCCTCAACTAAGTTCAGGACTGTGTCTATCATGCACCCAGGCCCAGGTACCTGTCACACAAACCCTGTACCTACCCTGCCATGTGCTGCTGTGTCATCACCCCACAGTTGCCTGTGTTAAGGCACTCATACTCTCAGGACAGGGTCCCCCACCAATCCCCTCCATGTGCCACATGTGCTTGGGCATGCCCTGTACATGTGCTGCATATCTACTACTACTACTCCTACTCCTACTCCTACTACTAAGCATTTATAAGGCGCTACCAAGCGCACACAGCACTGTAAAAGTGAAAACACAAAAAGACAATCCCTGCTCAATGGAGCTTATAATCTAAAAGGACAATGCACTAACAGGTGTGGAAGGAGGTTTGGAACAGGAGCAAAGAGACAAGAGCAGGGGAGACAGGTCAAAGGAAGGAGTTAGGAACAAGTGTGAGAGGAAGACAGAAAGGTGAGATTAAAAAGGGGAGGAATGGAGAACAGCACACTCTTGAGCCAAAGGCAGAGGCAAACATATGAGCTTTGAACCTAAGTGGGAGGAGGGCCATAGAAGATGCCTGACGCATAGACAAAGGACGTTTATTCCAGGCCTAAGGAGCAGCAAGGTGTAAGGTGCATACCCACCTGCCTGTGGAAGGGCGGTGTCCAACGCTTCTGGCAGTCCACGCAGGTAGATGGTCCCAAGACGGTCTGCAAGCTCCTGCTCCAGGAGTGTGAGAGTTGGGGCAAAGGGGGCACCCGGGGACACCATGTTACGTATGCGCTATGAGAGAGCGTGAGGCTTGGCGCATGCATGTAACCTCACGCAGCACATGCGCATGTCTCACACTCATGCACAGTGCATGTGTAACATGGTGTCCCACGCATGCACCTTCTGCATCTCTGCGGCACATGCACAATGCACACAGCTGCCGTGCTTGCACCACTGTGCATGCGCAACGTGCACAACGTAAAAAAAACTATAAATACACATGTACACCTGGTACACGTTGAGGGGTTTGTGTAGGCGAGGGAGAGAAGGCATGCGTTGTTGGTTGTTGGTGAAGCAAGGAGAGTGTCAGAAGCAGGTGTGTCGTGGAGAGTGGCTGGGTTGGTGAGTGGTGGTGGAAAGTGTCAGAGGCAGGTTTGTTGTAGAGAGGTGTGTGGCAAAGCAGGCGAGGGAGAGAGGAGGGGAGACAAGGAGCAGGTGACAGCGACAGGAGCTGAGTTGAGTTGAGAAGCAGGCAGCAGGGAGAGGAGGTGGGGTGAGGAGCAGGTATGAGGTGTAGCAGAGGAGCCGAGGAGCAGGGATGTGTGACAGAGAGGGAGAGGGCACAGAGGGCAGGGAGATGGAGTGACAGGAAATGGCAGGAGGGGAGGAGGAGGGCACCTGTTCAGCAGGACCCAGAGCCGGCAGGGAGTGTTGGGCCTGTAGTGGTGGCTGCAGGCCCAATGGGTGTGTCGCAGCACACATAGGGGCCACCCAGTGCCAAACGAAGGCATATAGAGGTTTGTCAGAGGCAGGTGTTTCGTGGGGAGTGGCTGGGTTAGTGAGTGGTGGTGGGGTTGTGTGGCTGGGTTGCTGTGTGTTGGGGGAGGTGTGTGGCTAGGTTGGTGAGGTGAGTGTCTGAGTTTGAGTGACTTGGAGGAGTTGAGGGGGTGGAGTTTATGGCAGGCTTTGTGGTTGCTGCATGTGCAGTGGGAGGTGATCAGGGGCTGCGGTTGCCTGACGGGGGAGATGGTGTCCATGGGGCTGAGGCACAGGGCATGGGTGTAGTCCCACTGCAACACAGACCTGCAACTGTGGGGGCAGGCCAGGCAGAGGCTGTGCCAGTACAGCGCAGGAGGCGTGCGGAGTTTCAGGCTCACCAGCCTCGCCTCTACAGGCCCAGGGCCCAGCTCCAGGGCATGCGTGAGGACCAGGTCATCTCCCTCTACTGCCTGAGCATGGGGGCTATTAGGGAGCTCTACGAGGATCTAAGACCTGACCTCGAGCCCCTGACTGGTTGGTCACATGCCATACCGGGTTTGGTCAAGTTCCTTGGTGCCCTACATTTTTTTCCCTCTGGCTGTTTCCAGTCATCTGTGGCCACATGGGTGGCATGAGCCGCCCTATCTTCTGACGCTGTCTCCACCAGGTACTGCGTGCCATGGTCAGCCGGGTGGGGAATTACATTGCCATTTCCAACACTAGGCAACAGTGGGGGACCCTGAACCAAGCCTTTGCGGCGTTTACCGGGATACCACACATGATGGGAGCTATTGATTGCAACATGTTGCCCTGGTCCCACCCAGAGACAGGGAGGTAGTGTTCCACAACTGCAAACACTACCATTCCCTGAATGTTAAGGTTGTATGTGATGCAAATATGCATATTCTGAATGTGGTCCCTAGGTTTGCAGGGTCCACCTATATCTTGCATCACTCGGCACTATTCAGACAATTTGAGGCAGGCCAGTATGAGGACTGTATACTGCTGGGTGTGTATTTCTCATCTCTGACATGCACATGGTGATCCTCTGACTAACCGTATGTGCACATGTCTGTCTTTGAGGTTTAACCCTAGTTGTGTATGTGTCTCATCTGTCTCTGTGTGATCTAACTTGGGGGGGTGGGTAGTGCCCTCCAGCTCTACCTTGCTACGGTGCTGCGTGTTGATGGTAGAATGAACGCTAGCATTTGTGTCGTGGTTACAGATTATGTTGATTGCAATCCTTACACCTACCCCTTATTTTGTGTGTCATAACTTCACACACTGATTCATAGTTGTGGTGTTCCATCATGTGATGTCATATGTTTCTGTCCAGATGTTGTGTGCATTTGGTTTGCACATACATACTTGTGTCCATTTTGGTGGACATCAGCTCCTGCTTTAACGTTCCACATTTCTTTCTGCAGGTGATTCAGAATATGGGTGTCGTCCCTGGTTGCTGACCCTTGTGGGTCAACCACGGACACGTGCAGAGAGGAGTTACAATGAGGTCCATGCCTCCAGCCGCTCTGTCATAGAGCACACCTTTGGCATTTTAAAGAGTCGCTTCAGGTGTCTGGATAGGACAGGCGGAGCCTTACAATACAAACCACAGACTGTGGCAGAGATCATTATAGCCTGTTGCATCCTGTACAACATTGCCCTCAGGCACCATATCCCTGTCCAAATTAATGAGGATCTGGAGGATGATCCTACGTGCCCTCCTGTACGTGGCCGTGGTGACACATGTGAGGGCACAGCAGTCAGGCGGCAGGTGATTGAGGAGGTGTTCTCATGTAAGTACTGCATATGTTGCCACATACATTTGTTTAGATATGTGTGTACTACTACTACTAGTGAACATTTGTATCCCAATAGCAGTAAGATGCAACACTGCACTGACATATAAAAGACACTGCCTGGCCATCCCAGCTTACAATCTAGTGATTACTGAAACACAGATGATGTGAGCAGGGCACAACAGTGGGTGGTGGTGGATTATGTGTGTCAGATGTAGTAGGCTTGTGGAAGGTGTTAAGCTGTCATACATGATTTGTGGCTGATTGGGATAGGGGCTACTATACAGCCATAGGTAGTTAGTTTGTTTTTTTGGGTGCAGCATGGTGAAAGGCATGTAATATGGGGTCAACAGTAGGAGGGCGGCAAATAGATGGGACCAGTTGCCTAGACATGTGTGTTTCACATTTTGTAATATGAGCTGTTGATTGGTTGGTATACTCTGATGGGCAGGGACTGTGTGTTAGTTGTTTCTGTATAGCGCTACATGTGACATGTAGCACTATATATATGCTCAGTTGTAGTTGGATTACTGGTAGTTGTGAGCAGTAAGGGAAGTTACTAGAACACCACAGTGTGCATGCATGTATAGGTCAGCAGGAGAGCCTTGACATGGATGCGGAGACGGATAGGGAACCTGTGAGGTGTCCTGATAGTGGGGGTATTATAGCCATTATGTGTGTGACTGTAGAATGGCCATGCAGTGCAGTGTTGCATATTTTCATGCAGACAGAGATGATTCAAAACCAGATTAGCAAGGTGTAGGTTACAGTAGGCAAGCCGGGAGCTGATTAAGGGGGTGGATTTGGGTTTTAGTTGTGTGTTCAGGGAGGACTGGGGAAATATAGTTGATGACATCTAGACAGAAACCACAAGCCTCAACTACAAGATGGGTATGTGTGTAGAGGTGGAGAGTGCAGTCCAAGACAACACCTACATTGCTGACCCTGGAGAAACAAAGGTATGACCACACACACAAAGATGCTCTGATGGGAGGGGAGGGTTTAGGTGCACATATAGGATATCCATGCTTTGCCATTATTAATTTCACAAGTGGGATGACATGCAGCCATCAATGTCAGGTGGCAGGAAGACATTGGGGTGTGGTTTGGCAGACATAACTCAGGCATGGAGAGATATATTTGCAAATCATCAGCACACAGTTGGTAATGTAGGTCAAGGGATGAGATAGCCACACCAAGGACATGTATATCGACAGAGGGTAAGGAAGAGGCCCCCGGATATTTCCCTGTGGTACAGGAACTGACAGCAGGGTAGCAGAGGACAATGAGACACCAGAACACACACTGAAGGGGCAGTGAGCGCAATATGGGAGACACAGGATAGTACTGCGGCCTTATTTCCAAGCAGGGACATGGTAGCAAGGAGAAAGTTCTGTTCAATAGTTTTTACATCAGCAGAGAGGTGAGGAAGGGGACAGACAGAGTAGGGGCCCTTGTAGTTTGCCACACACACTTCAGTGATAACTTTAGCATGAAGCGAATCTGTACAGTGTGATGGGGAACAGTCAGTCTGTAAAGGATCTTGGGGAGTCTGCGAGCTGAGGATGTGAAGGTGCAGTGTGTGTTGCACAGCTCCAACATGACATATGCATGTTTCTCTTGTGTTCCTCAATCCACAGGACATACTTGGTGACCCTCCTGGTGCTGTGGTGCATTGGCAGGTGACTGTACATCATCCAACATGCAGTAGTTTGTGATAGGTGGACCTACAGCTACTTTGTCTGTGACAACAGTCGTGGGAGCACATGTCTGCGGAGATCTGTCATATTGTACATATGTTGTTGTTCACCTCTTTGCCCTGCACCCCCATACCCCATATGTTGCTTGTCGCAGGGCTGCCCCGTCTACGCCTTAAGAATGTTGGGGTTACCCCGGGCAAACATTATACTAGGCAGTCCAGGGAATGTAAGTTCACTCGGCGTAGTTGAGAGAAGTGACCTCACAGATTCCAACTACCTAGGAGCACTCATTAATGAGACCAGGTGGAGGGAAATAAGGCTTTTTATTCCCTGTTAAATGCAAAGGTTCAACATAAGAGATAATCATTGAAAACAGAAAGTCCTTTGTGTCAAAAAGGTACCAGTATTTACAATAGTTGCTTAATTGTTGCTTCACAATTAAGGCAGGCTTCACTACCGGAATTCAGTACAAGAAAACAGCCATTAACTTTCATTAATTCTTCTTCACTATACAGAGCACACAGACTCTGGAGCTGAGGCCGTGCACAAGTCACATTCCATAAGTTTTGGCAGAGATAAGGGAACAGTATTTGGGTATTCAATTTCCATAGAATCTCCTTCGCTATACTCAGTAGAGGAATATTCACTGTCCCTGTCTGACCCAGACTTGTAGGTTAGGACTCTGGGGTCTGGCTTCCCATAGCCAGGGGTTCTCAAGGCTGCAGGAATTTGATTAAACCAATCTGGTTTCTTTTCCCTCACACAAGGGGCACAGGTTTCAGCAGAGCTTTTAGGAGCACAGTATTCACAGTCATTGGTTAGTGATTCATACCTGGATTTGGACGAGTTGGAACCAACAGTGTTTTCTCCTCCAGTCACTTTCCTTTGGTAGCAGAGCCTCTGCCTGCCAGCATTGGATACAGCCATGCTTCTGGGCAGTTGAGTAAAACTTGTCCTGGATTCCCCTCTCTCTCTGGGTAAGAACTCCAGCTGACCATAAAAGTGCTTTCCTTTCTGACCTGGTAAAACTTGATTATAATCCTTCAGAGATTGTAAGCTCTTCTCAGAACCCTTCTCCCTTGTTCGTGGCTTCTGTCTCTCTGTTCTGGATTCAGGCAGACTGTAAGAACAGGGCGTGGCAGACACTCTCACCTTAGAGCTGGCTCTAGCAAACTTTCCTTGTGCAGCAGGGTCAGTTTGGGCCTTCTGGCTCCCAGCCTTGTGAAGTCTGTTCCTTCTCAGGTTCCTCTCAGTCTTCTCTGCCTTCTCTTGGTGTTTCCCAGCCTTCTCTGGGTACTTCCCAGCCTCCTCTGGGTACAAGCTCTTCTCAGCCTTCCCTGCTCTACAAGCATTCTGTTCTAATTTATAAAGCAAACTCCTTGGAATGACTTCCGGGTTCACTTCCAGGTGCAAATCATCAGAGTTCCCAGGCTCATTAACTCCCGAATGTCTGTTCCTGCTCCCTCTAGCTGTGCCTGGGGGTAATTGCACACCTAGTTCCTTAAAAGAAACAGGATTTCTTTTTAAACACTCATCTGTATTAACACACGCCTCATGACACATCCCCCCTCTTAAAATATTACTGGCTGAATGACCCTCATTACAGCATGTAATCCTGGACATTGCGTCGGCGTTATCATGCAGCTTCCCTGCTCTGTGTTGCACTTGAAATTCATACGGCTGCAATGCCATGTACCATCTAGTCAATCGGCTATTATTGTTGCGCATCTGGCTCAACCACTTGAGCGGGGCATGGTCGGTGATGAGAGTAAACCTCCTTCCCATGAGGTAGAACTTCAAAGCTTCAACAGCCCACTTTATAGCTAAGCACTCACGCTCAATCGTCGAGTACTTCTTCTCGGCTGGTGACAGTTTTCTGCTTAGAAACATGATGGGGTGTTCAGCCCCCTCCTGCATTTGGGAAAGGACGGCCCCTAGGCCGATTTCCGATGCGTCGGTTTGTAGTAAAAATGGATGATGAAAATCCACCCCTCTTAGAATGGGAGCTCTGCATAGCTTCTCTTTCAATGTCCTGAAGGCAGTCTCTGCCTCAGTTGTCCAGGCTAGCGTGTTTGGGGCATTTTTCCGCAACATCTCTGTGAAGATGGCGCTTTCTTCCGCGAAGTGTGGGATGAAGCGTCTATAGTACCTGATGAGCCCTAAAAAGCTTCTTAGCTGCTTTTTATTCTGGGGTGCGGGGAAACTGCGCACGCTTTCAATTTTATCTAACAAAGGACGGACAGTACCCCTGCCTACTACATGTCCTAAGTATTTGACTTCGCCGGCTGCAAACAGGCATTTCCCTGGATTTAAAGTTAAACCAGCTTGCCGCATTGCGTTTAAGACTGCTTTTACTTGGACTAAATGCTGGTTCCACGTAGTGCTATGGATAACTATGTCATCCATGTAAGCTGTAGCATACTCTTGATGAGGTCGTAAGACTATATCCATTAGCCTCTGGCAGGTCGCCGCGGCTCAATGTAGACCGAAAGGCATGCGCCGAAACTGAAACAAGCCAACTGGTGTAGTAAAGGCTGTTTTTGGTCGTGCCTCCCTGGTCAGGGGAACCTGCCAGTAGCCTTTCGTCATATCTAATGTAGTGAGATATTTAGCTTGACCTAGCCGGTCTAGGAGTTCTTCTATGCGGGGCATAGGGTAAGCATCAAAGGTGGAAATGTCATTGACCTGTCAGAAGTCAATGCAGAAACGCATTGTTCCATCTGGCTTAGGGACCAGGGCAATAGGGCTGGACCAAGGGCTCCGGGACTCTTCTATCACTCCCATCTCCACCATATCTTGTACTTGCGCGATGACCTCTTGTCTTTTGGCTTCAGGCAAACGATATGGTCTTTGCCGGACAATTTTTCCAGGAGGAGTGAGGATTTCGTGCGCAACCAAGTTTGTCTCGCCGGGAACGGATGTCAACACATCACTGAATTTCTTCAACAGGCTGAACAGTTATTGCCTCTGCACTATCGAGAGTTCCTCGCCAACACGTAACTCCAGACTGACTTTACAGTCGGACAACAGTGGGCCCAAATCTTCCTCTACTGGCTTTTCCCCTACAGCTACCAAGTTTCTCATCTCGGTCTGCCCTGTGGAGCCGAATCCTCCGCTCCCTCGGCTGGTAGGGCTTATCATAGATACTTCCTCTAGAGGTGGGAAGCCGACTCGCTCACATATCAGCTGAGCTATTCTCTCTCCCGCTTTTACTTCAAAATCTTCTCTTGAAAAATTAAATAGCAGGACCTTTATTATCCCTCTGTAGTCGGGGTCTACTACCCCAGCACCAACATCAATGAAGTATTTAAGGGCTAATCCTGAGCGGGGCGCAATCCTACCGTAACATCCCGGTGGAATCTCTACTTGGATGTCGGTGCTAATCAACGCCCTGCCACCCTTAGTGACTATATGATTTTCCGCACTGTATAAGTCATACTCTGCGGCCTGTGGAGTGGCTCGACAGGGGCTTCGGGCTTCCGGTGAGGTTTTGCAAAACTTTAGAACAAACTTTTTTTCTGCTTCCTCTGGTATCTTTCGGTTTGGGCCCTTAACTTTCCCTAAAAGGGGATTGGGGACCACCCTACCCTTGAAAGGGGTACCTCTAGACACGAGTACTTCTCGTGGGTTTAAACCTTTTTCTAGGCCCTTCTCAAATTGTGGCCAGTCCCTACCTAGGACCAGCTCTTTGGGTAATCTGGGCACTACCGCTATCAGCATAATTTTCTCTATTCCCAAACCTCTGACTAGTAATTTGTACATGGGATACAAGGTAGCAGCGCCATGTACACACTTGATCTTGACTTGACCTTCTGGTCGGTCTGGGGCGGATGCAGCTTGCTCTTGGATGTTAGACCAGAGCTTACGCGAAATCATTGTCTGGTCCGCGCCAGAGTCAAGTAAGGCTTTGGCAGCTACTCCTTGCACCGTGACATCCAGTACAAAACCTTCTGATAACAATTGCTTATGCTCTCCTATGAGAGCAGTACGTACTCTGCATTCATTTATGACATGACCCAACTTTCCGCAGCTAAAACATCTTTTAGAAAGACTTTTCTCTATCTTTTTATCAAATTTCACATTAGGTGTTTTAGACTGGTAGAGACTTCCTGATACTGGATTGAATGTAGCTATGGCTGTTTTAGCTACCTCCCCCGTAGGCTGGGTAACTAATTCAGCTTCCAGATACCTCTCTGTTAGGGCAATCGCCTCCATAGTAGAGCGACAATTCTGGAGAATAAGGAAGCTCTTTATTTTACCAGGTACCGCGGTCATAAACTGCTCGAGAACTATCATATCCATTAATGCTTCCACAGATCTTTCACTGGGCCTTAGCCACTTTTCAGCTAAGCGCTTCAGTCGGTGACCCAATGACTTAGGCGTTTCGCCTGCTTCAAGACATGCTGCACGTAGCCTGCGGTTATAGATAAGTGGGGTCAAGCCCAGGCGTTCCCTGATGGCCTTTGTCACTTCACTATAATCAGCAGCTAACGCAGCGGGCATTGCCCTGTAGGCTGACAGTGCCTCTCCCGTAAGGGACACTGCCAGTCTAATGGACCATTGGTCCTCTGGCCAACCCACAGAAAGGGCAATTCTTTCAAAAGCGTCCAGGAAGTCGTCTGGATCGTCCTTCTCCCCCAACTTCCCTAAAGTTAGAGTCTCGTAGGACCCTAGTCCTACCGGACAATGGTTCAGTCCTGAGCTCTGCTTCATGAGTCCAGCGGCTGCTTCCTGAGTCTTCTGCTGATGGCTCATCCAACTTTCCAGCATCTGCAGGACTGGCTTTTGTTGTTCCTGCATGGCCATAATTGCATGCTGCTGGGACTATGCAGCCACTTCCGCCTGTTTGCTGAATTGGGCCGCCATCCAGTTAAACATCTCACGCTGCTCCATCGATATAAGATCCCTGGTAGAAGTGTAGACTTGAACTCTCAGCAACGGTGGTACGGTTCTGCGTCATAGCACCCTCCAGGAACTTCACCTTCCATTCCGGATTTTGCTGCTGTCCAGTCCACGTTTTCTTTTAACTCCGGTCTGGTTTTTCTGGCACTCCGGTCCAGGTTTTCTTTTAACTCCGGTCTGGTTTTTCTGGCACTCCGGTCCAGGTTTTCTTTTAACTCCGTTCCGGTTTTTCTGGCACACCGGTCCAGGTTTTCTTTTTTTTTTCAAAATGGATACTGGCAATTTCCTTAATTTCTTTATTATCTCTTAAGGTTATATCCAAATCCGAACAACTACGCCATTTGTCGCAGAGCTGCCCCGTCTACGCCTTAAGAATGTTGGGGTGACCCCGGGCAAAGATTATACTAGGCAGTTCAGGGAATGTAAGTTCACTCGGCGTAGCTGAGAGAAGTGACCTCACAGATTCCAACTACCTAGGAGCACTCATTAATGAGACCAGGTGGAGGGAAATAAGGCTTTTTATTCCCTGTTAAATGCAAAGGTTCAACCTAAGAGATAATCATTGAAAACAGAAAGTCCTTTGTGTCAAAAAGGTACCAGTATTTACAATACTTGCTTAATTGTTGCTTCACAATTAAGGCAGGCTTCACTGCCGGAATTCAGTACAAGAAAACAGCCATTAACTTTCATTATTTCTTCTTCACTATACAGAGCACACAGACTCTGGAGCTGAGGCCGTGCACAAGTCACATTCCATAAGTTCTGGCAGAGATAAGGGAACAGTATTTGGGTATTCAATTTCCATAGAATCTCCTTCACTATACTCAGTAGAGGAATATTCACTGTCCATGTCTGACCCAGACTTGTAGGTTAGGACTCTGGGGTCTGGCTTCCCATAGCCATAGGTTCTCAAGGCTGCAGGAATTTGATTAAACGAATCTGGTTTCTTTTCCCTCACACAAGGGGCACGGGTTTTAGCAGAGCTTTTAGGAGCACAGTATTCACAGTCATTGGTTAGTGATTCATACCTGGATTTGGACGAGTTGGAACCAAACAGTGTTTTCTCCTCCAGTCACTTTCCTTTGGTAGCAGAACCTCTGCCTGCCAGCATTGGATATAGCCGTGCTTCTGGGCAGTTGAGTAAAACTTGTCCTGGATTCCCCTCTCTCTCTGGGTAAGAACTCCAGCTGACCATAAAAGTGCTTTCCTTTCTGACCTGGTAAAACTTGATTATAATCCTTCAGAGATTGTAAGCTCTTCTCAGAACACTTCTCCCTGGTTCGTGGCTTCTGTCTCTCTGTTCTGCATTCAGGCAGACTGTAAGAACAGGGCGTGGCAGACACTCTCACCTTAGAGCTGGCTCTAGCAAACTTTCCTTGTGCAGCAGGGTCAGTTTGGGCCTTCTGGCTCCCAGCCTTGTGAAGTCTGTTCCTTCTCAGGTTCCTCTCAGTCTTCTCTGCCTTCTCTTGGTGTTTCCCAGCCTTCTCTGGGTACTTCCCAGCCTCCTCTGGGTACAAGCTCTTCTCAGCCTTCCCTGCTCTACAAGCATTCTGTTCTAATTTATAAAGCAAACTCCTTGGAATGACTTCCGGGTTCACTTCCAGGTGCAAATCATCAGAGTTCCCAGGCTCATTAACTCCCGAATGTCTGTTCCTGCTCCCTCTAGCTGTGCCTGGGGGTAATTGCACACCTAGTTCCTTAAAAGAAACAGGATTTCTTTTTAAACACTCATCTGAATTAACACACGCCTCATGACATGCTGTTGGCACACATATCCACATGTGTTCCTGGCCAGTTCGTCTTCTCCAACACTATCTCTGGGACACGTCCAACAGTGCTGCGAGTGTGTGCAAGTCCTAAGTGTTTGGGTGGTGGGCTGCACGTATACCCTTCCCTGACATTGTAGCATCAGCCAACAGCAGTGTATCATTGCATTTGACAATCCTTTATCTCCACTAATCTCCCATTGTGCACATACAGGCTATATGCTACTGCTGGCACGCTCACCTTAGCATACTGTGTGGGTGTGTGTTTTTGGGTTGGCTGTGTGATGATACAGCGTGCAGGCATTTTGCATTATCATGTGGTGTGAGGGATCTGTACACCTGGGGAGCGGTGGTGACTGTGCTATCTCTACCTTATTGCTGTTTACCTTTTGAATATTATGGACATGTGTTGTGTGTTGTGAGCTGACCTATCTCTTGTGTGCTGACAAACCACTGCGCGACAGCATTTTTGTATCACTGATATCGTCATAATGTGGACATGCATCAACAGTGGCTGGACATGGGGACATGGTGACTCTACACATTTCAATGACACCTTCTCCCTTCACTGTGATGTGTTGTGGCCTTTGAGAGCCTCAGGGGATCCCAAACAGACACTTGATGCAAACACACGGTAGGTTGCACCTTTGGTCTTTTGGGAGTGACATTAGCCTTTTAATAATTTACCGTTTGTTTCATGGATATTTCATGTTGGGTCTCTGTACATGAACGCTGAGGCACATGGGGTGGAGCTGTGAAACATCTGTGTAACATGGGCATGGACATGATCATATCCATGTGACACCCTCGTCTGCGGTTCCAATTCCAAATGTCCACAACATGCACTGTGTTCTGTGTTGTGAACATGTTATGTTTGCCTTTGTGACGTTTCATTATGTACATATTGATGTTTGACTCTCTGCAATTTGGGCTGATGTTGCAAGCAGCATACCAATACATTGTTTATCCTCTTCTGACACAGGGCAGAGGACACACAAAGCACATCTACTACAGTGCATCCAGTGTCACCATCACCCACCTGTTAGAGGACACAACAACACTATGGAACTATCCATGGGAAATGGTGCCATAGGATATTTGACCTCTGCGAGTGGGACACATGCCTAGGATAGACAGTATTATTGTTGGACTGCTACTTTGGACATGACAGGCCTGTCCAACACACTGTTGCTGCCATGCTCTGGCTGGGTGTCGTGTTCATCGCAGAAGACACACATGACCTTTCCAGTACTGTAGAATATTCGGATGTCACACTTGACTATGCATGTCCAGGGTTTCAAGGACAGTCTTAACAGGACTTGTTGGGTTGCAGACACCCTTTGCACTGTGGACACTGTGTACTGGTCCCCTCGCGTGCAGCAGGGACTCACATTGTCGTTGTATGTTGTACATCCTTCTGACATTGTGTTGTTGTGTTTTGCCCATGTGTGTGATACACACATCTGTTTGGTTCAACACGAGCATACAGCCATGCATGTGGCACAGGGGGAATAATGGAGAGGTCCTCTTGTCCATGTCCGCCTATCCTTCACTTGGACATGACACAGTATTTGCCACCACACCACTTTACTGCACACCAACATCTTGGATTGATGTTTGCACTTACCAAGGGTGTCACAATGCATGTGTGGCATCACTGTATCATGTTTCAATGTACCCGGTGCATGTGCATGTGACTGACTATGTTGGTGCAACACAGCATGTGTCAATATGGCTTCTGTGTGGGTTACTGTAACATGTTTGACCTTTCTTTCCATCTCTATATATAGGTTATTGTGTTTGTTTACTGTACAGATGTGACACTCTGCATTGATTTACAAACCTAGCATTGCATGTCTGCACAGTCCTATTTATTTCCTGAGCTTATGGCACTCACATTGCCCTATTATATTTGGAGTGTGGCAGTGTGACTGTCCATTTTCTTCCTTCATTTGTGCATTCCATGTACTGTGCTATATGTGTACAGACACTGTATTCACACCAACCAGTGCAGAGTACCTTCTGCATAGTGTTACCTCTGCATGTTTCTGCGGTTTGTTTCATTTGAATTCTCTGTGTTCATGTGCTTCTGCTACCTGTTAGCATATCCTCATTTTGCATTTGACCATCGTTTTGGGTTAAATTGTTGCTGCTTTGATTCCTATATCAGGCATTATGTGACAGCTGTAACATATATTTCGATATCTGTGTTTACACTTTATTACTCTTAACAACATATGCTGTTTTATTTTTGTGCCTCCTGTGTTGGCAGACAGATATATTCTTATGAAGAGATCATGATTGATTGGCAGTGCATGTTGGGCCCTCATCATGCACCGCCTACTGTCTACATGCACACATATGTAACTGACGCATTTGGGGCGTGCAGCAGCATGTGGGGGGTGGGGGGCTACTGCATACTGCACACCATGCACCTAATGCACATTATCTCTCCTGCCCATCTTCCCATCAGAGAAGGGTCAAAGGACGTTAACAGTGGCTCTGCTATGGATGTTCTTGATCCTCCCATTTCATGTCCTGTGAGGCGTACTGCACCTCAGCCCTGACTGTCCTCTGAAACCCGGTACCTGCGTTCCTGTGCCTGCTCAGCTGAGCGCATTAGGCTCATAGCCCACACCTTTGTGATTTTAAATTCATGCTTGCCTCTTTACAGTCAGTCATAGCACTCGTTAAGAGAGAGTACTTTGTCCATCTGACTAACTCTCCTGCCTCTGAACCTCACCATCTCTTTCCAATTCTCAACTCTCTCCTCAAAGTTCCTCCACATCTGATCCCTCCTTCCCTTTCTGCCCAGACTTTGGCTAACTACTTCTATGACAAAGTCCACAAGATTATTCTTGAGTCCCCCCCAGGATCAGCTCCATCCCCCTTTCCTCTTCTTCACTTTCAAATCCTTCCCTCAACCTCTTTCACCCTTTCTTCCTTTTCTAAGATCGCTGAGGAAGAAATCACACATCTTCTCTCCTGGATTCCAAGAGAGATTTCAGGTGCGGAGTGGTAGCTTCCTCTGGATCCATTGCAATCTGGCTTTCTCTCTCTACATTCTACTGAGACAGTTCTTGACAAAGACTCCAATAATTTGTTATTTGCCAAATCTAAGGGCCTTTACTCAATCCTCATCCTTCTTGTCCTTTCTGCTGCTCTTGGTACTGTTGATCACCACCTTCTCCTCAATACCCTAACTTCACTTAGATTTAGGGGCTCTGTTCTTTCCTGGTTTTCTTTCTATCTCTCTCACTTCATTTTTAGTGTATGTTCTGGCGGATCCTCCTCTACTACTATCCCACTATCAGTTGGTGTGCCCCAGGGCTCTGTCTTGGGACTTCTCCTTTTCTCTCTCTACACTCAGTCCCTTGGTGCGCTCATCGCCTCCCATGATTTTCAGTACCATTTCTATGCTGATGACTCTCAGATCTACCTCTACGCATCTGAAATCACTCTGGGAACCCAGGCCCAGATCTCTGCCTTATCTGACATTAGCTCCTGGATGTCTCACTGCATTCTGAAATTGAGCATGGCCAAAACTGAGTTCCTTATCATTCCTCCTAAGCCCATTGCCCCCCTTCCTCCTTTCTCTATTTCTGTGGATAATACTCTACTCTTCCCTGTTTTCTTGGTTCACACCTTGGGTAATCTTTGACTCTTCCCTTTCCTTCTCCACACACATCCAACAGATAGTTAAAACATGTTGTTTCTTTCTTTATAACAATGACATTTATCTCTTCCTTTCTGAACATACTACTAAGACTCTTATCCATTCTCTAGTTATCTTCCCTCTAGACTATTTCAACCTTCTGTTTGCTGGTCTTCCTCTGAATCATCTCTCCCTACTTCAGTCTGTTCAATACTCTGCTGCGTGGCTAATCTTCTGCCAGTATTAATAATCTCATGTCACTTCTCTTCTCAAGTCACTTCGTTGGCTCCCTATCCATTTCTGCATCCAGTTCAAATTACTACTACTGACCTATAAGTGCCTTCATTCAGCTACTCCTACCTACCTTTCCTCTCTTTTTTCTCCCTACAGTCCTCCTCAGGCACTTCGCTCTTCTAGCAGATCCCTTCTATCTGTGTCTTTCCCTTTCACTGCCAAATCTAGACTTTGATCTTTCTACCTTGCTGTTCCTTATGCCTGGAACAAACTACCTGAGTAAGAACATTAGGCGCCATTTGTTCCAATCCCATCTAAAAACTCACCTCTTTAAGACCGCTTTTGTATTCTGATCCCCTTAGTCTCCTGTTCACCTCCTATGTGTTTCCTTACCATCACCTAGATATCCTAGTCCCCAGTTATTGTATTGTCTGTCTTGCTAGATTGTAAACTGTTATGAGCAGGGCTAGTCTCTTATATGTCTTTGTACAGCACTGCTTATGCCCTATAGCGCTATACAAATGATAAGTAGTAGTAGCAACAGTGGCAGGAAGATTCCAAGCACAGTGAGAAGGGCAAAGTGGCACAAGCAATGAGATGAAGACTCTAAGGTACCAGGAAATGCAGCACCAGTATTGTTGAGAAGACCGAAGATATCAGGAGAGGAGCAAACCAGCAAAAACTGTGGTAGGAAGACCCCCAAGGCACTAGGAGAGGGGCAAACTGGAACCATCATTGAAATGAGAACCTCAAACACTGGAAGTGTATGTATTTATGTATTCACTCATGACTAATACTACACCTATGGTCAATCAAAGTCCCAGAGTTGCTTTCAATTAAAAAACAAAATAATATAAATAAACTACTATAAAAAACCCCCACCTAAAACCTTCCCTCACTAAGGGGTATGTTTACTAAAGTGCGGTAATGTTACCGTCGATAAGTGCCATCCTAATGTTACGGATGCCCATATAAAGAAATGGGAGGTGTGGCAGTAGGGCAAGCCTGGTCTGGTAACACATGGTACAGGGCACTCTGGCCATCTAACGTGCGGTACAGGGCACCCTGGATTACCGCGCATTAACGTCACAGCCAATGGGAAGCAGCAGTGTGTCCAAAGGGGGTGCAATCAAAGGCACACAGACAGTAGAAGAAGTACTGAGGGAAGTGCAGACATGGTGCAGCAAATGAAATGGAGCCGTAGGTCTATGGCCGTGGACCACAGGCAACTGATATCACAGTTTGTAAGTGGGACGTGAGCCACATAGAAATACATACACACATACCATGAAATGGTGTGCAGTGAAAACAGCATGCAGAAGAGTAAACAAATTAAACTGAAAGAGCGTCAGGGGCCGGTGTGAAGGGCCAGCTGTGTAGATGGTGTGTGTATACAAGAGCAAAATGGGCAAGAGACCCAAAAAAGGAGCATGTGAGAATTGAACCGGTACAATGAAGAGTCCAAATGCAGTTCACCAACACCAATACCAAACCATTAAGCCAACTGCCCACCCAGACAGCCCAAAGAAAGGGACCATATGTAACAATTAATATGTGATGGATAGGCTGCATGGAGGGCACACTGTAGTGTACACTGAAGAGAGGGAAGGGCATGTGGAGAAGTGACGAAGCCACAGCCATTGTATGGTAAAGTTAGCAGAACAAAAGAAAAGAAAGGAATATGTGGGAATCAAACACACCACCTATAATGGCTCAACCACTATGCCAAACAACCACAACAAGCACAATGCAAATGTGTTCCACCAAGTGGCCATCATGTCTGCTATATTATACATGGTCCGTTATGATGCAGTATTGCGGTGTATGCGTGTTGCGTCATATGTGCGTATGCCGCAACACGTGTTGCAGAGCCGCTAACGCGCAGCGTGCACAATAACGTGCGTGATGTAACAGATGTTCCTATGTGCCTTATGAAATACGTTTAGGCGCCTTAGGTTATGTGGGCAGGTTATGATGCGTAACAACACACGCCCCAAACACTACATGCATTATTGTGAGCGCTCCGCGTCTGCGGCACTGCAACATGCGTAGCACCACAGCACTGCACACACTACAGTAGACAGGATGAGGCACCTTACTAGCTGTCTAGTGCCCTGTTCTTCTGCCTTCCATCTCATGCCTGTCAACCTGCTGCATCATACAGTCCCTGGGGGCACCCTAGACCTAAGGTGCCTTAGGCTGTGGATATCATCAGGGGGTCAGACCAGATCTGAGCCTGTTGCTAGGCTACTGGCAGACCAATGGTAGCACTAGGAGACTCCGCAGCCTCTAACCATGGTCTGACATTCACCAGCAGCAGGCACAGACCAGCCATGCACAAACTAACTGCAGCCAGTCCATATTTCATGTTCACAGAGGAACTATGCACACCCAGACCTGGGTTGTACAGTACAGACACCCTCCAGAAAAGGGAGCACACCTATATCACCTAAGATAGATACTATTAGCACTATTTGGGTACATAGCCATGCCATGGTCAGTGTGAGAGTGTCCTAACAGCAAGACGTGCTGTGACCACCTTGTACATGCAGGTGGTGGTTGGGCACTACAAGTCCCGGCCATTACCCTACCCCCACTGCAGACGCATCCTGCCTGATCCGCCCTCTCTGGTCCATACCCACAATACCCTGCTCCTCAGTATGCAGATTTGCAGTCTGGCACTGGCAACAGTATACGTTCTGTGAGCTAAGTGCAGAATAGGGTGCCACACCACAATGAATGGACATGCACCCACCCACCCCTATTGAAGCATTGTGCAAAGATAGGGGTGGCTGGCAAAGCTGACTGCCACACTGGTCCCGATCACAGTGCAGGCCGTGCTAAAGGGTGCATGACCTAGGTGTGGGCTCAGCTGATAACTGCTGCTCTGAGCCGGTGCAAACAGCCTGACTCTCCATGGAGCCTTGGATAGTGGGGCCTGTGTGTGTGGATGTTTATACTCCTGTTGGCTGCTGCTTTTGGGACTGCACATGTTGCTGTTGTATCTGCAATGTAGGGTCCACAGCTGGGATCTGGTGAGTTTTTAGTTGGGATTTGAACCCTTGAGAGGGGGGAATTAGAAGGGGTCAGGACCTTGTTGAAATAAAAAGGGCACTGTCCCTGGGAAACCCCAGAACTCACCCTAACTATACAGGAGACCTCAAATAAGGACTTCCTAGCCAGGAAGCCATGGTATTTGGAGTAGATTCTTAACTGCTTTCAGGTGGTTGGCTGCTGGACAGCCTGTGGTCCTGAGTGAGGTGCGGCTGAGAGGACTCTAGTAGTTGAATGCTTGATATTTGCTGTTAGATATAAGGTCTTAAAACTGCCTGTGGTGAGAGAATTATGGACTAGCAGAGCAAAGACTCATCTGTGTATAAGGTAAAGTGTACCTAGGCATATAGGAGGTGAATCTGTTGGGCTAGTCTGGGAAACTCTGAGATGATGTTTTTTTTTTTTTTATATCTTTATTTATTGCTTAATACAAAGAAACACACAAAACACATCCAAAGTCTCAATAACCCCCCCCCCCCACCATACAAAAGAAAAACTCCCAACCCCCCTAAAACTTAAACTTAAACCAAACCCCTGGGGAGTACCACGTGACGCATGAGCGAGTAAGAGGTGACTCTGCTCGCTCCGGGGCTGCCCTTCTCTTTATGATACTTTTCTATGAGTCATCTCCGCTAAAATGCACCGAACGGGGTATTGGTGGATAGAGAATAGTCTCTGGTACCCGGGGCTACAAGATCTGCCTTTAATATGCCGCTGGCCCTGAGAAAGGACAAGGAGAAAGCTCCCCGCAGTGGGCCCACTATGGCTGGAAAGCCACCACCTGGCCCGGTCCAGCCTTGCTCTCCTGGGGCTGAAAGTGTTGAGTCGGGGTCTGAAGAGCTTGCGCGAGAGGTGGCAAAGCTCTTGGAGCCGAAGTTTGATATGATATTGACCAAGCTGGAGTCGGTCGGCGAGACTTTGGCGGAATTCGGTCAGAGAGTGGATGAATTAAAGCATCGTGTCTCGGCGCTTGAGGACGCAGAGGCGAGCCAGGCCCGCGAGCAGGCTACGATGCAGAAAGCACTGGAGTTGCTCCGGGACAAAGTGGACGACCTCGAAAACCGTTCCCGTAGGAACAATCTGCGGTTGGTCGGGGTCCCGGAGTCCACTACTGACGTGATGCTGCTTCCCCTGGTAGAGTCATGGCTCCCCCGAGAATTGGGCCTGGAAGATTTGATCGGGACTCTGAAGGTGGAGCGAGTACACCGCATTGGGCCCAAGTCAGAGAATCATCAGCGGCCGCGGGTGGTCATAGCACGCATATTAAACTTCCATCACAAGTGGCAACTTCTGCAAGCTTACCGGAAAAAGAGATCTTTGCTTGTGGAAGACCAGAAGGTGTTGTTATTTCAAGATTATTCGGCCGTTGTAGCGGCGAAACGGAAGGAATTTTCCCCGATTTGCTCGGTGCTCTTCCGGAAGCAAATTCGCTTTACTCTAGCCTTCCCGGCCACGCTTCGTGTGCAACACGACGGTCACACTCAAGTCCTGAACACAGCCGCGGCGGCGCAGAAATTTCTGCAGAGCTTGGAGCGATCGGGGTCAGCGGAGAGTGGAGCGCCTTGAGGTGTCGCTGGGCAGACTTTGTCCGGGAGCAGCAGTTGGCGGGGCCGGCCCGGAGGGCTTTCCGGGTTATCAGGGCGTCTCGATTTGAGTGCTGCGCCACACGCTGTATGTGCAGCATGGTGACTTGGCCTGGACCATCTCGAGAGCGGCCTGGACATTCTTGTGCTGGACTCACTGCGATTTTGCTAGGCACTGTTGGAGTGTTAAATTTCTATTTGCAGACTAGTAAGTGTGTTTACTGTGTTTGTTCTACTTTTGTTCCTATTATGTTGCAGTAAGGGGGGGCTCGGAAGCTTGCTGCTGACGGGGGCCTTGCCCCCACACTTGGGTGTAGTGAGTGCTGAGGGCGGGGGGCTTGCCTCCCGACGGCAACAAACACGGAGTGTGGGAACGGGGCGGGAGGGGCAGCCCTGCAGCGCACAGGGATGGGCTCCGAACCTGGTTAGGACGGCCAGGCTTCACATGGTTGCAGTTTTTAGGGAGGAGGGGAGTTCTAGGGGTTGGTTGGCGGCAAGGCAGGGGAACTGGGGGGGTAGGGGGGAGGGTGGGGGGAGCGCGGGATGGGGGGTATTAGGGCTGGCTAGGGGAACAGCGGTAAGGGGGGGTGGAAGAGAGGGGTGGGAGGGGGAGGGAGGGGGGTT
This sequence comes from Ichthyophis bannanicus, assembly GCA_033557465.1. Classification (NCBI taxonomy): domain Eukaryota; kingdom Metazoa; phylum Chordata; class Amphibia; order Gymnophiona; family Ichthyophiidae; genus Ichthyophis; species Ichthyophis bannanicus. The sequence continues at coordinate 381,385,010 of CM066031.1, forward strand.
TGGGAGTAGGAGGGGCAGTATGAATGGGGGGGAGTATGACTGTAGAGGCACAAGAGCAGGTAAGGTAACATTGTGCTGGCAGGTTGGGGTTCAACTTTTGCTGGGAGCTGATGCTGGGTGGCTCGCAGCTACCTGTTGGGAAATCAGCTTGAAGCTACATAGGTGCTGGGATCTCCGGGTAGATGGGGGATGACTTAAATTTTATATCCTGGAATGTGGGGGGACTGGGCACGCCGATAAAACGCACCAAAGTCCTGCAGGCCTTGCGTAAACAAGGAGCGCATATCGCGTTTCTTCAAGAAACGCATCTTACTGACAAAGAACACGCAAAACTTAGGAGGTCTTGGGTGGGCTCTGTGCACACGGCTGCAGCGCCGGGTGGTAGGAAAAAAGGGGTAGCACTCCTATTCCATCGGCAGCTGAAAGTCGAGATTCTTGGGGAAGATGGTGACCCCCTGGGGAGATATATTTGGGTACATGCGCGTATTAATGGGGAAGAGCTGATATTGGGCAATGTATACGCACCCAATGTTTATAATCATGGATTTTTTCAGTCTCTGGGACGGAAACTGGGGAATATACCTCGCCTTCCCACAATTCTAGCAGGTGATTTTAATTGTCCCCATGACCCCCTATTGGATAAATCTGGGACGTCCCAGGGTGCGGGTGGTTGGGCGGAACGCGGTATTTCATACCTGTGCCAGACGGGCGGGCTGCTGGATGTCTGGAGAATCTTACATGGAGGAGAGAGAGACTACACACATCTGTCCAGAGCTCATCGTACCTGGTCTAGGATCGACTATATACTGGTATCTCAACCGGACCTAGGTAGGGTCCGGGATGCTGCGATTGGAGTCATCCAGGTCTCCGATCATGCGATGATTAGCATTCGATGGCAAGGACGGCATTCCCTTGGGAGCCGATGGTCGTTTCCTCGACAGCTATGGCGCAGACCGGCATTCCAAGAGTTTGTACGGGTGAAATGGCGAGAGTTCTTAGCTGACAATGAGAATAGTGTGTCCTCGGCGGCCACTCTATGGGAAGCGGGGAAGGTGGTTATTCGTGGCCATCTTATCGCTTATGTGGCCGCGGAACGAAAGCGCGTGAATGAGGCGGTGGTGCGGTTGGCGCAAGAGCTCCAGCTGGCAAAGCGAGAATCTTTGAGGCAGCCACAGGGGGGGGGGGCTGCGGAAGTATTTAGAGGCCCAGCACCAACTGAACGTGATTTTGCAGGACAGAGCGATTTTTGACTTGCAATACTATCGACATCGGCTTTTTCTATTTGGGAACCGGGCAGGGACGCTGCTGGCCCGCTTGGTCCGGGACTGGAAGGGCTCGAACTTGGTGACGGTGTTGAAAGATGGTTCGGGGGGCACCGTTACGAACCCGAAGGATATCGTGCAGGAATTCATGCGTTTTTATTGTGCACTTTATACTCCGGAACAGGAGGATCGGGAGCGGGAGCGAGGCTTTCTGGATAGTGTCGCCCTCCCGAGGGTGACTTCACAAGAGCGAAAGGCTCTCAATAGGCCAATCTCTGGGTCGGAAATTCAGCTAGCGATTTGCTGCGGGGAAGGTGCATAAGGCCCCGGGCCCCGATGGGTACGGGGCTGAGTTCTATAAGCTCCTGGGTGACCAGGTGGTGCCCACGTTGGCGGCGGTTTACGATGAGGTCTTAGATACGGGGGGTTTCCCCAGGGATATGCGCACAGCCTCTATCTCGCTTATCCACAAGCCGGGGAAGGATCCGACAGATCCAGCTTCAAATAGACCGATCTCTCTTATTAATGTAGATCTGAAGCTTCTCGCCTCGATTCTGGCGGCTCGAGCGCAGTTGGTCATGTTTCGTCTTATCGGAGACTACCAGGCCGGTTTTGTGAAAGGTAGGGGGGCGGCGTGCAACATTACGAAAGTTTTACTCGGTATGGAACACTGCCTTCAGCGTGCCGAGCCGTTGTTGTTGGCAAGTTTAGACGCTGAGAAGGCTTTTGATCGTGTTTCATGGGCTTACATGTTCGAGGCGTTGCACCGCTTTGTTTGGATTGAGGGCCTATTCGAGGGGTGGGTCCGCGCCTTGTACTCGGAGCCCCGTGCGTTCCATAGCCAGGGGGCGGAGAGGTTTCACCTGCGTTTACATTACAGAGAAGGCACTAGACAGGGGTGCCCCTTATCACCGCTTCTTTTTATACTACACCTGGAACCTCTTTTAGTGAAGTTGGTGCAACAGGAGGAGGTGGCGGGGATCCGTTGGCCGAAGGTAGAGCTGAAACTCAGCGCTTTTGCTGATGACATGCTCCTCTGTCTGACGGATCCGCAGCGGTCTCTAGGACGGGCGCTCCAGATTATCGAAGAGTTTGGGTCTTTCTCAGGCTTGAAAATTAATGCCACAAAGTCATTAGGGTTAGATGTGGGTGGCCGCATTCGGACTCTTTGGCAGGGCCCCTTTCCACTGACTTGGGCGGAGGGGCAGATTCGTTACCTGGGGGTCCACATACCCGCGAGTTTAGATCAGCTGTATAGCGCGAATATACAGGTTCTGCTGGAGGGAACCATAAATCGGCTGCACCGTTGGGGGTCGCTACCGCTGTCCCTTAAGGGGCGGATAGCTCTTTTTAACATGGTGGAATATCCCCGTTGGGTGTATGTATTGCGCCATTTACCGGTGTGGCTCCGCCGGCGTGAGGTCCTGACCTTGCGCCGCCATTTATCCCGCTTCTTATGGAGGGGTAGACGACGAGCGCGCATAGCATTAGGCGTTCTGATGAAATCCCCCGGACCTCGGTGGGGCTGGTCTGCTGTCCATACGGGGCTATAATGTGGTATGCTGGGTACGGATCTTGCGTGATATGATCGAGGGTAGCTCGGACTTGGTGCCCTTGCCCCTTTTAGATGCGGCGGCAGCCCCGCTACACCGTTTGATGGTTCTACAGGGCGGCTGGAGGGCGGCGCCGGCGGGCTGCCGAGCCTCGGGCTTCTGGCGGGCGGCGGGGGTCGCTTGGAAGGTTATCTGTGGGTCTTGCGGGGTCCCTTGGCGGACACCGGATTGTATCCCTATGGTGGGCAATGCGGCCTTCCTTCCGGGTATGACCTCGGGGGTGGCGCGAAGATGGGCGACTGGGGGGCTCCACTACCTGGGCCAACTCTGCATGGAGGACAGTGAGGTGATAGACTCGTTTGAGTCCTTGCAGAAAAAGTTTGCTTTGCGAAATCAGGATCACTTCTTTTATCTTCAGGCCCGTCACTATATGCTGGACCTTCGGAAGACCCCTGGGCAGCAATGTTCCCTCTAATTTTCTGTAGGTCGTGTGCGCATAAATTATCAGCTGTGCAGCTTTTGAAGGAAGGTTACATTTTTGTAACGACACAACGACACAACGACACTCGGAGTTATATACTTTAAAATTTGACTACACGTCAGAATAAAGTATGTACACCACACTGATTGCACTAGAAAATATTGTAGAACTTGTGAAAACCGTAAATACACAACAACTTTTAAATTTTAAGACGTCTGTGTTGTTTTCTATCAGAATCAGAACTGTAATTTTTGTGCGCTCTGTTATAAAGTATGTGCGCTCGCTCGGCGAGGTGTGTGCGCGCGCACACGCGCACAGCTTAGAGGGAACAGTGCTGGGCAGGTACGGGTGCGGGGCGGTATGTTGGAACTATTTGGTAGCCTAGAGGGGGCAGTTACGCTGCGACGGTGGGAGCAGGCCATTTGTCCGGAGGGAGATAGCACCCATTTGCATGCCTTAGGGGAGAAATGGAACAAAGATGGCGTGCCGCAGGGCACGATGGAGCGACTGCGGAGGGCGCTGGCCGCGGTGACCCAGGTCTCGGAGGCTGTGCAGCTACAGGAGATCCAGTATAAGTTTCTTTGGCGGGCGTATGTCCACAATATCTGGGCCGCCAGGATGGGCTTACTGCCGACAGATGTGTGTAGTCTTTGCAACGTAGAGAAGGGGGTCTGGCGCATAGATTCTGGGCGTGTATCCATATTCAGGGGCTTTGGCGGGATGTGGGGAAGAGTCTGGGCAGATGGATGGCGGCAGACTTGGTGCTGAGCCCGGAGTGGTGCCTATTTGACTCCTATGAGCGGGAGCCACCGTTGGGGAAAGCCTCACGGGCACTCTGCACTAAAGGCTTTGTAGTAGTGAAGCAAATTATCCTCCGACATTGGTTGCGAGACACTGTGCCGACAGTAGGGGAGTGGGAGCGAGCGATGGGTGCGTTGCGAGATATGGAGCGGCGATCAGCTAAGTTGCTGGGGGGGCCTAAATGGGATTACTATCTGAAGGTGTGGAGGCCAATGGACGGGGCTGCGGGGCTGACCTGTGTTGGGGAACCCACTAATGGCCTGGAGGAGTAGCTCAGTGGTGGTATTTCATGTAAAAGGGGGGGAGGGGGTGACTTGGTTGGGGGGCTGGAGGGCTCAGGGGTAGGGGGGTTGGGGGGAGGTGGTAGGGGGGGCTGAGGAGGGGGGGATTTATTGCTTTTTATATCTGAGTGTGGTTTATTCATGGGTAGGCATCCCGTCTACCTCTTGCCAGCTTGCTCAAGAATTAGTTCTTTACGGTTTTGATTGTTTTGGAGGGAGGGGAGGGGGAGTTCGCATGGGTATTGCTGTTGTTTCGCCTTCAATTGCATTGTTGATTGTATTGTTGAGAGGTTCTCTGTATACCCAATAAAAATGATTTTTCCTAAACCAAACCCCTGAAAAAACATACATCCCCCCTGACACCTCCCCCTCCCCCCCCAGGGCTTGCTAACAGCCATGGTCAACAAGCCACGGCACAGGTTTACTAACTCTAACGTCCCCAAGGCTCAAACAGGGCAAGGGTCAAGGAAATCCCAGGCACTGCCCATCTCAGTAGGCGGCACGGGCACCCACGCGCGCCATAAAGTCTCGCAAGGCAACCCATCGCGATGTATTAGTCAGCATCCGAGGGGCCCCTTTACGAGGCAATTGCTCATATTTACTATATAAGCAAACGTGATTCCACCATGAGACCCAATTAACATCATATGTATGCTTCCAATTATTCACAATCAAATATAAAGCAATAACCAACATAAAATCTAACAGAAAGAAACATTTCTTTCGTAATGTCGGAATACTGGCGAGAGAGCGGAAACAGATGACTCTCCAGGACAGAGGAGCACTAAAGCTCAAGACCTCCTGTGTCCGCTCCCAAACCTTTGACCAAAAGGCTTGTAGGCAAGAACATTCATATACAGTATGAACAAGTGTTCCTATTTCCCCATGACAGGACCAACAGCTATTGCCTTCACCCCTGCTCCACCTGCTAATCCTAACTGGGGTATAGTAAGCGCGGTGAGCAAAAAAGAACAACACTTTTGTAATTGCAGCTGATTTGGAAACTCTCGTCAGTTTAGACCAAAATCTCCGCCAGCTTTGTGGCGAGAGTGAAAACCCAGCATCAAGCTCCCATCCCTGCTGCGCACCTCTAACCTGCAGGTATTTCTGCTGGCACAATAGGTCATAATAGTACGAAGCCACACCTTTCCCAGTCATGTCCTCCCGTACCGGAAGAATTGTACCAATTATCCCCACTCCATCCCGCGGGCCGTCAATCTTGGTCCCAGTCTTGCACACACAGTGTTTAAGTTGCAACCACTGGAAGTACAGGGAGCCCGGAAGACCGAACTCCACTCGCAGTCTCTCAAACGACTTCCAGGCTCCCTGCACTAACAACTGTCCCAGAACCCAAACTCCCCTGGAGTACCAGTTGCGCCAAGCAAACGTTTTGTTCTGAATTTTAAATAAGGGGTTATGCCACAAGGGGAGAAGGTCAAAAGACTTTTCGCCCTCCAACCCTAGGACACTGCTCAACGCTCGAAAAGCCTTCTGAGTGTCCACTATCATTGGGGGGCAATGCTTCCCCTCGGGAATCAGCATACCTGGAAGATACTTAAGGGGAAACGGTGCCAAAAGAGTCTCCTCCACTTCCAGCCAAACAGGCCATCGCCCAGATCCATTCCACAGCCAACTAGAACCCTGCTTTAACAGGAATGCTTTATGGTACAGGCGAAAGTCAGGAAATTTCACCCCACCCAGTTCCTTACTCCCTTTGAGTTTTTTGAGAGCAATCCTAGGGGTTTTGTTCTTCCACAAGAACTGCGTCAGCAGCCTCTCAATCTGCTGATACACACAGTCTGGTAGGTAGCTCGGCAACATTTCCAGAACATAGTTACCCTTGGGAACAATAGTCATTTTAATCGTTTCTAGTCTCCCCCACCAGGACAGATTTAAAGGGGACCATTTAGTGACCATTGCCCGCACTTTATTTATAAGAATGTTGGCATTATATGTCACCGTTTCCTCTAGCGGGTGGCAATAATAAACTCCCAAGTATTTTACCATTTTCCCCTCCCAGATAAAAGGAAACTGACCCATATCTTCCTTATGGACCTACGAATTTAACGGGAAGGCAACCGACTTTGCCCAATTGATCTTATAGCCCGAGAGCCCGGAATACCTCTCAATTTGAACAAGTATATGCGGCACTGATTCAGGTTCCGTGAATAGAAGAAGGTCATCAGCATAGGCCGACAATTTAATTTCTCGAGCACCTAGCTGGACCCCTTTGATTTTTGATGACTGTCTGATGCACAAGACCAATGGCTCAAGGGCCAAGTTGAAAAGCATCAGAGATAGAGGGCAACCCTGTCGGGTGCCCCTTTCCAAACAGATATCTCGAGACTGAGTAGCGTTCGTGCACACATTAGCCACTGGATGAGTATATAGGACCTTAAGCAAAGCAAGAAAACCTTCACCTATACTGAACCACCTTAGAGCTGCAAATAGGAAGGGCCATTCTAAACGATCGAAAGCTTTTTCTGCATCTAACGACAGTCCTACTGAGGGGCTACCGCTATTCTCTGCACCGGCCAAAATATGGCACAACAATCTCGCATTATGGGCCGTTGAGCGCCCTGCGACAAAACCACATTGGTCTGGATGGATTAGCTGGGGCAATACTTCCTTTAATCTCTGGGCCAGGACAGTTGCAAATATCTTGTAATCTATATTTAAGAGGGATATAGGTCAATAATTCCCAACTAATTGCGGGTCTCGACCTGGCTTTTCCAAAACAATCACATTAGCCTGCGCGAAAGCACCCACTGCCGCAGGTCCCTCCCCCAGCCGCAAGAAGTATTGCTGCAAATGAGGAACTAGGTCCTTGTCAAAAGCCTTAAAAAACTCAGCTGGAAGCCCATCAGGGCCCGCCGCCTTCCCCGAAGCCAACAAACGGATGGCCTGCTGAATCTCCTCCCGAGAAATTGGTCCATTCAACATACTGGAGGTATCTGCATCCAAAGTGGGCCGCTGCAGCTCATGCACAAACTCACCGAAGCCCTCCTGAGAAAATTTAGTTTCAGACGAGTATAGCTGAGCGTAGAACACTCTAAAAAGTTCCGCTATGTCCTCATCAGAAGTTACAAGCTGATCTCGCAATGGACATCTGAGCGCTGCTACCCGGTTAGCCTCTCTACACGCCTTAAGGGAACTAGCCAGCAACCTCCCAGCCTTATTGCTTTCCCAGTAGTAGGCGCTGTTCTGTGCCTTTAAATTACGCGCAACTTCGTCGGACAGGAGCTCATTATACTGAAACCGCAAACGCTGCAGACGCAGGAGTACACATGGGTCAGACCTTGCCGCCAGGACCCGCTCCCCAGCTTTAATTTGTGTCTCCAAAGCTTTACGCTGCTCCCTCTTAGACCGTGCTTGTGCTATACCGAAACTCGTGATAGTAGCCCTAATGGAGGCTTTAAAGCCCTCCCACCACGCCCATGCTGCAGTATCCTGCGGTAAATTAAACTGAAAGTATTCGGCAATCGCCTTACGGATCTGTACACAAAACTCTTCATTTGCTACTAAGGATCTATCAAAAGACCATCTAGGGGAATTAGAAGCATTCTGATCAGCCTCTAACAAGAGCGAGATTGCCGCATGATCTGAGATATGCGCCGAATGTATGTTTGTATCTACTACACTGGGCACTAAGCTCTTTGAAACAAGGAGAAGATCAATTCGGGACAAGGAGTGGTGCGGTGGGGAAAAAAAGGTGAACTCCGCCTCTCTTGGATGTTGCAAACGCCATACATCGACCAGTCCCCTGTCCCGGATCAGGGAGGTGAGTATTGTAAGTGCCCGTGAGGCCTTGGAGGTTCTGGGCGGCTTACGATCAATCAGAGGATCAGCGCTTGGTTGAAATCCCCTCCCAAGAGTAAATGCTCATCCCGGACCAGATGTACCTCTTTGGCCAAAAAATTAAAAAACTCTGGGCTATCACCGTTAGGGGCATAAACATTCATAACGGTCAAACCAACGCGGCCCAGTTTAAGCTGCGTCTTCACCCACCTCCCCTCCACATACGATCGGGTCTGCAAGACTTGAGGAGCAAGGGCACTACGTACTAGAACCGCCACCCCGTTGCGTTTACACACTGCAGTTGAGAATGCTACCAGCGTATAGGGCCTGATGCTGAGTTTCAAAGATTCGTTCCTGTTCAAGTGGGTCTCTTGAAGTAGTAATATATCAACCTTTTCATGCTTACTATAAGTGATTATTTTCTTTCTCTTGATGGGGCTGTTAATACCCTTGACATTCAACGAAAGAATCTTTAAAGGAGCCATTCTATACTCTAATCACCAGCTAAAGCCGTTTGGTACTATCATCATGAGACCATCTGCCATGCCCACATCCCCACCACCCACAGAAACCAGCCCATAGCCACCCTATCACACCCATATCCATGCCCCATTATTATCAGCACCCCTATCCCCGTGCCCCAAAATAAAAACCCATGCCTCCAACGTCTAAATTCCATGTTAGCAAGCCCCGGAGATGTCCCAATTACTGAAAACCTACTTGGTGAGCCCACGATGAGCCGGACGGCTCCAGCGGGCGGGAAAACTCATCTCAGCTCAGCTGATTATTATACAGCGTCGTTAGACCAATGTATGAAATTAAACAGCACCCGGCCCCACCTCTGTGCCCCCAGCCATAAATCCACTCACTCATTAACAAAACACTCTGTACCATACCCGGGCCCCCCCAACCAGGTTATGACAGGCAAACATTTAAACAAGAAGAAACAACTTCTATGGATGTCTCTTATGTCCCAGTAGGCGTGAAGTGACTTCTCTCCACCTTCATCGTGAGCTGATACACACCGGCCACCCGGTCGGGCTTCCAAAACAGCCTCTACCGCATTACCGCGGCTTCTTGCTCCTCCAAGAAGAGATGCAGGGCTTCAGGCTCTTCAAAAGTTCTTGTCTGGTTATGGAGTGTCACACGCATCCTGGCAGGATATAACAGGCCAAATCTGGCCTGCAGGCCCTGCAATCTAGGTCGCAATGCCAGGAATCTCTTACGTCTATCCACCGTGCTCTTTGCATAATCTGGGAAAAAAAATAGTCGGTGTCTCTCAAACTCCACTGGAGAGCAGGATCTTGCTGCCTCCATTATTGCCATCACCTGCTGATATCGGAGGGCCCTCAAAATGATCGGCCTAGGCTTCTTATTGTTAGGCTGGGCCGCTGCCGGTACTCTATGGGCCCTGTCAATTTCAAAGGGCAGGTCAAAGGAGAGTTTCAGTACCGTCGGAATCATTTTTTGCAAAAACGCAACCATGCTCTTCCCTTCTGCACCCTCCGGCACTCCCACGATCCGTATGTTGTTTCTACGGGCCCGGTTGTTGCCATCCTCAAGTTCTCTTTGCAGAGAGCGGATTTGCTTCGCTTGTTTGTCCACCATGCGGAGCCGCTCCTCGTGCGCCGCTACAGTGTGTTCCACCTTCTCCTGACGCACTGAGAGTCTTTCTAGCGAACTTCTCACCTCCCCTATTTCCTCACGCATCAGCGCCAGGGACTCCCCATTGGCCTGCATTATTTCTTTCATTCCTCGCAATTCTGTTAAGATCTCCTGCAAGGCCTCCGTTTTTTGCGGAGAGGGAGGCTCAGTCTTTGTCCGCTTTGCACTGTTGCCTTGCGTCGCAGCAAAGTCCAATTTCGCTGGTTTGGGGCCAGACATCTCTCTCCGTGCACCCCGCGATAATTGAATAACAAAATACAAGAACAGCCAGCACTATTCAGGATTCTTGGTCTCGCCCCGCTGGAGCTCTGATATTAGCCATCCGTCCCGCTCAGCATCAGGCTCCGCCCCCCCAACTCTGAGATGATGTTGAAAGTATTGCATTTGGTTGTTCTTTTTCTGTTTTAATGGAAGGAGCTGGGTGAAGCCTTCAAATGGTTGTTGAAGCAGCAGCAGCTTCAGTAGGAGACACTAGATCTTTGGTTCAGTCAAGCCCAGGAGCAGCAACCCATCCTTCAAGTTCTAGAGGCACAGATGAAGGAGATCCAGTGCTTGGCAGATGGTGTGCACCAGATAGTGGTGCATCAGGATGCAGAGGTGGGTCACACCCAACAGACTATAGCGCAAACCCCGCTATAGTCTGTTGGGACCAGGGGGCTAACCCTTACTAAATTGTGACTGAGAGATGTCCCAGATGTGTTTCTAAAAATGTTTGTAAGGGTAGCCACAATAGCTAGATGGCCATTGGATCAGTGGGCCATTGAAGCCCAAGCAGCCTATCGGGTGTTGGACGCCATCAAGGCCCTGGACTATGTACACAAAAAGGCAGTGATACAAGACAGACTGGGATTATCCCCAGAACAGTATCAGAGAAAATTCCAAACTAGGGCATTTAAAAAAGGAGAATGCCCTAGGGCCATGTCGCAAACCCTGCTAAATTGGGCTACTCGCTGACTGGAGCCAGCCCTGCATGTTGCAGGGGATATAGTAAGACTGATTACCATGGAACAATTTTTGATTATTCTTCCCACCCCTGTGAGAGCCTGGGTGATGTGGCAGGGCCCAAAGACCCTGGAAACAGCCACAGCCTTGACTGAGCAATATTTGGAGGCTGAGGAAAGCTGGCAAGGGAAGAAGGAAGAAGTCTTCTCTAGAAAAACCCTATCATCAGAGGACCCAAAAGGCCTATAAACCAAAATATTCTGGGATGAGAAGGAGAACCTTAAGGGTAGGCAAGGGAGAATGAAGTCCTGGGATTTGGGGAAGGTCCACTGGGACCCCGTGGATAGTACATCCCACCCGAACAATAAGGTCCCACTTAGGTGTTTTCCCTGTGAAGAGGCGGCACTACTACTACTACTATTCAGCATTTATATAGCACCACGCACGCAGCGCTGTACAGACATACCTGTAAGAGACAGTCCCTGCTCGTCAGAGTACCTGCTCATCAAAGCTTACAATCTAATCAAGACAATGCAGAGCATTAGTCAATTCGGGGCAAAACAAAATATGGTATTTACAATCATGACAATTGACTGGAGTCAGGTCTGGATAAAGTGTAGAAGTCAGGATCTGAAAGCAGTAGTAAAGAGGTGGGTCTTCAATCTGGATTTGAAGAGGGTCAGGGAGGGTGCATTATGCACAGACAGAGGCATATAGATACAGGTAGGCTGTTCCAGGCGTAAGGTGCAGCAAGGTGAAAGGAGCGAAGTCGGGAGTTAGCATTGTGAGTGAAAGGCTTAGATAAAAGTAATTTGTTTGAGGAGCAAAGTTCCCGAGAGGGGATGTAGGGAGAGATCAGAGTTGAAAGGTATTGAGGGGCTGTAGAGTGAATGCAGTTATAGGTCAGCAGGAGAAGTTTGAACTGGATGCGGAATTGAATAGGGAGCCAGTGAAGTGACTTGAGAAGAGGAGTAATGTGGGCATGGCGAGACTGGCGGAAGATTAGTCGAGCAGCATGATTTGGTATTGATTGAAGGGGAAAGAGATGGCTCATGGGGAGACCAGCAAGGAGTAGGTTGCAGTAGTAGAGGCGAGAGGAGATTAAGAAGTGGACTAGTGTTTTGGTAGTGTGTTCCAAGAGGAAGAGGCAGATTTTGCTAATATTGTAGAGAAAGAAGCGACAGGTCTTAGCTACGAGCTGGATATATGTGGAGAAGGAGAGAGAGGAGTCAAAGATGAACCACCAGATTGCAGGCTGAGGGAACAGGAAGGATTGTAGATCCATCCATGGAGACTGAGAAGGGGGGAAGAGGAGGGCAGGAGTTGGAGGGAAAGACAAGGAGTTTAGTCTTGGCCATGTTCAATTTCAAGTGGCGGTGAGACATCCAGGTAGCAATGTCAGAAAGGCAGGCAGAGATCTTGGTCTGGATTGCTGGAGAGATATTAGGCGTAGAGAGGTAGATTTGGGAGTCATCGGCATAGAGATGGTATTGAAAGCCATGGGAGGAGATAAGCACGCCAAGGGATTGGGTATAGAGAGAGAAAAGGAAGGGGCCCAGGACAGATCCCTGGGGTATTCCACATGGAGCGGGGTGGGAGAGGAGGAGAAGCCACCAGAGCACACACTAAAGGAGGAATGGGAGGAGAACCAGGATAGTACGGAGCCCTTGAAACCAAGTGAGGAGAGGGTGGTGAGGAGAAGATTGTGGTCAACAGTATCAAAGGCAGCAGAGAGGTTGAGAAGGATGAGGACAGAGTAGAGGCCCTTAGATTTAGCCAGGAACAAGTCATTGGAGACTTTTGTAAGAGCTGTTTCAGTGGAGTGTAAGGGACGTAAGCCAGATTGTAGTGGGTCCAGGAGGGCCTGGGAGTTGAGGAAGTCAAGGCAGCGGCAGTGGACAGCTCGTTCTAGCAGTTTAGAAATGAAGGAGGGAGATGGGTCGATAGTTAGAAGGACAGGTGGGATCAAGTGAGGGTTTCTTGAGGAGAGGTGTGACGACAGCATTTTTGAAGTCTACAGGGACAGTTGCAGTGGAGAGTGACAGGTTGAGAATATGAGAGATGGAAGGGACAATGGTGGGGGAGATAGGGTGTAGGAGATGGGTGGGGATAGGGTCAGAGGAACAGGTGGTGGGTTTGGAGGAGGAAAGAAGGAGTGTGGTTTCCTCTTCGGAGATCGTAGGGAAGGAGGAGAGGGTAGCAGAGGGAGTAAGGATGGTGGGGGAGGATTGGGGGGGGAGGTAGATGAGGAAGTGGGGAATTGGTGGGTAATCTTATGGATTTTGTCATGGAAGTAATCGGATAGGGTTTGGACAGAAAGGGAGGGCAGGACCGGGGGTGGGGGCACCTTGAGGAGAGAATTGAGGGCATTAAAGAGGCGGTGAGGATCAGAGGCAAGAGAATTAGTCAGATGGATGTAGTATTCTTGTTTGGCAAGTGCTATGGCTGACTGGAATTTGAAGTGTAGAAGGTCTTCCGGGGAGCGGGATTTGATCCAAGTGCGTTCAGTAGAACGGGCACAGGTGCGTAGATAGTGGGTTGTGGATGAAAGCCAGGGCTGGGGAGTAGAACATCTGACAGGACATGGAGTGGGTGGGTCAAGAGTGTCTAGAGCTGAGGATAGTGCAGCATTATAAGAGGTTACTGCCTCGTTGACGGACTTGGAGGACATAATGGAGGATAGAGATGGAGAAATGGTGGAGGAGAGAGTCAAGGGATCAATATTATGAAGGTTTCTAAATAGGTTGGAGGAGACAGGACAAGGCTGAGACAGCGGAAGCTGAAGATTAAAGGTTAAAAGGTGATGGTCAGATGAGGGAAGGATTGAGTTACGGAAGTTTGATGGAGAGGAATTAGAGAAAAGTATCAGGTCAAGGCAGTGGCCGTGCAGGTGGGTGGGGGCAGTGGAACAAAGTTGGAGGTCAGACGAGGAGGTGAGGGCGAGGAGCTTTAAAGCATGGGGATCAGAGGGGTTATCGACATGAATGTTAAAATCACCAAGAATAAGAGTGGGGGAAGAGGGATCCAGAAAGATGGAGAGCCAGGAGTCGAAGTCAGTAAGGAAGGCGGATGCGGATTTGTCGGGTGGGCGGTAGATAACAGCTACTCGGAGGGGAAGTGGTGCAAAGAGGCAAATGGAGTGGACTTCAAAAGAGAGGGAGGAGTGTGACTGAGGCAGCAGGAGGGGTTGGAGAAAGTAGTAGCCTGACACCACCACCGGGGCCAGTGGATCGAGGTGTATGGGAGAACTGGTAGCCCCCGTGACAGAGGGCAGCAGTGGATGTGGTATCATCTGGGAGGAGCCAGGTCTCAGTTAGGGCAAGAAGATGTAATGCATTAGAGATAAAGAGATCATGAGTAAAAACAAGTGTATTAGAGACTGAATGTGCGTTCAATAAGGCACATGAGAACGGGAGAGTGGAGGTGGAAAGGAGAGGGATATGGATGAAGTTGGACAAGTTACGTGAGGATTTCTTATCAGAATAAGACAGAGGTCTAGGGGGGCCGTTGCGTGAGGATCTATTTCCAGAGTAAGACAGAGATCTAGAGGGGCCAGGGTAAGGGTGGGTGTCTCTGGATGAGTGTGCCCTCCATGAGGCACATGAGGGAGGGGAAGTGGAGGGGGAATGAAGGGGGATATTGATGATATTAGATAGGTTACGTGAGGATCTTTTCTTAGAGTGAGACAGAACTCTAAAGGGGCTAGGATTGGGGTTGATATCTCTGGATGAGTGATTGGGGTATCAGTGAGGGAGGGTGGAGGGGGAAAGGAGAGGGATATGGATGAGATTAGATAAGTTACATGAGGAACTCTTCTTAGAGTGAGAAAGAAATCGAGGGGGGCCAGGGTTAGGATTGATATTACCTGATGAGAGAAGGAGTAGTAGAGAGTGGGATAAAGTGGAGGCAGTATGGTGGAAGTGAGGGTGGGGTTGCCTTAAAGATAGAGGGGCAGGTTGAATGAGGGGGAAGGTGTGATGAAACTCAAGAGCAGATGATAGGTTAGAAGACAGAATGGAGGGAGAAGTGAGGAAGGTAGAGGGAGAATAGGGGGGAGAGGAGTGAGGGCGCTGGTAGGAGGGGAGGCAGTTGGGGAGTATGAGGAAGAGAAGGATAATGTGATGTGGAGCCATAGAGAGGAGTAGTGGGGCTATGTAGCGTATTTTATCTTACAAGCAATGAGGTGGCTGAGGATTGTACTCACTATGCAGTATATGTAGAGTTACAAGTAGGGACTATCCGTTATGCAATGTAGGTTAAAATACAAGCAGTGGGTAGCAAGGAGTTTATAGGCTGTGTAGCAAAGTTAATTGCAAGCAATGGGGTAGTGGGGACTACACGCTATGTAATATAGGTTAAAATACTAATAAAATAGGTTAAAATACTAGTATAGGTTAAAATACTAATAACATAGGTTAAAATACAAGCAATAGATAGCGAGGAGTCTAGAGCCTGTACAGCAAAGTTGAATGCAAGCACTGAGGTAGTGGGGACTACTCACTATGCAATATAGGTTAAAATACTAATAAAATAGGTTAAAATACTAGTATAGGTTAAAATACTAATAATATAGGTTAAAATACAAGCACTGGGTAGTGAGGAGTCTATAGCCTGTGCAGCAAAGTTCAATGCAAGGCAAGCAATGGGTAGCAAGGTTCAATGCAAGCGATGGGTAGCAAAGTTCAATGCAAGCAATGGGTAGCAAAGTTCAGTGCAAGCAATGGGTAGCAAGGAGTCCATGGCCTGTGCAACAGAGTTAACTGCAAGTAATGAGGTGGCGATAGTGAGGGAGCGATGGGTAGCGATGGAGTCACTAGGCTGGGAGTGGCAGTGGTGGGTGCTTACTTTAATTTGAGCAGGTTGGGGTTCGGGAGCCGAGTTGTGGAGGAGCGTTTGTTCCTACTCTACTCCTTGACGCTTCCCAGGTGATCTGCTGGTGATGGGTTTGACGGCTCGCTTTCAGCTGTTGGTTCTGGGTTATGAAGGTCGCCTCTGGCGTTGTGCTGGGGAGCGAGGCTGCTTGGATGGGGTCTTGTGTGCTTCAGATTCCGCTACAGCAGGCTAAGTATCATATAATATCTACAGCAGGCTATGTAGGATCGAGAGGAGCGTAGTGGGATGTTCTTGATGTGGGTGTCCACCTAAGGGCCTCGCCAAAGGGCCCTTTGGTGAGGCCCTTAGGCGCAGGCCCAACAGGCGCAGGCATGTTGGAGCCCTGCACAGGTTTAAAGGACCGGTGCTGTTTGCTTCGCTGTGCTGATTGGCCCTGGTTGCAGGAGCAGGGAGGAGCTTACCTGCCTGCTCCCGTTGCCAGCGTCGATCGGGCGGTGAGGGGGGGGTGATATTCCTGCGTCGGAGCCCTGCACAGGTTTAAAGGACTGGTGCTGTTGGCTTCGCTTTAAAAAGGACTGCCCTCACATGGACTGCTCCTTTTCAGGGATGGTGATAGGTCTTCCTATTACAGAGGGGAAGATGGATCAGGCATTGAGAAGAGGGGTACAGGTGGGGGGAGTAGATGTTATTGCCCTACTGGACACCAGAAGCAACCAGTCCTTGATATCTGGACCTCTTGCTGAGAGGCTGGGCATTGGGAGTTCGATAGGGATTTTTAGTGGTGTAGTGAATGTTTGGTGTGCGTTCATGGTGATACAGTGAGAGAACCCACCTACAAAGGGAGAGAAGATAACAGTAGTCCAGTGGCTGCTGTATCCCCTGCTACTGGGGAGATACTGGGAGGGGATGGAGGCAGTGTTGGCTCCCAAGTAGGGGTGGGTGTCCACCAGGGTGAAAGATTATCCTGCTGAGGAGGAAGAGAGATTCTGGCTAGGGGATGTATTTCCCTTTCATATCAAGAGATAATTGCAGAACTGGGGAAGAGTAGGAAGGCCAAAAACTCAAAAAGGCTAGAAAAATGGAAAGGGCTGGTTCCCACTGGGCAGGTGGAAGCAGTAGGAAAGTATGTTATGCAGAAGTTCCATCAGTTTGTGAAAGAGCAACAAAATGACCCCTCTCTAAAAGTGTACTGGAAAAAAATCCGAATTTATCCCCTAGTATCGAAAGCTGAATATCGGATATCGGGTTACGGAGGGGAACCCTCGGAGAAAACATAAACAAGCGATGGTTCCTAAAGATTGCAGAAGGACTCTATTAATCCTGGCCCATGCGCATCCTTTGTCGAGCCATTTGGGGGAAGCCAGGACCGCAGACAAGCTTACCACCCGATTCTCCTAGCCAGGTCTTTAGCAGGATGTGCAAGCCTATTGCTGGTCATGTCTGGAGTACCAAAAAGTGCTTCAGAAGGTTCCCAAAAGGTCTCTGCTCATCCCATTGCCCATAATAGAGCAGCCATTAGATCAGGTAGCAGTGGATATTATTGAGCCCTTGGAGAAGAGTGTGAGGGTTACTAATATAATCTGGTGATGGTGGACTATGCCACTAGGTACCCCTAGGCCATTCCCCTGAGAAAGACGAATAGGCGGGGACTAGTTTGAGAATTGTTGACTATTTTCTGTCAGGTAGGGTTCCCTCGGGAAGTGTTAACTAACCGGGAACCAATTTCTTTGTCCCATAATTTATGCGAGGTATTCAAACTCTTTGGGATTAAACATTTAAAGACAAGCGCTTACCATCCTCAGATGGATGGTCTGGTAAAGAGATTCAATCAGACCTTGATCTGCATAATAAAGAAATGCCTAGGGAAGGACAACTGGGAATGGGATATGCTCATCCCCTATGTTCTATTTGCATATAGGGAAGTGTCCCAAGCCTCTTTAGGATTTTCTTTAAGCTGATAGTCAGTCGCCAGTCCCATGGTCTGTTAGAGGTAATAAAGGAGGCCTGGGTGGACGAAGAACGAGCAATCACCTCAGTTCTTGAATACCTGCAGGACCTAAGGAAGAAACTGGCAGGATTTGGGGAGGCCATGAGAGAAAACCTAAATAGGGCCCAGGCCTACCAAAAACTATATTATGACCAAGGTGCTAAGGAGAGGGAATTCCACCTCTGGGACCAGGTACTAGTATTGGTACCCACCTCGGCCAACAAATTGTTGGCCCAGGGGAGCGGTCCATTTCTGATAAGGAGGCAGCTAGGGCCAGTCACATATGAAGTGGACCAAGGCTGTGGTAAATATCAGGTCTACCATGTTAATCTGCTAAAGCCTTTGGTTGGAAGGGACAGGCTAGCTAGTAAGGTGGTTGCCGACCAAGGAGAAGATTTAGGCCCTGATGTGGAGATGGTACGGGATACCCAACCCTTGAAAATTGCAAGTCCCTGACTTCCCAGCAGAAAGTAGTTAAACTATGTGATAACAGAATTTCAAGATGTGTTTTTCCCTCTTCCGGGACACACTCACCTGGGCGTCCAGTGAATTGAAACCATCCCTGGGAAAGTAGTTTGCAGAAGTCCTAGCGACTCCTGGAAGAGGCAGAAAGGGAACTGGCAGAAATGCTGCGATTGAAGATAATTGAGGAATCCTCTAGTGCAATGGTTCTCAACCTTTTTTGTACTGTGACCCCTTTTATGATTGGTCAACTTGTGGTGACCCCCAATGATAAAATCAAATGCGTCTCTCTTCCTTTACCGTTAACGCATTGTCGCTGTAATCATTTGTTGAATTACACTGGTAAACAAAATCCAAAAAAATTTCTGTCACAGAAATGAAAGTGTCTGATTCTAGTACTGTATTTTGGTTACGAACTCTGATATGTACTTAGAAATTCTTCATCACGTAACGTTTTTGAGTGACATGTAGTTTACATTAGATGTATATAGATGTATATTGTAACGTAATGTCTCCTAAAAGGTAGTTGTACTTGATTTTCTGCTGTATTGCGCCTCAAGAACATCCCTCTTAAGGGTCCAACAATAGTCTGCAAGCATACTGGAGCTCTGCTTGCCCTGGTACCTATTTTCCATTACTGAAATGTCCTGATGAAACCCTTCCCCATGTTCATCACTGACTGCTCCTAGATTTGCAGGAAAAAAATCCAGGTGTGAATGCAAGAAGTTCATTTTCAAAGACATGTTACATCCCAGTTTCTGGTAAGATTTCAGTAGAGTATTCACTGATTCTGCGTAGTTGTCTGCTTTGTTATTTCCCAAGAAGTCGCGGCAAACAGTCTTAAAGGACTCCCATACATCTCTTTCAGTTTCATTCAACTGACCGTCAAAGTTTTCATCTTTCATCGGTTTTCTAATATCAGGTCCTACAAAGATCCCTTCTTTGATCTTCGCCTCACTGATTCGTGGAAATGTCTTTCTTAGATATGCAAATCCAAGTCCACTTCTATCCATGGCTTTTACAAAGTTCTTCATAAGACCCAACTTTATATGGAGTGGAGGTAGATATACTTTATTCGGCTCCACAAGTGGGTCATGTGCAACATTTTTTTGGCCTGGAACTAGTGATGTTCTCTTTGGCCACTGTTTCTGATGTAATGATTTTTCCTGTCCCACTCACACAGAAAGCAACAATACTTTGCCCAACCAAGCTGTTGTCCAAGCAAGAGCACAATTACTTTTAAATCACCACAAATATTCCACTTGTGTTCTTCATACTTGATATTTGTTAGCAGGAGATGCATACTGCTGTAAGTTTCTTTCATATTGGCAGCATGAACTACTGGAACTGATGGTAAAATATTTCCATTGTGGATAAGCACAGCTTTTAGGTTTATTTAGAAAAATCAATAAATAGTCGCCAATCCTCTGTTCTATAATCCAGATAAAGTGTTTCCATCAGGGATTTAACTTCACAACAAAAAGCAATTCCATCTTCAAAGGCAAAGTAATCCACAAACTCGGTATGCCTATTTCTAAAAGTGCACACTTTAGTTTCTTTCTGAAGAAGATTCCAGCCTTTCAGTCATGACCCTAACAGTTCTGCTTGTCGCTTTGAAAGATTCAAATCTCTGACGAGATCATTTAAATCGCCTTGGTCTAGTAAATGTGGTTCAGAAGAGGAACCGGATACCTCAAAGCTTGGATCCTGGATTTCAGCATTGCCACCATCGTCAACATCAGCATTCATTGGTTCTTCTTCTTCATCCTCATTCACTGTCCATAGCTTCTCATGATATTTTCTCTATGACTCCAGTGTGTAAATAGTTTCCCCTGTTCATCCAAGTTTTACTGTCCTGTTATATGTAAACCCAGAACTATGTTCACGTTCTGTTCTCTCTGTTCCATGTAAACCGCGCTGATGCCAAATAGTGCGTTATATAAGAAATTGTAAATAAATAAATAAGATTTTCTGGAGATTTTGGCACCGGCAATTCTTGACAGTAAGGCTCAGGTCTCATGGCAGATGGTAAATTTGGGTAATTTACAATGTGTTTTGATTTTGAAGTAATGCCTGCAATGTTTGTAAGGCATTACTTTCGAAAGGGAGACTATGAAAATGAGGAAAACTGTTAAGAAAAAACTAAAAGGAGCAGTTGCAAAGGTTAAAGATGTACATCAGGCTTGGCTGTTGTTGAAAAATACTATCTTGGAAGCCCAGACCAGCTGTATTCCACGCTTTAAGAAAAGTGGAAGGAAGTCCAAAAAAACTGCCAGCATGGTTTAAAGGTGAGGTCAGAGAGGCTGTTGTTGCCAAAAAAGCATCTTTCAGGAAATGGAAAAAAGAGCCAAACGACGAAACCTGGAAACAGCACAAGCACTGGCAAGTCAAATGCAAGGCATTGATAAGGCAGACAAAGGGAGAATTTGAGAAGAAGCTTGCTGCGGAAGCAAAAACGAGAAGTAAAGACCTTTTCAAGTACATTCGTAGCAAAAAACCTGTGAGAGAGTCAGTTGGTCCATTAGATGATAAAGGGGTTAAAGGAGCACTAAGAGGCGACAAGGTGATAGTGGAGAGACTGAATGAATTCTTTGCTTCAGTCTTTACTGAGGAAGATGTAGGGATGTTACCCATGACTGAAGTGGTATTTAAAGGCGTGGAAGAATTGAAGGAAATATCGATACATCGGGAAGATGTATTACAACTATTAGATAAACTGAAGAGTAGCAAATCACCTGGGCCAGATGGTATACATCCAAGGGTGTTGAAAGAACTGAAATACGAGATTGCAGACCTGCTATTAGTAATCTGTGAACTATCATTAAAATCATCTCTAATACCTGAAGACTGGAGGATCGCCAATGTAACACCAATTTTTAAAAAAGATTCCAGGGGTGATCCGGGAAACTACAGACCGGTGAGCCTGACACCAGTACTGGGAAAAATAGTAGAAACCATCATAAAGAATAAAATTACTCAGCATGTAGATAGTCATGACCTAATGGGAGACAGCCAACATGGCTTTAGACAAGGAAGATCTTGTCTTACTAATCTGTTATGTTTTTTTGAAGGAGTGAATAATCAGGTGGACAAAGGTGAGTCAGTTGATATTGTGTATCTGGACTTTCAGAAAGCCTTTGACAAGGTCCCTCATGAGAGACTTTTGGCAAAACTAAAGAGTCATGGGATAGGAGGCAGTGTACTATTGTGGATCAGGAACTGGTTAAAAGATAGAAAGCAGAGGGTAGGGCTAAATGGCCAATTTTCCCAATGGGAGAAAAGTGAATAGTGGTGTACCCCAGGGATCTGTGCTGGGTCCGCTGCTTTTTGACATATTCATAAATGACCTGGAAAGTGGAATAACGAGTGAGGTTATCAAATTTGCAGATGACACAAAACTATTTAAAGTTGTTAAAACCCAAGAGGATTGTGGAAAATTGCAAGAGGATCTTGATAAATTGGAAGACTGGGCATCAAAATGGCAGATGAAATTTAATGTGGACAAGTGCAAGGTTATGCACCTAGGGAAGAACAACCCAAACTATGGTTACACGATGCAAGGTTCCACATTAGGAACCACCACCCAGGAAAAGATTTAGGCGTCATTGTGGATACCATGTTAAAACCCTCGGCCCAGTGTGCAGCGGCGGCCAAGAGAGCAAATAGAATGCTAGGTATGATAAGGAAAGGAATGGAAAATAAAACAAAAGATATTATAATGCCTCTATATCGTTCCATGGTGAGACCGCACCTTGAATATTGTGTGCAATTCTGGTCGCCGTATCTTAAAAAGGATATAGCGATTTTAGAAAAGAGCCACCAAAATGGTAAAGGGGATGGAAGGATACTCCTATGAAGAAAGGCTAAAAAGGTTAGGGCTCTTTAACCTGGAAAAGAGACGGCTGAGGGGAGATATGATAGAAGTCTATAAATTAATGAACGGAGTGGAATGGTAAACGTAGATCGATTGTTTACCTTATCAGAATATAGAAAGACTAGGGGACATGCAATGAAGCTACAGGGTAAAACTATTTAAGACTAATAAAAGAAAATATAATTTCACTCAACGTGTAATCACACTCTGGAATTTGGTACCAGAGGATGTAGTAAAGGCTTTTAATGTAGCTGGGTTTAATAAGGTTTGGACAAATTCCTGGAGGAAAGGTCCATAAACCATTATTAAGAAGGGACCCAGGATATCAATGCTTGAACCAATACAAGCATTGTGGAACCTGTGTCCCTTGGGGAAACTGCTAGGTACATATGACCTAGATTGTCCACTGTTGGAAACAGAATACTGGGCTTGATGGACCTTGGTCTGACCCAGTATGGCATATCTTATGTTCTTATGTAAAGTAGCAATCGGTCAAGTGATCTCTTGGTTCCCTCCAGATCATTGTAACAGCAAAATTCATGTGTCAAACACCCTTTACCCAACCTGTTAGGAGTCTGCACAGGTAATACAGCAGACGTGAGGCACCCAATTTTTGTCCTGGTCACCGACTTGACATCCAAAGTACAGCTTATAACATGTCTTAACAAGCGGAGTAAAAGTCCTTCTCTGCTTCTTAAAAGTAACCTCAATGCAAATGTAGCAATATGAATCCGGACGATTAACACACTTTCGAGGCATTGTTAAACAACTGCAAGCGATAACCGTAATATTTATTAACCAACTGCTGTTTGTGAAATAGATTAACGCAAACTCGCATCCATTCAGATTGTTCTTTTTTTCGAACAATACAAACCACCATCGCTGATGGCGACAGAAAGCATACCAATACATGACTCAGTGTTTTCTGCTTGTATCAGCCGGACCAGTAGGGCAAGGGGCCCGGTTAATTATATTATAACTACATGACGCAGCATTTTTGGTTGTGGCTGACAACATACAATAACAATTATGATGGAATTTTTCATATTCAACCTTTGTTTACTGAAACAAAACTAAAGACTAATTTACAGTAATGTACACACTTTACTAGATGATATCTCCTGAAGTATGGGTGATAGAAAAATTCTGATACCATATTTGTAAACAATGGGAAAAATTACATATGAAACAGGTCAGAGCGGGTCTGTGACAAAAATTGTGTTGACCAGTGTTATTAATATATTATAGGCCTTTGCAATATGTTTTTATTTATAAAATGTACTTATTTAAACCACAATAATTAATCACAACAAGAAGTAACAATATTTGAGTTGAAAATTATGATGATTTTGTAGTCAAATCACTAATATGAAATAAAATTATTTTTTCTACCTTTGTTGTCTGACCAATTTATTCTCTGATCATGCTGGTCCCGATCTGAGGCTTCTGCTTTCCTGTCTTCTCTTACCTCTCTTTCTGTGGTCTATGGTCCATCTGCCATTTCTTATCTCTTCTTTTGTTTCTTCACTTCTTTCCATCAGCCTATTTCCAGTCCCAGTAACCCTCCCCAGTATCAGCCCCTTTCCAGTCCTCACTCTCAGTACCTTCCAATGTCAACTTGCATTCCCATGACTGCCACTGGTGTCCATTCCCTTCCAGTCCCCCTCCTTCCCCACCGACCAGTCCCTTCTAGTACAAATACCATGGCAGCCCCTCCCAGATCCACTCCCTTCCAGTTCCATTCTCCCATCCCCTCGTATCAGCCCATTTGTAGTCTTAGTTCCCAGTTTTCTTCCACGCCAGCAGCTCTATCCTCCCCTCCCCACAATCAGCCCATTCCCAGTCGAAGCCCCCCAATCAGCTTGCTCCCAGTGCTAGTCCCCCCTTAATCCCATTACCAGTACTAGCCTCCCCTAATCAGCCCAATACCAGTCCTACCCCCCATCAGCTCATTACCAGTCCTAGCCTCTCCTAATCAGCTCATTTCCAGTGCTAGTCCCTCCTCAACCCCATTACCAGTGCTACCCTCCCCTAATCAGCTCATTTCCAGTGCTAGTCCCTCCTCAATCCCATTACCAGTGCTAGGCTCCCCTAATCAGCCCATTACCAGTCCTAACCCCCCCCCCCCCATCAGCCCATTACCAGTCCTAGCCTCCTCTAATCAGCCCATTTCCAGTCCTAACTTTCCCAATCAGCTCATTTCCAATGCTAGCCCCCCATCAGTCCATTACTAGTCCTACCCCCCTATCAGCACATTACCAGTCCCAACCCCCCCTTGATCAGTCCATTCCCAATCCTAGCCTTCCCTAATCAACCCATTACCAGTCCTAGCCCCCATCTGCCCATTATAATCCTAACCCGCACTGTATCCCCCCTCTGTTCAGCATTTATCCCCCGTCTGTCCAGTATGTCCCCCTGTCTCTTCCCTTTGTCTATCAGTCCCCCTCCATCCATGTCAGCTCCCCTCCCTCCCTCCATTTCAGCCCCACCTCTCTCCATGTCAGCCCCCCTCTGTCCATCAGCCCTCCCTCCCTCCCTCCCTCCCTGTCAGCCCCCCTCCCTCCATCCATCCCTCCATGTCAGTCCCCCCTCTGTCCATGTCAGCCCTCCCTCCATGTCAGCCCGCCTCTGTCCATGTCAGCTCCCTCCCTCCCTCCATCCATCAATGTCAGCCCCCTCCCTCCCTCCATGTCAGCCCCCCTCCATCTATCCATCCATCAATGTCAGCCCCCCTCCCTCCATGTCAGCCCTCCCCTCCCTCCCTCCCTCCCTCATGTTAGCCCCGTTGCAGGTTCCCTGCCCCCTCCTCCCCTCTCCCTGTCTGTCTGCTACTGCCCTGTTCTTTTTCTGCAGCCGCGGCTCCCTGCCTCTTAGGGAACCGCGGCTGAGCCTGTGAAACCGTTGCAGAGCCTTCCTGTCTCTCGACAGGCTCCGTGCAGCATTGTCCCGCCTCCAAAGGAAGTGGTAAACAATCTCCCAATCTCTGGATGAAGGTTCATTATGAAATAGCAAAGAGATTAAAACAAAAATATAGGTATGTTGACATTGAATTGATTGAATTAATTGATATCATGGAAATAAAATTGATTAGCATTAATTAAAAGTAAGCTGCATCTTTCTTAATGTGCGCTAACCGCTAGTGTGGGGTTTGGCACATGGTAAGCGTGCCATGCTAACCATTAGCATGGGGCCACATGTTAAAAATCCCATGCTAACAGGGTGACGTGATTGGGTGGGACTGGGCAGGGATTGGGCAGAACACGGGCATTGACAGTACATCGTGGTTAGCATGGGCATTTTGGGCACACACTAACCATCACTGTTGCCATTAGCATGGGTGCCCTTAATGCCACCTCAATGGTTGACGTTAAGTATACCTGTGTGCCAGTTATCACAGTGCCATGTGGGTGGACGCACATGCCCCTAAAGTTAGTATGGACCTTTCCGCTAGTTTCACAGCTCAAACACATACTGCTGGCATGCCCTTTACCAAACATGCCCCTACATTTCTGTATTTGAATGTGCTAGGCAATTAATTATTAGTTTAAGTTCACAAATATAATCAAATTTCATAGAAAAGTATCCACATAAAAAGTAAATAATTGTATATTGCACACCTGTGGTGAATAAATGTCTAGTTTCTGGAAAGGATTCACAGCGATAAGCATGTCACCTACATAGGTGTAAATTTCATTCCTGGAGTAGCGTTTCTGTAGCTGCTCTGTCAGCACGCTCTGTAGAAAAATAATACATGTTTATTCATTTAATATTGTTCCTTTGAAATACAAGCTATCGATAAAAAAAAAAATAATGACACATAACAGACAGTTGTAGAATGGCTGAACCACTAGCTACTTGAGTATCAGTATTTATTTATATCTATTTCTTTTTCTTTGGCTTCCACTTTCAGACATTCTGGATTTATTTCAGCCAGATATAATGACATATGACAAAACTAAAGCACAAGGATATCCAAGGTGACCGGCAAATAAAACAATGTACAGTTCAAGTTTAAGATCATGAAACATGAAGTGACTGATCATGCTGCAGGGTTCTTTCATTATATTCAGAAGATCCAGCATTCTTTCCAAATGCTCAGTCCATGATTCTGGCATGTGATGGCCTTAAGAGCTGCACAAATTAAAAATAGCACATAATGGAGATCATTTAAAAGGGTTATGCACTATCTACACATGTAAATGGTAGATTTACTTGTGTAAATTGGGTGGTAAGTATTGATTTTAGAGAAGAAGCTACTTATAATTGGTGATGTGTATATATTAAGAGAAGGCCATTTCAGGGCACGATTTGGGTTGTCCTTCAGAGTATACATATATACTTGAGGGGTCATTGTGCACTGAAATGACCTCAAGTTGTAAAAATATAGGGGTATGTTTACTAAACCGTCTTAACGTAGCAGCAGCGATGTTATCGCACGATACGTAACGTTATTGCGTGATCATCGCACAATAACATCACGTATCACGCGATAACATCTCCAGCGGCGGTGAGGTGCACAGAGGGAGGAGAAAGGCACCCCAGAGGGTGGAGTAAGGCTCCTCAGGGGCAGAGAGAAGGTGTCAATGGGCAGAGAGTGGGCGGGGAGTGGACTTTCACACTAACGCCGTGAAAGAAAGCCCTGAAAATTAGTGCCAGTGGAAACCTCGTGCTAGGCACATTTGCAGGACAGAGAAACCATTTCAGTCAGCAATGTACAGCAAAGGCAGGGAAACCCAGAAAAGTGATAGTAGTGATACATGTGCAGGAACCAAAAAGGCAAATAAACATATAAAATGACCAGAACCACATTTGAAATCCCAATAACCAAGCTGGCCAATAGTGATATTAATGATAAACGTAAAGCAACACTACTGACAAAGCGTAAAAAGGAAGATAACATGTTTGGAAGGGTCTATGCTCTGTCCCCCTACAAAGTGAATGATCCCACATTGAAATAGAGGTGATCAGGGTTTCTGTCATTTAGATTGGGCAGGATTGTTATGGCGTGCACATGTGCAGCAACAGCAGAGTGGGCACGTAGGAAATGGCAACTGTACTGATGCTGTAAATGGGATACAGGGGGCTGCAGGCGGCACATGCTGTGTTCCAGCTGGGGCACAGTGCAGACTAGGCAGATGCCTAGGTGGCACATAGGAATGCCGAAACTGTAAAGCAGCAAGACAGCAACTGACAAGGGTCCAACCTGGGCACGAGTGTGTGTCCCACACTGTCACAGGGGATATTACCCAGCAGGTACCCAAGGGCATATAGCATTGGCAGGCATTGCCTGGGAGAAACACGCATGTCCATGTAGGCACCCCTACCCGACAACTCACACCATAGGCAGCTGCCTACCGGCACACTGGATGGCCTGGGACTGCGCACCATGAGCACCACCGGCATAAGGGCATGTCAGCATGGTGGCAGAGGGATGCTGGTGGTGGAGGGGGCAGTCGCATCTGCCCATACCAGACCATGGCCAGGTCCCGTTTATGTGGGTGCCGTGCACTTCAACAGACAAGGTCTGCCTGACGAACAGTCATGGTATCCTCAGGGAATGACTTGCCCATGTGGCAACAGTTTGGTGCAGTACACCCAGCCAGTGTGTTCAGGGGCAAAGGTCACAGGTTCAAGTCCCAGCTGTGGCTCCTGCCAACCTAGTCCCCATATTTTACCCAGTACTAAACCGTGCTAATAAAGACGGAACCTTTATTGCAGATAAAATAAACATGCTTGAAATGCCTATATTTTACTCTGCAGAGCACAGACACCATAAACATGTGCAATCCCTAGAGCAGAGTTTCCCAACTCCAGTCCTGGAGGGCTAAACACCATTCAGGTTTCATGCTGTCCCTAATAAATATGCCTGTGCTGCATTTGTATGCATCACCCCCATTGTATGCAAATGTATCTCATTCATTAGGGACAGAATGAAAACCTGAACAGTGTTTGGCCCACCAGGACTGGAGTTGGGAGCCTCTGCCCTAGAGCAGTGGCCAACAGGGGCACCCACACCCACACCCACAGGCTGCACTATCCAAAGCCTCATGGAGCGTCAGGCTGTTGGGCCCTGTGCAGAGCAGCATCTACCAATACTGGCACCTGCATACCTTAGCAATGCCGTCCTAAACTTGGGAACATTTTCCACATATATTAAAAGTTTGCTATGATTAATGTCAGATAACAAATCCTAAGTTAAACATGATTTGTCAATAGAGATTCATCATAGCAACCTTTCTGATATCTGTGGAGTGTGTTTCAGTTATTGCCTCTGACAGTGTTTACCACCCCGGGGAGTGACACCAACAGTATTGCGTACCATAGCAATGCTCACACTGTGCCCAGGACTGGTGTGGCGGCCAGGGCTGCCACAAACCTCTATATTTGCACAATGCTGGCATAGGTGTGGGAGTGTGTGTATGTCTATCTAGTGTGTTGTGGCTGCCTACACCTTACTGAGCCCACACTGCTTGCACTGTTTCCAGTGTTAGCCTGCCAATGTGTATAATGAGGAGCAAGGTACTGTGGGTATGGCCTGGACAGGGCGGTCTGGGCAGGATGCATCTGCACAGGGTATAGGGCAATGGCTGGGATATTGTAGTGTGCATCCACCACCTGCAAGGACACAGTGGCCACAGCATGTCATGCTGGGAGGTCAGTCCCACTCTGACTGAGTAGTGACCACCAATACTAAAATGAAATTACCAAGATATGTAAACCCTTTCTATACCCACTCTCTTTTTTTGTTGGAAGAAACCGTAGGGGAAGGAAACAATATCCAACCACACCAGGCGGTTTAGCCCTTTTTAATCAAATTTTTCAATTCATAACACACTTATCTTGTTTGTCTTTAATGCTAGAAGTCATCCATTGTCCATTATTCATTTGCGGTACTCATATCCAACAGGCACGACGTGCACGTTTCGGGCTCACTGCCCTGTTTCAAGTGCAATCTCTTCTTTAGGTTAGTAGAAACCGCTATAAAAACTGGTTGATCACATCTGCCGGTTATAAAGGGTGGAACTATTTAGATTGGCCAAATAGAATTGTCATTCAAAGAGGAGCACCAATAAAACGATAGGGCGACCCCACAACAATCGGGGAATCCCTTTACGTCATGATGACCTCAAAATAAGCTTGACCACTTGATTTCTTTGTTCAATCCTGATGGGTTGTGATAAGGAAGCTTATCATAGCTCAGGAAGGAGCTATAGAAAAGGTGAAGTGACTCTGAACAAGCAACCTGTCAGTTCTGGTAGAAATAAGAAAACAGAATTTTCCCATAAAAGACTACCAGTCCCAGAATGCACCAGGTTTCCAGCAGCCATTAGAGGAGCTGAAGTGGGGAAACGTGTGTTCAATCAGGAGGGCTATGAGGTAATCCCTAAGCACTCATCTCAAAGGGCAGGGCCTGATTCAGCACAGCTGCGCTGTGTTAGGGAGGAGCACTCATCTAGGCAGAATAAAGGTAGAGTTTATTCTACAGATCATCATCTTCCTGAGAATCAGCTTGAGCTTGATCAGTTTCATCTGAAGGATCATCAGAAGCAGAAGCCAAACCGGACGGACAGAGAGGGAAAGAAACCCTCTGGAAGAAAGAGGAGAAAAGCCTTTGAGAGGTCTAGAAGAGTCCAGAGCAGTACGTATACTGGTAGGCATTGCAAGGGCCAGCATACACCATTGGACTGGGGAAAGCCAGAGGAATGGTGCTGCAGAGCTAGGAATCTCCAGACGCTACCTGTGAGGGAGACGGCTGCACGTGGAAGGGACCCTAAGACTCATGCCAGAAGGTATGTGAAGAGAGATCCAGTGTCCAGGGATCTGGATTGGAAGGCTGGACATAAGAACTGGACTACATACTGGCCAGGCTATATAGAGAGGAACTCTAACAGCAATGGAAGCTCAGGTATGAACACTGATCTATGCCCTAGCTATAATCTTGAAAGACAGCAGGGAAACAAGTATTCTCCTGAAAGTGCTCCATTGGGACATTCATCTGTGCCAATCCATGATATTGAACCCATGCTTGTTAAAGAAGGGGGAATGATAGCAGATGAAGAATCTGTTTACATGGACTGCTCTCTGTCTAAACTCCTTTGGTGATTTTCTGTTATAAAGTACAGCAACCATCACAAAGAAATACAAACTTGTTCTTTAATCTACTCAGAAAAGCTCCTGTGTAGGATTTTTACCCACGCAATAGAAAGCAAGCCAGCTAAGGGGTTTCAGCAGGATAACTGCTAGCAATTGAGCCTTACCTAATTGCTTGTGAGCTAGGAGAGAATCACTTCTGAATCTATGTGGGAAGATACAAGAAGTTAACCTGAGAAGAACAGTTTTTTCTTTCTTGGTGGCTTTGGTTTGTTGTTTGATATATGCTAAGAAAACATTAGCTAATGCCTACAGAAAAGACCAGTTTGTACCAACCAGGTCTTATTTCTTTTGCTTTAATTGCCTGACAAGTTTAAAGGTTGTTTTCCTGATTTTGTTTTTTTCAAGTTAAACACTGAAACAAGTAACCTGATTTATGTGCTACCAAGCATATCTGTGTTGGGAGAAATAAACCCCATAAATAAATATCTTATTGGCTTTACCCAAAAGCACAACTAATTATTGTGAGCAGCTGTGTCTGGTGTGAATGAACTGCATTGCCCACAATACCTTGCAAATCATATAGATATATGCACTTGCCAAGACTGTGAAGATTCTCACCCAGGCAGCCGTCTGACAAATGGCGTAGTTTTTCGGATTGCTTTTGCACAAAGGGATTTACTTGCTGAGGATTGCAACTAAAGTTCAAGTTTAAAGCTGGAAAAAAAGATTTTCCCTCAACTGCACTTTGGAGGAGAAGTGGATGTTCCAGGAAGCTGTCCCAGGAGGAAAAGACCCTGTGCAGAGCTGGATTCATCACTGGCATAAGGTAACAAGTACCTTGGCATGTCTAGTGGTGGATGGGAGTAAGGCACAGGGGTAATTGAAAAAAAAAAAAAGTAGAAAAAAAACAACCTGTTTGGAAGGTTGGTGCACTTTGGTTTTTTTTCTTTGTTTCTTGCAGGGATCAAGATGGATCCAAGGGAACTAGCTGATTGGATGGCAGCCAGTTTAGCAGGCAACAGGAGCTAGCACAGCAGGCTCAGGACACTGCTATGAAAGCCTTAATGGACCAGCAGAAGCCAGTGCTTGATCTGGTGCAAGCCCTAGTTAAGCTGCAGAACCAAAGTGGAACAGATGCAAGACCAGCTGTAAATACTGGTACACCACATGTGGACAGTGTGGGACTCAATCAAGGGATTGGGCCATTCAGTTTTGGGAAGCTAACTCCAGATGATAATGTTGATGATTTTCTAGAGTCTTTTGAAAGAGTGGCACAAGCTTTAGCATGGCCAGAGGAGACCAGTGGGCAGTAAGGCTGGCAGCCTCATTAACTGGAGAGGCGCTTGCAGCTTACAGAGCAATGCCAGCAGCCCAGGCTTTGAATTATAAGGATGTAAAGGCTGCTATTAGAGATCGCCTAGGGTTGCCTATTTCAGAGTATAAAGGAATGTTTAGAGCTACTACATTGAGAGTGGGTGAAACACCCAGGGCTCTGAGTCAGAGAATCAGAGGTTTAGCTGTAAAATGGTTGGAGCCTGAGCAAAAGACGGTAGAAATGTTATTAGACATTATAATGCTTGAACAATTATGTCTGCGGTCCCTAAAGATTTGCACACTTTCCTTATACAACAAAATTGCCAAAATCTTGGAGAGGCAACCATGCTAGCAGAGAGATTCTTGGAAGCCACGCAGGCTTGCCATAGAATGGGTGGCCCTCTGAAGATTGGTGCTGAGGCAAGATGTGCTGTATCAGAAAAGAAAATAATTAAAAATGTTTCTGAAAATGAATGTACTGTATCAAACCAGATGACACAGTGGAATGAAAAGAAATGTTTCAAGTGTGGAAAATGGTGACATTTAGAAAAGAGATGCCAGACACACACTAGTTTAATGGGTGTGGATTTAAAACAGCCCAAAGAAGGATTTCTTTTGATGGTTGATGTGCAAGGAATTACCACAAATGCTTTGTTAGACTATGGGGCAGACCAGAGTATGATGTCAAAAAGGCTTTGGAAGAGGATAGAGGCCCAAGAAGGATTTGTGCCTAGAACCCCTGAAAGCCAAGTCCACATCAGATGCATTCATGGTGCTGCAACATCATATCCCACCTATAGGCTAAAGATTAAGTGCCTGGGGGAACAAGAGGAAGTTCTGTTAGCAGTGGTGCCTAGGCTACCCTTTGATTTGGTTCTAGGAAGAGACTGGCCAAGATTTAAGCAGGAACTAGTGAAAGGGCTAGGAAAGAAGGAGGGAGAAGGAATAATGGAAATAGCTCCCGGGCCTTTCTTTGGAAGTCCTCAGTCCCTAGCTAAAAAGATGGTTAAGCTTCCAGAAGGCCAAACTAATGATAATAAGAGGGGCCTTGTATCCACCCGCTCGCAGGTTAAGGTAGCGAGCCAGCAGAAGGAGGAGGGGGAGCAGGCAGAGTTATTAGGAGACTTACCCTCTCATGATGATTTAATAACTCCATCACCTGGTAAAGTAAGAAAGTTGAAAGCACAAAAGCGGCGTGAGAGACTTTGCAGAGCACAGGGTAGGGCTGAGATGTTAGCTGGTCAAAGTTTACCCTGGGTGCCAGCTGTTAGTGGCAAAGTTTCCTAACTTTCCACAAGAGCAGCGAGCTGATCAAGCTCTCACCCGAGCTTTTAAGTATGCTCAGGAGGTCAGGGAGGAATTGCCCAGATTCAGACTAGATAATGACATATTATATAGAGAGAGTCAGGACCCCAGGAATGGGACCATACGTAAACAATTGGTGGTACCCACAACTTTCAAAGGGCTAGTACTTAGATTAGCACATGATCATCCAGTTGGAGGTCATAAAGGGATGCAAGGAACGCTGGATCAAATACTTATGCGTTTTTACTGGACAGGTATTTTCAAAGAAACTGCCCAGTTTTGTGCTGCATGTCCAGCGTGTCAGCAAGTTACAGCGGCTCACCCACCGGTGGTGCCATTGATTCCCATGCCAATTATCACAGACCCAATTGGTCGCATTGCCATGGATATTGTAGGCCCATTAGTCAAAACACCTCGAGGTTTCCAATACATCCTAGTTATGGTAGATCAGGCAACAAGGTTTCCCTGGGCCATACCATTGAGGAATGTTTCTGCAAAAACAATAGCTTTAGAGCTAGTAAAATTGTTTTGTGAAGTGGGATTCCCAAGAGAGGTGTTGACTGACCGAGGGTCCAATTTTGTATCCAAATATTTGGCCCAGGTATGGGATGCCTTTGGCATTCATCACGTGAAAACCTCAGCCTACCATCCACAATCAAACGGTTTGGTGGAGAGATTCAACCAAACTCTCAAACAAATGTTGAGAAGGGGGTTAGCAGGAGAGGTAAAAGAATGGGAATGTTATTGCCCTTTGCCTTATATGCCTGCAGGGAAAGAATTCAGGTGTCCCTAGGTGTAACTCCATATGAATTGATGTATGGTAGGGCTCCACGGGGTTTGTTAGACATTTGAGGGAACAATGGATTGATCCTGAACCAGGAAGTCAGGAGGTGCCACAGTTTCTACGTGACTTGAGAGCACGTTTGAAAAGGACCTCGCAGGTTGCTGAGAGGAAACCTGCAGGACAGTCAAGTGCGCCAGAAAGGGTGGTATGATAGGAAGGCAAAAAGCCGCCAATTAAGCATTGGTGAAAAGGTTTTGGTTCAAGTAGCAGGTACAGCCCCAAAATTTGAAGTACAGTGGAAAGGGCCATGGAAGGTTGTTAAACAAGTGAGCCCAGTATCTTATATGGTAGAAAATGCAAGAGGGCGTAGGCAGACCTACCATATTAATGTACTTGAAGTCTTGGAAGGAGAGGCCTGTAAATAATAATGACCCTGAAGCCAGTCAGGAAGTAAGTGAGCTTCAAAAAGATAACACTCTCATAGGTATTACGGACTGTAGGAAAGAAGTTTCACTAGTTAAACCAGTCCGTAATAACTTAAGCAGGGGGGTATGTGATAAGGAAGCTTATCATAGCCTCAGGAAGGAGCTATAGAAAAGGTGAAGTGACTCTGAACAAGCAACCTGTCAGTTCTGGTAGAAATAAGAAAACAGAATTTTCCCATAAAAGACTACCAGTCCCAGAATGCACCAGGTTTCCAGCAGCCATGAGAGGAGCTGAAGTGGGGAAACGTGTGTTCAATCAGGAGGGCTATGAGGTAATCCCTAAGCACTCATCTCAAAGGGCAGGGCCTGATTCAGCACAGCTGCGCTGTGTTAGGGAGGAGCACTCATCTAGGCAGAATAAAGGTAGAGTTTATTCTACAGATCATCATCTTCCTGAGAATCAGCTTGATCTTGATCAGTTTCATCTGAAGGATCATCAGAAGCAGAAGCCAAACCGGACGGACAGAGAGGGAAAGAAACCCTCTGGAAGAAAGAGGAGAAAAGCCTTTGAGAGGTCTAGAAGAGTCCAGAGCAGTACGTATACTGGTAGGCATTCCAAGGGCCAGCATACACCATTGGACTGGGGAAAGCCAGAGGAATGGTGCTGCAGAGCTAGGAATCTCCAGACGCTACCTGTGAGGGAGACGGCTGCACGTGGAAGGGACCCTAAGACTCGTGCCAGAAGGTATGTGAAGAGAGATCCAGTGTCCAGGGATCTGGATTGGAAGGCTGGACATAAGAACTGGACTACATACTGGCCAGGCTATATAGAGAGGAACTCTAACAGCAATGGAAGCTCAGGTATGAACACTGATCTATGCCCTAGCTATAACCTTGAAAGACAGCAGGGAAACAAGTATTCTCCTGAAAGTGCTCCATTGGGACATTCATCTGTGCCAATCCATGATATTGAACCCATGCTTGTTGAAGAAGGGGGAAATGATAGCAGATGAAGAATCTGTTTACATGGACTGCTCTCTGTCTAAACTCCTTTGGTGATTTTCTGTTATAAAGTACAGCAACCATCACAAAGAAATACAAACTTGTTCTTTAATCTACTCAGAAAAGCTTCTGTGTAGGATTTTTACCCATGCAATAGAAAGCAAGCCAGCTAAGGGGTTTCAGCAGGATAACTGCTAGCAATTGAGCCTTACCTAATTGCTTGTGAGCTAGGAGAGAATCACTTCTGAATCTATGTGGGAAGATACCTGAGAAGAACAGTTTTTTTCTTTCTTGGTGGCTTTTGGTTTGTTGTTTGATATATGCTAAGAAAACATTAGCTAATGCCTACAGAAAAGACCAGTTTGTACCAACCAGGTCTTATTTCTTTTGCTTTAATTGCCTGACAAGTTTAAAGGTTGTTTTCCTGATTTTGTTTTTTTCAAGTTAAACACTGAAAGCAAGTAACCTGATTTATGTGCTACCAAGCATATCTGTGTTGGGAGAAATAACCCCATAAATAAATATCTTATTGACTTTACCCAAAAGCACAACTAATTATTGTGAGCAGCTGTGTCTGGTGTGAATGAACTGCATTGCCCACAATACCTTGCAAATCATATAGATATATGCACTTGCCAAGACTGTGAAGATTCTCACCCAGGCAGCCGTCTGACATGGGTAAACTGTATTAAAAATCAGGTTTTGTTCTCTTTGTTGTAACAGCGCTATGCGGTCCCCTCCCCTTGGTCTGGGGGGAACCAAGGGGAGGTTGATCCATTTCAAATGCGTTTAAGTTTGTATAAATTTTTCCGGAAATTACATATTGCTCATTATTTCTCGGATAAACTAACTGTCTTGGATGATTTGGTTAAACATCCCCGTTCCAAATGGTCACCACCAGAAGATAAAGACTCCTCAATACATATTTTTCAAAAACTAGTTCTTCGTGATCTCGAGCTATTAAAGATGGAAAAATCCCCTACGTGGTCCAATATGACCAAAGAGCATATACTTGCTTTGAACCAGTTATCACAAGATCCTGATATAACCATCAGAAGAGCGGATAAAGGGGGAGCGATAGTGCTGCAGTCAACATCAGAGTATTTAGAGCAATTAAGTAATCATTTATTGGATGCACGAGTATACAAGAGATTGGAGGGTGATCCTACCCCTGAACTTAAAATCTTGATAAAATCTGTATTCGATGAGGGCTTGTCTCAGAATTGGTTAACCAAAAGGGAATATAATTTCCTGAAATTGGAGCATCCGGTGGTTCCAATCATATATATGGTGCCAAAGATTCACAAATCTTTGGTAGCCCCTCCAGGGAGACCGATTGTTTCATGTAGAGGTTCCTTACTTGAACCTCTATCACAATTCTGTGACATGTTCCTACAAAAGGAAACAATTTTGGTTAAATCTTTTGTCAGAGATTCTACTCATTTTCTCCAACAATTGTTTAAAGCCCCCATCCCATCATGGGATTTTCTGTTAGATACGTTAGATGTTGCTGCACTTTACACTAACATTGATCAAGCTGAAGCTTTGGCTTTAACATCTACGTTGTTTAAGTTTGCTCCTAGTCGTCTCCCCCAAGCATATTTATGTGAATTGGTGGAATTAGTATTGACTAAAATTATTTTCTCTTTGAGGGGAATTATTATCAGCAAATCTTCGGAATAGCGATGGGGGCTTCAGTAGCCCCATCGCTTGCCACTCTTTATATGGCAGAATTTGAGGAATCACTTTTGTATGGGTCATCTTATTTTGCCCAGGTCTTATTTTGGAAAAGATATTTGGATGACATATTTTTCCTTTGGTATGGCACTTCCTTTCAACTACAAGAATTCTTAAAGTGGTTGAATGCCTTAAAACCCAACATTTCATTTTCCGCTCATATAGACTCTCACCAAATTGAATTTTTGGACATGTTAATAATTAAGGAAAATGATTCTTTTCAATCTAATTTGTTTAGGAAAAGTGTCCAACGCAACAGTTTGTTGTCTTATCAAAGCCATCATCCTGGTCCGTTAAGAAGAGGGCTTCCATTTGGGCAATTTCTCCGTTTGAGACGGCTATGTTCTACTTTAGCTGATTTCAAAATTCAGGCTCACGATCTGATTAATCGGTTAAGAT
The DNA here is from genome assembly GCA_033557465.1 of Ichthyophis bannanicus. Lineage (NCBI taxonomy): Eukaryota > Metazoa > Chordata > Amphibia > Gymnophiona > Ichthyophiidae > Ichthyophis > Ichthyophis bannanicus. The sequence continues at coordinate 381,422,009 of CM066031.1, forward strand.
ATAGGGGATATCCGGAAGGGGTTATAAAGCAAGCTTACCGACGGGCTACTTTTGTTGATCATGAATGGTTAATGGATGAATCATTGGATCGGGAGCAATCGACTACACCCCCTGAATTTTTTGTGGGGGTACTTCCATATACCACCAAAAGTACACAAATTGTTCGTATACTCAAGAAACATTGGGCTGTATTGAGTTTACAATTGTGTTTTCAGAAGCCTTTATGGATAGTGTTTTCACGAGGCCCCAACCTACAGGATAAACTGGTGAAATCTGCTGTTTTACAGGACCGACCAACTTCCTCACATTCACTAGATCAGGGCCATTCAATTTGTACTTCCTGTATGTTTTGTGCCACTTCATTGGTAGGTACAATTTGGACACATCCTAATACAGGACAACTTTTCTCAAGAAGATGGGCAACCACGTGTGAATCCACCTTTGTGGTTTATGTCTTACAATGCCCTTGCCTGCTAGTGTATATAGGTAGAACAACGTTTAAGGTTAAAGTCAGATTGAGTAAGCATGCTTCTCGGATTAGACAGAAAATAATAACCGCTCCAATTGTTGAGCATTGTGTTGCTCATAATCATATGTTTGAAGATATTTCTTGGTCAATACTGATCATGTTCCCCCCAGACCAAGGGGAGGGGACCGCATAGTGCTGTTACAACAAAGAGAACAAAACCTGATTTTTAAATTTAATACAGTTTACCCATCAGGATTGAACAAAGAAATCGAGTGGTCAAGCTTATTTTGAGGTCATCATGACGTAAAGGGATTCCTCGATTGTTGTGGGGTCTCCCTATCGTTTTATTGGTGTTCCTCATTGAATGACAATTCTAGTTGGCCAATCTAAATAGTTCCAGCCTTTATAACTGGCAGATGTGATCAGCCGTTTTTTATAGCGGTTTCTACTAACCTAAAGAAGAGATAGCACTTGAAACAGTGCAGTGAGCCCAAAACGTGCACGTCGTGCCTGTTGGATATGAGTACCGTGAATGAATAACGGACAATGGATGACTTCTAGCATTAAAGACATACAAGATAAGTGTGTTATGAATTGAAAAATTTGATTAAAAAGGACTAAACTGCCTGGTGTGGTTGGATATTGTTTCCTTCCTCCTACGGTTTCTTCCAACAAAAAAAGAGAGTGGGTATAGAAAGGGTTTACATATCTTGGTAATTTCATTTTAGTATTGCTGATTGAATTTTATTACCAAAGTATAGGGATTGATTGGGATGAGTAGTGACCACAGCATGTCCAGGTTCCCAGATAATGTTATACACAGTTTTTGTAAGTGATATTTCTGGGTTCCCATTTCTGGGGTCCAATCACTGACAAACCTGTGTGGTGTGTGTGTGCCAGATCCCATGCCTGGGTGCACAATGTTCCTTTTGGAACATGCACTATGTATGTGCTAGTAGACTGTCTGCAGTTAACATGTGTATGGCTGCAACACCATGCAGGATGCAGCAGGTGCACACTGACTGCTGTCTGCTGGTGCATGTCAGAATGTAGTGGGGCAGCTGAGCTGACCAGGCACACTGCCAGTGGTCCAGTTCCATATGCAGATCTGCACCAGCTCTCTGTTTGCCAGTTGGCTGGTGGTTGCTGGTTCCACAGTCTGTAATCATGTACCACAAACAGTGATAGTGTGTGTCTGTTGTTTGCAGATCATGTTCCCTACTTCTGACCCTGTTGATGTGTCAAAATCCACCCCAATCCCAGGAGCATGTAGATCTGCCCCCCCCTGGGTCACACATATGCCCTACCCCCAGGTCTGCAAAGAATACCCCACACACTGGCAGTGATGGTGAACTGCAGCGTCTGTCAGTCACCCTGGTGTTATGGAATGTGCTGCTGTTGATATGTTCTGATCCACCCTACCCCCAGGAGTCCTGAGACCTGATTAAAGTGATCTGTCAGTCACCCTGGTGTTATGGTATGTGCTGCTGTTGATATGTTCTGATCCACCCTACCCCCAGGAGACCTGTGGTCTGTTATCCATCCTGGTGGAATGGTCGTTTATGCATTTGCAGGTTAAAACATCTGCCCTACCCCCAGGGGGCCCGTGCTGCTGTTCATATGTTCTTATCCACCTTACCCCCAGGAGTCCTGAGACCTCATCAAAGTGGTCTGTTATCCATCCTGGTGGAATGGTCATTTATGCATTTGCAGGTTAAAACATCTGCTGGTGCTAACCTATCCTGGTAGCCACACCAGACAGTGTGTCTGGTGAGCCATGTCATGCAAGCAGAGTGTAGGTAGTGGGAGAGGTACAGGGTATGGGGGGTCTGGAGGGTTATGCACAGTACATGATGTATCGGTGCGCAGGCAACAGGTAGGAGAGGACACACTGGCCAGAGCAGCAGCAGCATGGCCAGTCGCATGCAGTGGGTATGTTGGAAGAGTGGTGTGGGCTGCAGGTTGCTAGATTAGCTGGTGAGCTATATACAAAGTGCCTCTGTCAGTAAAACTGTATGTGTGAAATGTGGTGTGCACCCACCACATAGATCTGAAATCAGTGTGCACACCCCAAAGCACCCTCAGCTCAGTTGCCCAAACTAAGGTGCCCTGTAAAGTGCCCTAGCTGTGTCCTTACACTATCCCGGTAAGCAGAGCAGAAAGTGTGTGCAGATGACCCTGGCCCCTAATGCTCCCACCCATTGCTTTACCCCCCAGGTAGAGGATCTACGGAAAAGGGGTTGGGAGCTGTGGCTGCACTGGATAAAGGTGGTGAGTGTTGCGGCCTCTGCAACACCTTGCAGCCCAGAACACACCCCACAGCACAGTCCAGCCAGAGGAGGAAGAGGAGGAGGCTTGCCGACTACCCACGTGAGGTAAGTGTATGGGGACAGGTCACACAATGCAAGATGTGCAACACATTATCCAGCAATGAACACACATCATACATGTACAACATGGTATAGACACCAGTCAACATGGAGGGGGCGGAGGGTGGGGTGGGGCAGGAGGGAGGGGAGGGGGTGTGTAGGTATGCCCTATCCCCAGGAGTCTAAGGACCTGATCACAGAGGTCCAGTTGTCAGCCTGGTGTTATGGTACCTGCTGGTTGTATGCGGCAGGGGGTGAGGAGGGCAAGGGGGAAGTAGAGGAGGCAGAGGAGGAGGAGGAGAGCAGGGAGGGCAGCAAGAGAGAGGGTGGGTGGGAGGGGTTAGGGTGGGAGGAGGGGTGTGTGGAGGGGATGGAGGATGGCTCTGTGTAAAGAGGTCTGGTAAACAGCATGCTGACATGGTAGGTTCTGCAGTTGCAGATTCACAGATCTGCCTACCCCCAGGAGTCCTGAGACCTGATTACACAGGTGTGTAATCAATCCAGATATTGTGGTAGTTTATGCAGGGTCACAGCACAGGGCAGTATGGGTCCCTGCCAGCTGCCACATGTGTGTGGCAATGGTGTCCACCTGGGAGTAGCATCCCCTCCCATTGCCACAGACGGAAACCACGCTCAGAGGCCCAGACCTGATTACACAGGTTTGTAATACATCCTGTGAGTATGGTAGTGTATGCAGTTGCAGGTTCACACATCTGCCCACCCCCAGGAGTCCTGTGACCTGATCAAAGTGCAAACACCGGGCACCTGGCGTGGATGTGGTGGCAGTGTGTGCAGGACCTGTATGTGGCAGTGGGTGGTGTGCTCCTGAGACCTGATCAAACGCACCATCTGGTGGCTGGCCGCCGCCATTCAGTGTTTGGCTGCCGCCTGAGACCTGATCAAAGTGGTCTGTCAGTCACCTGGTGTTATGGTATCAGGGGCACCCACACATGTACCCTGTGCTGTCCTGTCAATCAGGACAGAACATGCTGCTCTGGCCAGTGTGTCCTCTAATACCTATTGCCAGCACACCCTGCATGTGTGGATGTGGGTCTGGGCATGTGTGAGTTGACACCTCTGTGTACTGTGTGCAACCCCCCGGACCCCCTATACCCTGTTCCTACACCCTCCTTGCATGTCATGGCAGCACCATGCCACATGTGGTTTGGTCATGCTGGTGTCCAGGGGAGGTCCTACCCCAGGGGGCCTGAGACCTGATCAAAGTCGTCTGTCAGTCACCCTGGTGTTATGGTATGTGCTGCTGTTGATATATTCTGATCCACCCTACCCCTAGGAGTCCTGTGACCTGATCAAAGTGGTCTGTCATTCATCCTGGTGGAATGGTCGTTTATGCATTTGCAGGTTAAAACATCTGCCCTACCCCCAGGAGACCTGAGACCTGATCGAAGTGATCTGTCAGTCACCCTGGTGCTATGGTATGTGCTGCTATTGATATGTTCTGATCCACCCTACCCCCAGGAGTCCTGAGACCTGATCAAAGTCGTCTGTCAGTCACCCTGGTGTTATGGTATGTGCTGCTGTTGAAATATTCTGATCCACCCTACCCCTAGGAGTCCTGAGACCTGATCAAAGTGGTCTGTTATCCATCCTGGTGGAATGGTCATTTATGCATTTGCAGGTTAAAACATCTGCCATACCCTCAGGGGGCCTGAGACCAGATCAAAGTGATCTGTCAGTCACCCTGGTGTTATGGTATGTGCTGCTGTTGATATGTTCTGATCCACCCTACCCCCAGGAGACCTGATACCTGATTAAAAAGGTCGGTAATAAATCCAGATACTGTGGTAGGTTATGCAGGGGCAGGTCACACATCTGCCCTATTCCCAGGGGGCCCATACATGATCGCAGAGGACCATTATAGATGCTGGTGTTACGGTACCTGCACCTGTTGGGGTTTCATAGCTCTGCCCTAACTCCAGGAGGGCCCAGACCAGATCACAGATGTTACTGGCTCAGCTAGGTGTGGTGGGCCATGCTCCCGTTGCAGTCGCCAACAACTGCCCTATTCACAGGAGGCCTTAGTCGTGACCACAGAGGTATAGTACAAAGCCTAGTGTCATGGTAGTGGCGCCTGGCGATGTGTTCAGGGCCACCCACCTCCTGCTCTATCTCAGAACATATCACCTATGTGTTGTACAGATAGCATGGTGCCATGGCGGGTGTGTTGGATAATGTGTGTAGGTCAGGCAACCACACAGGTGTGTGCTTGACCACACAGGAAGTTAAGGAACACCTCCCCTGGACACCAGCATGGCCAAACCACATGTGGCATGGTGCTCCTAACTCTCTGTGTGGTCCGGCACATACCTGTGTGTTTGCCTGTCCTACACACATCATCTGACACCCGCCATGGCACCATGTTATCCTTACAACACATGGGTGATGTGTTCTGAGATAGAGCAGGAGGTGGGTGGCCCTGAACATATCGGCAGGCACCACTACCATGACACTAGGCTTTGTACTATACCTCTGTGGTCACGACTAAGGCCTCCTGTGAATAGGGCAGTTGTGGGCGACTGCAACAGGAACATGGCCAATGTAAATGTGCAAATAAACCAGTTTGTATGTACGGCACAATGTTCACGTGTCTCCCTTACAGACAGACTGTGGACATGAGCATGGGACATGTGTGTAGATCCCTATGTGCATGCATGGTAGACATAGGTAACATACATGGACTGTCTCCACACCCAGGTGTGGGGGCTGCCCATGTGCGTAGGCATCTGTGTCCCTTGGTGCCCCTGTGATGTGCCGATGTGCAGTGCATAGGTGGCACCTCACACATGCCCAGACCCACAGCCACACATGCAGTGGTCACATGCATGCTGCCTGTGATGTGTAGGCTGCATATCTGATGCACCATGCTCGTGGAGCAACAGGTGAAAAGGCATGCTGCTGCTCACAGAGGGTGAGGGTGAGACAGGTCGATGCAGGTCCCAAGGATGAGCAGTGGGGAACATCAAGCACTGGGGAAGAGTGATCAGCTGACTGTAGCGAGCTACCTTTGTCTGCCTTGTGCCGCATAGAGATATGTGTATAATAATGGAGAGCATATAGGGCC